>JARWMC010000001.1:11809372-12276872 GCA_029959065.1 Colias behrii
TCTTCATCCGATTTCCCAGTACTACGGCTTTTACAGCCGTGAACAACACAAGCCATGTAATCTTTAGTAAATTATCTTTTCAGAAAATAACATAAGAAACTAGAAAACACGTTTTTCACTTCAAAAACAATAATTAAAATCACCATGCGTTAGTGACCAGACTGGTCACTAAAACAAATTGAAATGGCTACATGTCATTTCAAACTGTCGAACTGACATATATCTGTCCTCTTTTTTCGCATGACATTTTGCCATAAGCCAAAAAGGCCAAACTAGTGCTTTATTGTTCAATTAATTGTTACTTCTCCAGGCTTGATAATTGCTCCGAGGACTACGGCTTAGAGTATATATTACAATAGTATAGAGCGCGTGTATTGCACAAATTGCATAGTGCGCATCGTAGGCAGATGAGCTATAGATACTATATAGATGTGTGTGTGACAAATAGGGATGGGTAGGTATCAATTGCGTGTTGAACTATCGATAAGTTATGTAAATAAATATGTATCATAAGTAAATTTTATATTCAATAAGTTATTAAAGGAAAAATATATGAATAAAGTATAAATATGTAATTTTAAATTTGTTTTCCAACTGAATAAAGTTTGTTTATTCCATTTGAATATTTCTTGTATTAATTATAAGTAATTTAAAAAAATATGTTTAATTGGAATATCAGAAAAACGTGAGTACTTTTTAAATAATAAAGTTAATAAAATAAAAGATCGGGTTTAGTGCTATTTCTTTAATAATAAATCAAACAATAATAATAATATTTTAAAAATGTTAAATAAAAATAAGAAATAATTAATAATTTAAAATGATAATATAATAAATAATATTAATAATTTTTTTATTTAATTTTATCCATTCTACTATCAAAATCTTCAAAATCAATTTAGCGGTTCAGAAAATATATCGTAACATTACATACTATTACATTTACACTATAATACATTCGCACTCATAATATTAGAAAGTGTATCATACAAAACACACCACAAATTAATTTATAATACATTTTTGAAAGAGTTTTAATTTTAAAGTTAAATAAATAATTTGTTAAAATATAGTTCTTCTAGTAAACTTTATATCGAGTACAGCGTTGGTCAGGTCACATCACTACGATCACGTGGCGGCAGTGAGGCGCGCGAGCGAGCCTGCGCGTGTCCGCCTCCCACGGCCCACCTCCCCTTCACCCCCGCGATGCTAGATTTATTTTCATAAAAATAAGTATAACAATCGACTTATGTGATACTGGATTTCAATTTTGTGTATTTTCTAGTATCGTTTTTGCAAGATAGAACTGCACATTTCACCATGTTTATTCGTAAATAAGAAAAAAATTCCAGAGCAACGCACTTCGACAGCACTCAACCACGACTACGAGCGCTCGCGGCGGGAACGTCGTGTTGTTCCCACCTGTGCCTACTGTTCCCACTTGGTTGTTCGCACTCTATAGATAGTATATATACTCTAAGGACTACGGCATGACTACGGTTATAATGTAGTAACTTGATCATTGATGCTCTGTGCTGAGGAAAAATCACGGAAGAAACATTTGAATCAAAAAATTGTTTCCTGACTTCCTGTCACTATGACTGATGACAAATGACAATGTCATTCGAATCAGAGTCATAAAAATCTTGTCAAAAAAGTTTGCCTTTTGATTTTCAAATTTCAAGGGAAAAGTAATATTTACAGTAAAGTTTTATTTAGTTGGTGAGTTAAAACTGTCTGGATTGTGTTTTTATATAATTAAATTATTTTACCACGTCGAAAAATCATTCATAAACAAAAGCTTTTAAAACTTTTTAGCATCTACAATGACGACCTGAATTGATTTGAATCACAATGAAAGTTATTAGTTGGGAGTAGGCGAGGTGTAAAAAAGAAAATAAAACATTTTGAGGTGAATGACTAGAATCTGAATGACGAAATGGCGGAAAATGGTCCATTTGTCGCAAAACCGGCTAGGGGGTGGCTTCACCCAGACTCTGTTTTGGCAAGCGATGGAATCACTTACGCAGTGCGGGTAAGACAACTGCATAATTTATGTATTCAATTCAGTGTTTAATTTTATTTGAGGTAATAACAATCGATTTATATTTATAGTACATAGGATGCATGGAAGTTATGACATCAATGAAGAAATTGGATTTTGAAACAAGATCACAAGTAGCCAAGTGAGTATTAACCAATTCCTATCTTTTCATGATTATTCAAATAGAATAAAACATTGAAACGTGTATATTTCCAGAGAATGCATTGCCAGAGTGTGTGCAGCTGCAGGCTTAAGAACTGCAGATAAAAAGCGGCGTATATGCCAGGCGGCGGCGTGTGCGCTCGCTCCTAGGCCAAGGATGTCACATTCCGGTTCTAATGTGGCCCTCACAGTGTCGTCGAGAGCAATAACACTAGCTGCACTGGAAGGTGGTGAAACAATCGCTCGTCATGATATGCCACGAGTTTCATTTGCGTCCGGTGGAGATCAGGTTTGTTCATATAAAGTCTAAATGATTATAGGTTAATGTAAGGATTTAACATACATATATTCTTATGCAACTTTCTGAAGTCATTTAGTTATCTGACAGTAAAAACATAAGGTTAATTGGGTCAATGATAGATCTGTGAGACATTGTCTATATGTTTTGTTCTTAGTTGATAAAAAACAATAATATTGTTCTTGTATTGATCATGTTCTATTCAGGATACAATGAATGTTGTAAGAAGTTAAAAATTTATTTTTAATCAAATTATTTATAAAATCTATACTTAATTAAATCAAATCAGATCTGTATGACATGCTATCTCAATCTTCATTATCACTACAAATTTTCATAAGAAAATTACAACAAAAATATCCTAAATAGCCTGGTGTTCAATCTCTGCCAAAATAAAAGTAAAACTTAAGTCTTATTATTAGATAATCTCTTGCTTGTTCATATCCTGTTTAATTAACCCATTAAGCCCCGAACGGCCAGATCCGACCGCGACACAATAGATTTTCTATTGTGTCTGTGATTCCGGGGCCTGATGGATTAATGAAACAGCATAGCATTTCTTACCCTATAAGAGCAGATGATATTTAATAAAAGGAAAGAAATTAATAATTAAGGAATAAAACCTAGACTTGATATACAAGCAGTTATCTTTGTATAATATCTAAAGATATATCATATAAACTGTAAAATGTTGTCAAACTCAAGAACTTATCTAGTCATTGTATTAAAATTTGTGCTAATAATATGTCTCTTTAACAGGACTCACTAGACTTTGTAGCGTATGTGGCTAAATCAGCACCACCCACTGAATGGAGAGCTTGCTATGTGCTTGAATGTGGCGGGCGACTAGCTCAAGACGTTATAGCCACTATTGGACAAGCTTTTGAACTGAGATTCAAGGAGTTTCTCACTAAACCAAATTCGTAAGTGCAAGCCAAAAAAATTAGTTCTTTATATTCCCATATATGGTAATTTCCTCATATGATTCATGGAATTCTCGAAAAAAAAGTTAAAAAGAATTCCAATATATTATTGCAATGAGTCATGCATTGCTATGCATTGATCATCAATTATCAATAAATATCAGTCATGCATTTCTTAAAAAATATCCTATGATTAGAATAAATTAGGGACATATTCATTATTCAATAGGTCAGTATAAATGTAATTAGTATGTGTGTAGCTGTAATGAGCTGTTTGATTAAGTCATCTCTTTAGTAAATGGTGGAACAAAAGTTATATTAATACTTTTTGCTATAGTTGTATGCTGTGGGGCGATCGCGTGTTTCTCTATCTGCCTCTCTCTCTCATAGAAAACCAGCCAGTTACTTTACTAACTTCGTTCCATTCTAATGTGCCTTGACACTTCACAACTACACTAATTACTCTTATCATAAAGTTATACCCATTTATTAACAGGATAAACATAAACGGCTCTCGCGCGCTGAGCACGGCGGCGAGTGACGTCACATGCCTAGAGGACAGAGAGTACTACAACGACATGCCGGACAAGATCCCGCCCGAGCCAGTGCCACCGATATCCCAGCATAGACACCCACCGCCTCCTCCGCTAGCCTCGTTGGCGCCTATATCCTCGTGAGTTCATTGTTTTTATTATTAACTCTTATTATTAACGCTTTGAAAGATCTTTTTTAATCCAAACTGCGAAGGAGTGGAACTCCCTCCCGCCTTCTGTGTTCCCTGAGAACTATAATTTGGAATTGTTTAAAACCAGAGTGAATAGGCTTTTTCAGGACAGGCATCATTTGCGATCGACCGCATCCACGCTTACCACCAGGCGGGATCGCGGTCAAATGCCTGCTCTGTTATGAATAAAAAAAAATATATATATTAACTCATATATAATACTAGCTGCGCTCCGCGTGGTACCGCTTCTGTTGGTCTTAGCGTGATGATATATAGCCTATAGCCTTCCTCGATAAATGGGCTATCCAACACTGAAAGAATTTTTCAAATCGGTCAAGTAGTTCCTGAGATTAGCGCGTTCAAACAAACAAACTCTTCAGCTTTATAATATTAGTATAGATTTGTAACTAACATAGTTTTTATTCAGTTTACAAATGATATGGGTAATGTAAGTATTGAAATTGAATATGTGTAATTCCTTTTATAATATAAACAAGGAATGAGGATAATATCATGTTTGTATTGATAAATGTGATGTTCTGGATGTGTTGTGTTTGATACATAATAATATGTCGTGTTCTTACTTAAAAGTAATCTAATATAATACTTATTATGCTTTCATGTGTTTAGTTGTGAAGAAAGTGTGCGACACTACGTAAACCAGACTCCGCCTCCCAGAACGCCGCCTACTGCACTACTACCCAACCATCACACAGATATTTTCGATATGCGTAAGTATTGATTTAATAACACTAAATATTTAAGGAGTATTTAGAGTATTAATGGGATAAATCCTTACTTTCAATCTATAAAATGTTTATCTTCTTTTATGGATTTCTAGCAGAAAACAAGTAATATATATAAGTATAGTTAACTGTACCAGATAGGTATAAAACACATTATAACAAACTAGCGGTCCGCCCCGGCTTCGCCCGTGGTACATATTTCGCAATAAAAGGTAGCCTATGTTCTTTCTCAGGGTCTAAGATTATCTGTGCCAAATTTCATCAAAACCGGTCCAGTAGTTTATGCGTGAAAACCATACATACATACATACAAACCTTTTCATAATATTAGTATAGATAGCTATGTCTATCTCGTTCCAGAACCGTTCACAGCGGCACCAATGACGTCATCATCCCCCTCCCCCGCGACTTCCCCCGGCGCGCCTGAAGCCGAGCCATTAGGGCCAAGTGCACAAGCGGCCCTGTTGGCCCGGGAGCCCTGGTTCCACGGGGCTATATCGAGGAGTGCGGCGGAACGTGTAAGCACACACCGGACACTCCATACAAAATTATCGTTTTGACAGTCACACTGTAGAGACTGCAAATGTGTGTGTTAACGCTTTATGGTTGGCACATTTGTGACTAGCGTAAAAAAAAATTCGCGTTTTTCTGATGAAATACATCCGTAAACAGCACAATATCTAACCATTTTCTACGAAAAACGATAATCACAAATCCAAAATAATAAAATTACTGTAAGTCAATTTGATTAATGTTGTCAATCTTCGTTGCATATCGTCCTTGCAGAAAAATGCGGACCATTTATAGCATGATCGTGCGGGGTGAGGTAAGTGTTTAATTTTGGCGGGAGGCGGAGAGTGTCCGTTCTGTAGCGTTTAGCTACCATTATGTATTCTGTGGTGTAAGTGTAAAGTGTGACGTCATCAAGTGAGTGAAAGTACACAGTTACTCAAATAATGTCGTAAAGCTGGTTCGCGAGATTTAATTTCTCGACACGGTCTTCAAAAGCGTAGTTTTGCGAATGAGTAACTTGTGTGACGTCACCGGAGCGCCGGAGACCGAGCTGATAGGGTCAAGTGCACAAGCAGCCCTTCTGGCACGTGAGCCCTAGTTCCATGGTGTTATATCGAAGAGCGTGGTGGAACGGGTGAGTATAGTGTGACGTCATAAAGCATGTTTTTTTTAAGTTAAGCCTTCAGGCGGCGTTGCCGGCCCGCTAGCTTCATTTCCATTGAAGTCTCAAAAAGCGCAGTTATGCGGGTGAGTGTAGCTTCACCAGAGAGTAGTTCAGTATGGTGTGCAGACAGCGCTATTAGCCTACGAGCCTTTGTTCCATTGCGTTAGCACGGGTGCAAGTTACTAGCGTGTGAAGTCACGTAATTTGAATGGGCAACACTATCGCACTATCTTTTATGAATGACAGATTACCAATAATGCAACAATGTCAAAAAATATACAGTTAATATTCTTCAAAATAATATCCTAAAGAACAGAAAAGGTGCATATAATTTTTATATGTATTTACAAATAAGCAAAACTTAATTTATAATTTTACCTATTTCCAGTTAGTAGTAGAGGACGGACAGTTCCTGGTGCGCGAGTCTAGCGCGTGTGCGGGGCAGTTCGTGCTGACGGGCGCACGGCGCGGCGCACACAAGCATCTGTTACTTGTGGATCCTAATGGCGTGGTGAGCATACATACATGTAGGGTGTAATCCAGTAATCGTTAAGTGTGTACTTATACTGATTGTTCTGTAACTATTGCAGATATATCTGTAACTAGATTTCCACCCGCAGCTTCGCCCGCGCAGTCAAAGAAAAACCCGCATAGTTCCCGTTCCCGTGGGATTTCCGGGATAAAACCTATCCTATGTGTTAATCCAAGTTACCCTCTATATATGTGCTAAATTTCATTGTAATCGGTTCAGTAGTTTTTGCGTGAAAGAGTAACAAACATCCATACATCCATACATCCATACTTACAAACTTTCGCCTTTATAATAGTATTAAGATTAAACACGTGTAACACTAGTAACACTTCTAGTGTTACAAGTGTTTATGGGCGGAGGTGACCACTTAACATCAGGTGGCCCACCTGCTCCTTTGCTTGCTCTGACATAAAAAAAAATAGTTACGAAATAATCGCCTGTGCACACTTAACGATTACACTCGGTATACATACAGACTGTATCTTACACTTATGACTTACTAGCTTTCCGCCCGCGGCTTCGCCCGCATTTTCAAAGATAAACCCGCATAGTTCCCGTTCCCGTGGGATTTCCGGGATAAAACCTATCCTATGTGTTAATCCAAGTTACCCTCTATATGTGTGCTAAAATTCATTGTAATCGGTTCAGTAGTTTTTGCGTGAAAGAGTAACAAACATCCATACATCCATACATCCATACTTACAAACTTTCACATTTATAATATTAATAGGATGTACACAATTACATACACAGCTTGCAAGCCTAAATACTACCTAAATACTAATAAAACGCACGTACGCACCTAGATACGTTCAGTGTGTAATTGTAGGTGTTGTGTTATAGGCACAAATTACACACATTATTTGATTCAATTTTAGGTGTAGATGGTCAGTTTCAAATTACTTCATAAGTCTTAATTTTATTACTTTAAAAAAGTGTCTAACACACACTGACCCACAGAAGGCATTAATAAAATATCAGTTGGAAGCTCACAAACACGCGGTAGTATTCCAAATACTACCATAACAACAAAAATATCCACTGTATATAACAATTTTAATTCATACTAAGATTAATAAACATATCAACTTTAATTTAAAACGTTTCAGAAATGCGCACTATAACTTAAATTGTCACTTAGCTAGTTTAATTTTATCAATAATTTCCAGGTACGAACCAAAGACCGCGTGTTCGAAAGTGTACCGCATCTAATCAAATACCACTGCACCAACGAGCTGCCCATTGTGTCTGCTGACTCGGCACTTTTGTTGCGTAAACCTGTTCTGCGATCTACATAAATGTTATAAACTTATAAATATAGGACGAAATATAATCGATATAATTATACGGGGCGAAGAAGACAATATGACTTATATATTGTTGAACCAAAGAATGTTTAAAAAAATCTACAATTTAAGTAACTGAAATTGAAAATGCAGTATGCATGCGTGTGTCTTTATTTTTTTTTTCCTTTTTAAAGTGAAACTTTTATTACATCGTCTCAAACTTTTTGGTCTGTGTAGCGCATGTCGCGTGTATCGCGGCTGCCGAGTAGGTAGTAGGTAGGTAGGCAGCCGACCGACACGCGACATGCGCTACACAAAGCAGTGTTCGGAACCGTTCGAACAGTTTCACTTTTACCGTGGTTTCATAAAACCACACAACATTTTTTTGTATTTGTTTCCTTATCTATTATTACTAAAATGGCAAAATATTTAAATTTGCTCAACTCAATGCATAAATACATACTATACTTAAGAATCATAGTAAAGATGTCATAATAATATTGTCTTCTTTGCCCTGTATATTCTAAGAATTCACAAGGTACTAAAAGTGTTGTTTATACAATTTATTCTTTATTATAAAAGACATAAGGGTCAATGTAAAGTACTGTTATGCATTTAATTTAATACATAATATTCACGGAATATTAAACAGGTATTTTAACCTTGTATTGTAACATTTTTTTCCACAGAATCGATCGCGACAAATCGTATTTAAAATGTATGTCATTTTAGATACAATATTTATAAAGATATCATATTAAAAGATTGTTCTTTCAATGTGCAATAAATTTCACTGGAAAGTTTACTCAAATGTGCACCTTATATTATGAGAAATATTTATCAAAATTGTATGAAACTTTGGTAGGATCAGAGATGGGCTGAATTGTTTTGAAATACCTTGTTTTATATTCCGCGATGAAACATATACATTTTATATTCTATGACGTGTAGATAGTATATCATTTTTTTCAAATACGAATGTATCCTTCATATAACTTACTTATTTTTCAAGAAAATGTGACGTTTTTGGTTATTCATATCATTTAAAAGTAGGTAGAAAAAGGCACAGATGTTTAGTGTAAAAATATCTCTATAGTTTAGATGCTCAAAATTAAAAACGCGCAAACTTTTCTCGTTAAATCTAATAAATGTTTTAAATGTTAGTTCTTGGAAAGTTGCACAATTTAGCGTTAGAATAGCGGACCAGTTAGTAGAAGGGGCTATAGAATTCTATCCTCGTTCCACATTAAATATTTTGAATGCAATTGAAGAGACATTTTCTCAGTTAACACTTAAAAAAATTGTCAAGCACAAAAATAAATCCATATTAGCTATTGCTACTTTCCTTTTGAAATCGATCCTTTGCTCCACTAGTAGATAACCTTTAAAAATCATTTAAAAAGGCTTGTAGGGTAGAGAGAGAGAAACTTATCGTTTAAATCTATAAAAACTAAAACCGCACAAGTCCCATATACGAATTATTATTAATATAACCATTAATACATATTATTGTATATTTAAATGTTATCGTATTTTGTATCAAAGTAAAACAAAATCTGATTATGAAGTTGTTAGTGCATTTACATAACGAAACTTATTTTCTCAAATTTAAATAATACAGGCCTAATTACACAATGTATATTTTTATTTCAAAGTTGTATGTTAAAAGGCCTCTTTTAAATGATTTATATACAAATTATAATATTATTAAGCACTGATAATAATTATTACATTACTTAATCAATAGATAATCATATTAAAGTTATATCTTATATATAAAATTCTCGTGTCACAATGTTAGTCTGCATACTCCTCCGAAACGGGTAGACCGATTCTCATGAAATTTTCTGTGCATATCGGGTAAGTCTGAGAATCGGCCAACATCTATTTTTCATATGTACCACGGGCGAAGCCGGGGCGGACCGCTAGTAATTATATGTTATAGTTTCATCGAATTATGTCTTCCAAATGAAAAATTAATGACATTTTCATTTTTTATTCTCATATGCATATTATTTATAATTGACAGTAAACCATTTTGTACGTAATTTTATGTTTAATTCAGATAAAAAAATAATAATAACATTGCATTTTAATATGTACAAACGGAGGTAACGTGCATGCAGGGAAAAAACAAAAAACGGAATTTTGTATGTGTTTGTAATTATTATATAATGTGACGTAAAGTGGGATTGTAGTAAGGATTTGCGTGTGAAAGTTTGACAGTAAGAAGTGAAGAATGGAAGTAAAATCCCTTCAATAATTTGTAATAACTACATACACAATCAACGATGATTTGTAAATCCGACCTTAATTCATACTAATAAGGTTGAATTTATTTCGCGTGTACTGACCAGCTAACTATCGTAGTAAAAAAACCTTTCTTGAGGACAGTTTATGTTCGTTTTGTATAGGATTGTGTATCTAGTTGTTTTAAATTGATCGAAGTCAAAAACCCCACATATAATAATTATGATTGTTACTATTAGGTATCAAATATTTTATTGCTATTTTATTATAATTATAGCTAATGTATTTTCGTTAGGTGTAAGATCAGTTAAACTCGATTATTTAGAATTTATAAATGATTATGTGCAATCACAATGCCAAACGAGAGAATTTTGGAGAAAAACTTAGTTTTCTAATCATATACGACATATTTTTATATGATCTGCATTTTTAATTTGTATTCATTCCACGCTCTCTTAATTAATTTTAAATTATACATAATTATTGCACGAATTTTTAATGTTTGTATCATGTATTTTAAGATAGTTCACAATATAAATGTGACATAACTATAGGTGCTATGAAAGCTTACTTAAATAAATACCATTATATTTAACTGTATACATAAATATCTGCGTGAGGATGTTTTATCATAGGACTGAATAAAGAGGTGGCTCGATTTCCTCTGATCGACGTTATGGAAATGAAACATGAGTCAAATAATTGCAATTTCCCAAATGAATACCCTATTTATATAAGATCGCCTAACTAATGTTAATAAATTTACCATCTGAACGAATCGTGTAAACACAGTTTCTTAACATATCCATATTGAAAGTTACTATTATAAATTTACTCGATTTAGCTAATTTTATTGAATTCATGTACATGATTTTTTATTACATTTACGTGGATCTTCCTTTCGTCTATCAATGCCTTGTGATTTGTAACATTGTGTCATTCTTTATGCTTTAAGATTTCTGTGACTGCAGAATTCCTTTCTTATTATAAGTATAGTATTTTTGCATTATTCATTGCACTTGATTTTGAATCTTAGTAAGCCTAAGATATATTTAGACGTTTGTATTTAACGTATTACGTATGTGATGTAGTAATAAAGAATATCAATGTAAATGTTGTTTTTCTTACACCTCTCAGGAACCTTAACGATAATTCCTTTCCTTGACTAACAGATACATTTTTGGCTCTATGAACTATAGAGGTTTATTTTTTGTGTTATTCACATTATTCTAAGAATTAGTAACACAGTATTTATGAAAAGAGAAAATATCTATACATATGTGGATAATGTTATCAATGAATCTTTGCCAACATAGTACAATCATCCTCCGAAACCGTTGGACCGATTCTTATGAAATTTTGTGTGCCTATTGGGTAGATCAGAAAAACATAGAAATCTAAATAACAAGACACTAGAAGTCGTAAGCGCGCGTGACCTTGTCGCCACTCAGGTGACTTTCACATCACCAGTGTGTTCGTCACTGTTCAGTTGCTCTTTAGACGTATGTGTGTAAACATGGTGTGTTTCAGCATTTCCCATTGCGGAAATTCTTCCACAAGTTGTAATTATACTAATAAAGGAATAATATTTCATCGGTAAATATTTTTTTTTAGAAATAATGCCGTTTTTGCTTAAAATTATAGAATATTTACAAGTATTACGAGTGTCACCATAGTAATCGAAATAACAATGAATGACACAGTCGACCATTCTTATTATCACGTTTAACACAAATTTCAACCTTATTTCTATGAGTTTATGTTCAAAGTTATATATATTGAAAATTAACAACCTCTTTTGTAGAAAAGCCGAATTGTTTCGTATTGGAGCAAAAAGAAACAAAACGTCTCATATACTTAGGGATGTTATTCTAAAATAAACCGTAAATTCGTGCGTTAGGATACATATTAAAAAGCTTAATTTAATATTTAAGTTAGTTTTCACTAAAATCAAGCAGTCCAATAAAAGGCATAGTTTACTTGTGTGTACTGTTTAGCTATCGGTTTAAATGTGTTGATTTTGGCGACAGCGGGATTCATACGAATTATGACATTATAGCACTTCTATGTGTCTTGTTATTTAGATTTCTATGTCAGAAAAACGAACAACATCTATTTTTCATAACCCTTAGTGATAAGAGTAAGGCAGAACAACGTTTGCCAGGCAGTTATTATTTATAGCTACAGCTAGTCTGATAAAAGGAGTGTCTCCCTCACTGTCGAAAATTATTAAAGAAATATCTAATATATATCTCTATGAGAAATTGTGGTGAGGCTATAGCTATAGGCTCGACTACCTAATCTGTAAAATGATTAACGTATGAACATTGAATCAAGGGATATTGAGATCGACTTCTGATGACAGCAATAGAATTCAATTGGTAAAGTGATAATTAACCTCTAGCCCGTAAAGAAAATATATCTGGGAAAGCAAAAACCTTGCACTTGTTTTTTTTTTTATAATTAATTCGTACACTTCCTTGTACTGAGATCTATTTCATGAAAAGTGGTTCAGTGGTTTGAATATGAAAGCTAGAAATACAAAGTTAATTACTTCGCATTTATAACAAAATTATCAAAATCGATTCAGTGGTCAAGGGATGACAGCATAACGATATACGAACATAATATTTGTGTGGATTTTGCTTCATTTTAATCTTTTAGGACCGGTTTCACCACTTGCTGTTAGTGTCTATCTGATAGCCCGTTTGACACTTTGAATTATATTTAAATAGATTATCTGTTAGATAAGCATAACAAAGAAACAGATCCAGATATTGGCTAATATGTGTAAATTGCAGAGTTCACAAATTGTGGTAGGGTCCTAAACCCATACAAAAATTAAAAAATTAGAAAAGAAGTTTGACAAATTGTTCTGTCTCATTTTGTACTTTTTCTTATTTCTCAGACTTATTTTTATGACTTACTTCGTAAAGGGCGGTATATAGAGGTAAAATAAAAAGCAAAATCCATATTACATGTTTAATAAAAATTTAATATTACAGTATAAACAGTAAGGTCATACATGGCAGTGATGTTATAATTACTTATAGATACCGGTATTCGCTATACAATCCAACACTTCCGTATGCCACCACTACGTCTCGGCTCTCGACGCGCGCAGAACACAATCAACATCGAATCTCACAACATACATAAAACTTCCAAAGAAATAACGACACCGCGCCGAGAACGAGCTTTCCTTTACTATCCATCTATCCATTCTAATTTACATCGAGCCAAAAATTACGCCTAATTTCATTACAATCCAATCCAAATTTTACTAAAGCCGATTTTCACAGACGCTAAATTAAAAATAACATGCAATAAAATTAAATATAACTTAGCATTTTCACCTAAATATTATGCACGATGAATCTGTACCGGACCGACACATTTCATTAATTCATTTCGATACAATAAAAGCCACGTCCGAATAAGTTAATATTAGCGTCACGAAATCGGCTCGCCCACCGTCCATTACAATTTAATACAGTCAGATCCCAAACAAGAATAAATCGTTTGAAAGTGCGATTCCCCAATTTGCCTACGCGAGTATAAAACATTCTTTGGGACATTTCAGCACTGTTCGCCAGACCCTCCTAAAACGCAGAGCCTCTCCGTGCCTCTCTCTTAGTGCTAATTCGCTATGCAGACTACCCTACTGAAGTCGAACGAGTCGTACAGACGAAATAAATAAATATGCTTCTATACAAAAATAATACACTTAACGTGGTGAACACTCGAGTACATGAGACCATATTACGGGCCGACCTCCTCCGCTTTACAGAATCCTCCCTCCGCTAACCGGGAAACCGTCTCACGCTCTCCGTCGGAGGTCGCCGCTAACACTAACAGTTAACCTACTACGGCCGGCGAATCCGCCGTCGAATTGACTCGTCGTTACGAATATCTCACACAATTACAAAAGTGATCGAGGAGCGTGTAAAGTGTAAACCTTATCTAGTTACAAAATCGCGTCGTCCACAAAAATATTAATTTCGAGTAACAATTTTACAACCGAGCGCCGGGTATTAAAAATAGATCGCGACAAACGCCTATCACTACAGTTGGTCGTCGGGATTCAACTAGCGTGTTCCTAGCGGGAAACTTAAACCGAGAGGGTGTTCGCGGGCGGCCGGGGCGCTCAGTCGGGCGTCGGCGGCGGCGCGGGGGCGTGCGGCGGCGCGGGGGCGTGCGGCGGGGCGGGGGCGTGCGGCGGGGCGGGGGCGTGCGGCGGGGCGGGGGCGTGCGGCGGGGCGGGGGCGTGCGGCGGGGCGGGGCGGTGCAGCGTGAACGCGTCGTACACCTGCGCCAGCTCCTCCACGTGGTGCTCCTCCAGGCACAGGAAGCCCTGCAGCGCGGGGCTGGCGCGGCGCGCGCACGCCAGGCAGTGCACCACGTGGCGCTTCTCGTGCTCGCGCACCAGCAGCGCGTGCCACACCTCGCGCTCGCACGCGCCGCAGTAGTGCGACGCCTCGCCGCGCGCGCGCCCGTGGAAGCGCACGGGCACGTTGCGCGCGCGCACGGCCGCCAGCGTGCCCGCCGCCGCGCGCAGCGTCTGCAGCAGGCACAGGCGCATGGCGCGGTGCAGGCGCGGGTCCGACACGCGGATGTTGCGCGCCAGGTTCCACGTCAGGTGCACCATCGGCACGATCGACTTGAAGTTCTCGATCTTGTTCCACTCGTAGCGCTCGAGCGCGAGCGAGTACTGGCGCGCCGTCAGCGGCCCGACGTTCCACGCGATGTTGTTGCACCAGCCGGTCGCCTGCACCCAGTGCACGCAGCCGGCGTTCACCCACACGAGGTCGCCGGGCCGCTGCGTGAAGCGGTACACGGGCACGCCGTGCGCGCGCAGCTCCTCCGGGTCCGGCCACCACGAGCCGTGCAGGTACGACAGGCCGTGTCGGTCGCACAGCTCCTTGACGCCGCCCCAGTACGCGTCCGGCACGCCGAACCATTCGCAATCCCCCGGGCCGATGTTAATATTGATCGAGCAGAAGTTGTTGTTCTCCTGGTGGCCGGGCGTCCGGCTGCCGGGCACCTTCATGTACAGCTGCACCGTGTTCATGCCGAGGATGACGTGGCCGACGTGCGACAGCATGTTGGCGGCGGAGGCGACGCGCGCGAAGGCCGGCAGCTTCTGCAGCTCGGCCAGCTGCGGGCGCCACTTGCGCTCGTCCGACAGGTCCACGTTGGTGCCGAAGCGCAGCATGCGCGCCCCGCGGCGCCGCTTGGCGGGCCCGCAGCCCGACTCGCGCCCGTCCGAGTCGGACAGCGCGCCGGCGAGCGGCGGGCCGGCCCCGCGCTCGCGCTCCTCGCGCAGCGACTCCTGGAACGAGCCGGCCTGGTACTGCGCGTACTTGCGCACGGTGGTGTGCGAGCGGTGCGAGGCGCAGGCCCACACGCGGCGGCGCCCGCTCGGGTCCCAGTTCTCGTCGGCCGACTGCATGAGCTGCGTGCGCACCTCGACCGCGTGGTCGGGCCACGCCTCGACGAGCGTCTTGGTGGAGAAGAGGCCGAGGTCGAGCTTGAGCGCGGCGGTGAGGCCGCGCACGACGGCGATGGGGTGCTTGAGGCAGAAGTCCTGCAGCTGCGGCGAGAAGGCGTCGCGCTTGGACTCGACGTACACGAAGGGCGCGGGCGGGGCCAGCTGCTCGGGCGCCAGGCGCGGCGCCGGCACGCCGGGCGGCGCGGGCGGGCCCACTGCCTCGCCCAGCACCGACCACGAGGACAGCGTCCCCGCGTTATCTCTGCAAAATATGTCGCTCGTAAGTAAACCGCTCGAAGGTAAGCTTTCAAATAAAAAACCCACCGAATTAAAAAACCATTGAAATCATACGGTAATCAGATTTACACCCACAAAAAATGTCGTATGTCCTATAGGTGACGGAGAAGCTTCCTACGATTCTCAAACTTTCCTAAATCAGTATACCTACATTCATAATACTGGGTGTATACTAATAATTCATAATAAAAATTAATGAAGTTTTCTGATTCTTATAGCGATTATTATTATATTGTTATTATACCTCTCCGTTCATCAATAAACGAGCTAATCTATTCGCATACGATTTTATCTGATTACCAAAATAATAAGGAAATCAATAAAAATAAGCTCAACTAAGCGCATGGGATCGAATGGAGTGTATCTACAATCTACACACCGGTTCGGAACTCATCTACCGAGCAGACCCGGCAAGATTCTCGACAGTTTTGAAGACATCGTGGCAAATAATTAAAAAATGCAAAGCATATAAAAACAGATACGAAACGCGTGGAATGTATAATTCCTTACTTTTGTATAAAATAATGTTAATTCGTAATCAATATACAAAAAAAAATGTACATAAAATTTGTTCACAATGGAACCGTGTAAGGTATTAAGGTGAAGGTTACCCAAATATAATACATAAATGGTATCATTAAAATGTAATGAAAAAGTTAACAAGTAACACAGTTCAACAATATATAAAGCAATGTTATAACTAATTATACATATTAATAATTTCTATCAAATATACAAATTTTGTGTTTTTCTTACGATTACTATTGATTGATTGTTTCCAATTCGATTCTCTTAAAATATTCGTAATATTTTTATCTGTATCTCTTTATATATGTTTTTATTTTCATCTCATCTCCAGTAATTATTTACTTTGGGTTCGTAATCTCAGGATGCATGAATGTCGCTAGTAAATGCTTTAATTACCGTTTTTGCTTCACTTTGTGTGAAGTTGGTGAAATTGCATCTGACGATTGTATAGGAGATCTATGAATTATATTAAATTGTAGCATGTATTCTCAATATCTAACAATAACAGTTCATACTATATTATTATTGCATAATATAGTATGTATAAGAGTTAGTGAATTAGTTAATGATCACATAAATTATGACTCTGATTTATTTGATTACCTTTAAAACCTACGCATTTATTTATTCGACAGTATACCACAAAAATACTCACAACCATCCAGTTTTCGGGTTACTATATTAATATATGTCGAGTATGGGGAAAACACATTAGAATTATAATACTTACATAGGATTTTTTTATCCTAGCATTTTTTTTTTTGCGAACATTCATGTATTGAGACTCGTCGGTTAGCTTATAGTTTTAGTATGTCCAATATAAATCAGTAAAGGTCTTGTAACAAGCATGATATATTTTGACAAATTGCTCCTAAAATTTCAAAAGTTTATCCACGCTGTCTTTATACATGTAATAACTTCTAATCATTTAAAACAGCCTATATCTATAAAGTCATTCGCCTCCAACCTCTGCACCTAATTCTAAACAACCCAAAACCATGCAAAAATGCCCCAAAACCCCACAAAATCCTGTCCAAAATCCGCCAACCAGCAACCAGCACCTAAAAACCCACTTTCATACACAAATACTCACTTGCAAGCGTCCAAAATCTGTTTGGCCGTCATGCTGATGTTGAACGTGACCGGCTTGAGCGGGTCCGTCTTCAGCGGCTCGAGCTTCACTACCGCTTGGCGCCCGCCGAGCACCGCGTCGCTGTTGTTTCCTGATTCTGTTGGACGAAATTGAACTTTAACTATTTGAAGTTATGTGTTAGTTTAATTAAAAGGGGAAGGATCGAATCCTAAAATGTTTTTTTTTGGCCATAAAATTTGCCTCATATTTTTTAGGTAGGCCATAAAATGTATCGAATATATTTTTATGTATCGATTTTCATTTTGGCCTGTCTACATATTCAAGAAAGATATTCCATGGGATAAATTAATAAATATTAACTAGGTGTAGGATCTTACAGCATCAGATAAATCATCTTGGTTTAAATTAATGTAACAGAATCAGCGATATTGATGATCGTGAAGTCTTGTTAATATTGTTCAAACTTTTAACTGTTATATTTTAGAAATTTAATGTTTTTAAATACCTACTTTGTATGAAGGAAATGTTAAAATTAAATTATATATTTTCAAATACATTTGAATTGCATATTATGTTCTTGTTAATTTATCACTTTCCCGTGTTTTCGCGATGTATTTTTTAATTTACACAAATCCTAAGACGCCTAATATATTCACAAATGTGCATAACAAAATGCTACACATATACTTCACATATGAATATTGTAATACATATATGCAAATATTTACTCTGTACGTATACTTCCTATTCCAATCATAATAATAACTTTACATGATGTCATAGACCTCACTAATTAGCCACTCTTTCAAAAACATTCCTCAAACCGTTACATTTACATTGTTCCCACAAAATCATTTACTTTAAACCCAAGAAAAATTATTTTAAAGAGAGAAATAGTACACCGCGCTTGCATGTTACATTACGTTATCTACACACGCCAATTACATCGTAGGGAAACTGAACGGGCGTGTTAATCGCAGCTCGCATCCGAGTGTCGCGATATTAAAGAAACTCGTGTTTCGTTCAATCTGCATCGCGATAAACAGACCGAATCGCCTGCAATATGAGGGTTCACACGCACTTTTAACACGCAATTTATATAAATTATATTTAACTATTACCGACCGCGGCTTCGCCCGCTTTGTCTAAAACCTTATATGCTAACACCTTCCTTGAGAATCACTCTGTCTATTAAAAAACCACATCAAAATCCGTTGCGTGGTTTTAAACAAAACGCACAGACAACGCAAAGTGACTTTGTTTTATTTAAACTATGAAGTTAAACATCGCAATATGGACGTGAAATTTTAATTTTTATGGACAGCAAATACTCACTTTTAATTTTCATGTCAAACGAATTATGATATAACGTCAACATTGTATCAAAGACACGATTTTGTCACTGTATAATTTTTAATTAAAACTCCATGATGTATATAAAAACTCCGCGAATACTATCTAAACAAACGACATGATAATTACAAAACCGTATCGAACAATTCCCGATGTTACAACATTTCTAATAATTTTATCATTTAACCTATTTTACGCGATATCACTATGATTAAATAACGTATACTATTTCAATCAGCAGAGAACTTCAGAGCTACTTATAACAAAAGGAAATCGTATCCCAATTGTGTTAAAATGTTTGCTTTATGTCTGTGTTCGTGACTTCACTTTGTGTGTGTTCAATCACTTTACTAGAGCCATACTAGAGCATATAATATTACATATTTGGAAAATATTTTAGTTAGATTTTGTAAGTATTGCACTTTTAAAATACAAAAAATCGCACACGTGTAGAATTATTTAGGTTTATAATAAAAACTTTTTCAAGTTGATAGTCGAATTTAATTACATATTTTAAATTCGACTTTAAATAAATTAAGTGAAATAATAAACACGAGAATAATATAATAATAAATATATAATCCAGAGTTTTATCAATTTATTTAGGCCCATATATCATAAAAAGTAATTATATAAAGAAAACACTAACATTGCTATATTAAAAAATAAATATACTAAAAGCGCACACGATAAACTATAAACACGTGTAGCTTTGAATACAAAATGCAACATTCCAAACATTAACAATGTATCTAAATGCAAATGAGGAACAAATACTTTGCCTATAGTTTAATTAATATGAATTACTAGCTTCCGCCCGCGTCTTCGCCCGCGTGGTGTTTTGATAACAGGTAGCCTATATTTTAAATTCGACTTTAAATAAATTAAGTGAAATAATAAACACGAGAATAATATAATAATAAATATATAATCCAGAGTTTTATCAATTTATTTAGGCCCATATATCATAAAAAGTAATTATATAAAGAAAACACTAACATTGCTATATTAAAAAATAAATATACTAAAAGCGCACACGATAAACTATAAACACGTGTAGCTTTGAATACAAAATGCAACATTCCAAACATTAACAATGTATCTAAATGCAAATGAGGAACAAATACTTTGCCTATAGTTTAATTAATATGAATTACTAGCTTCCGCCCGCGTCTTCGCCCGCGTGGTGTTTTGATAACAGGTAGCCTATGTTCTTTCTCAGGGTCTAAAGATTGTCTGTGCCAAATTTCATCAAAATCGGTTGAATGGTTTAAGCGGGAAAGCATAACAGACAGACAGACGAGACAGACAGACAGAGTTACTTTCGCATTTATAATATGAGTAGGGATTTGTGAATGGATTTATAATTGTAAATATAAACAACACAATAAAATTATATGCAAAATTAAATAAACATATTCAATTTCAATAAATAATTGATATTTGAATTTCAGTTTGATAAATTGTAAATCTCTCGTAATTTGACCTGATTTTGAGATATCGCATTCGATACTGCGCTGATTTTATTGAGAAATAATGAAACAACTAATTCCTATTTTCCAAATGAATATATCATTAATTTAATTTAAAATTATTAAATATGATAATTCTGATGTAACACAATATTGTTCTTTATTTTATTACACTGGCTCTTATAAATCAAATAAAAATATGTTTAATAATACAAAGTCTTTGTTCCTTATTCTGTCTCTTATTTGGCTTTGCCCCGATCTAACATTACCAAGAACGGATAACAGAAAATGACTCTAACTTATATGGCTTTCAAATGGGGTCACAAGATATCGTAGCAAATGCTTTATGGTATGTAAGCGGTAACGGTATTGAATATTTTGTTTTAGTGCAATAGAGTACGCGTGTTTTAACAATTTAACTTATATTTTTAATAATCTGTATAAATATATGAAAATTAGGAAATTGTATTGATGCGAGGTAATATATCGTAAATGTATATCGTGCATTCTTGTTCAAATTCCATTTCAAAATATTTATAAGGTTTAATAGCTGTTTAAGCTATTCCTTTTATAAAATAACAAGCGTAAAATAACAATTTACGATTGTTCGTTTAAAAAAAATACCATTTTTAAATTAATTAGGGTCTAAAGTAAATGGAACCATATTAAGTTTGATCACTTATGAACTACAGACAATGATATAATATTATGTTCTATTTCGAAAATCAGGAAAATAATAGTGTAAAACTAAATTTTTGGAAAAACCCTTCCTTCTACAATTATAAATGAATTTCCTTCCTGTTAAATAAAATTATGAATTGAAAATATAAGTACAGTAAAAGCAAACAATTTGAACCGGAAAAATAAACAATTTGTGTTGGTATGAAATAAATCGATATATGTCAGGAAGGGTGGAACTTATTCTAATTATTGTTTGATTAGATTGATTGCAGTTTAAACTTAATACGGTCATTGAAATTATAAAATAACCTATTCGAAAATAACTTTTAATTGTCTTAATAATACTTTTAGATCTACACTACAATCTTTGTATTTAATCTCAATGTATCTATTCAAAAATTGTTTACAGATCTGTAAGAGATGTAAATACATTTTTTCATGTATTTACTTACAAAAAAATTTTTTCTACACTGTATCTATCCATGGTATTACTTACACTGTAACTCAAGAACTGCTAAAACGATTTGGTTAAAAGTTTAACACCAGAAGACAGAATGATATAGGATAGTTTTTATTTTATTTTTTTTAAATACATTACATCCGGCGAACAGCTAGTTATTCATACTTATATTAATTTTTTTAATATATTACTCACTCATAGCGGGCTCCTTCTTTATATCGGGTTGTGTATCTGAGAACTTCTTAAGTAAATCTTCAGCAAGCGACTCCGCGTTGTCGCTACCGCTCGTCGCGGTGCTATCGCTTTTCGCTACCTGGCAACATTAGAAAAAAACAAATTAAAATCCACGTTCCAAATTCAAATTTGACATTTCAAAAAGAAAAACTATCTTGAAAAAAAAAATTGTCTACGTTCGAAATTCAAATTCACATAGACGATGACTATAATAAAATTGCCATGTTCAAAAAAAAGCACAAATTTGTTCAAGATAGTTTTTCATATAACGTTCTTAAATTTAGGGACCTAAAAACCTGCCGCCGTCTTAATACTAAAGGGGGGGAAGGGATAAGGATTTTTTCTTATTTTAGATACAAACCGCTCGCGATCTCGCCGCTTGAGACAATCTGTATTGTTGTAGAAGCTGTTGCATCATCGCCTGAAACAATATAATATTATAGTTACCATATTTCAAGTAAATCAATACATAAATAATAACCATATTATCTAATATTTTTGCTAACAAACATCCATAAATAAAATATATAAATAAACGTCGACAAGATACATGAAAACGAATAAAGTTACACTCAAACGTAATCACATAAAACACAACGCTATATAAATAAGCCACTAATTGACTTACAACGTAATACAACTTTCCCAAAGGAACGCGGGTCAAGAGGGTCCGAGTTTGTCGATAATTTGTTTCTTATGAGCGAGTGAGAGGATCAATTTCACTAATTGAATGGGCATCTTGTTACCGGTGCTATATTCATGTATAAAATCGATACATATGAAATTTGGTACGATATTGTATGGAATAAAAATATTATAATAAGGGCATGTATTTTTAAATTAAGACTTTATTAAAAGATTAACCGCCTGGCGATATGGTCTATTGCCCTGTTGACGTAAGTATACAAAACATAATTATCAAAATATTATACAACGTTACAATTTCTTGATAATAAAGTTAAATTATATCTCCAGAAATTTTTTCTATTGCTACAAAATAAGATCTATTCCCTTAATTTGTTCAAAACCGTTCCAGCAGTACACATCTCTACAAAAAATCACAAAAAATCAAAAAAAAAAATCACAAAAAATTAAAAAAATATATCACAAAGTTATACTTGTTGGTGCGGCGATAAGTTATGCGAGTTCCTCTGCAAGTGTTGCAAGGTCTGCAATTGGTTCGGAGTCAGTGGGATCGGTTCCTCTTGCGTAGTACTGCTACTTATACTCCCGCTTCGTTTCCCCGGGTAAGGGGGTGGCGCGGACTTGGGCGCCCGGGATGACATCTCAGCAGATATGGGTAAGTTCCACGCTTCTTCGATAGATGGCAGTGGACGACGTCTACGAATAATAAGATAAATGTATAGTAAATATGTAATAGAGTATATGGAACCTAAAAATACATGAGGCATTTTAAGATTCATTAGAAATTTAGGCGGAATAAATATATAATTATAAAAATTAATAAGGGTATTTTGAGTACAGGCGATTACGAAGCGAGGAGGTGGCCTAAGAAGCCGACCTGTGAGATTGGAACTATAAAATACATGAGGGATTCACTCACACTTACAGAAATTCATACATTATATATTATTATAACAATTAATAAGGGTATTTGATGTATTTTTTGAGTAAAGACGATTAAAAAGAGAGGAGGTGGCTAATGAGTAATGAAGCCGACTTGTGCGACTGGAGTGATAAAATACATAAATATGTACCTATGAAATAAAGTACACGGAACATTCAAATATGTATTTGAAGGCCTAATTAGAGGATTGTGTGGGTATAATATAATTGAGTACCTACTTTGATGCCCTTTTGAGTAAAGGCGATTACGATATGGAGGAAAATAATTGAATAGCTTTTTCGTTATTATTATCTAATATTAGATATTATAAGCTTGTTCATTGTGTAGACGGAAACATCGACGAAAATATTTTTTCTGTATTCAATATTTTTTACAAATAATTATCTATACTTGTTGAAATCAAGCTAAAGTATCAGCATGTTAAATGAAGTTAATATTATGTAAAAACATGTGTACTATTGTATAATAATGTTAACATATAGTTCAGTGCCACATTATGTAGATTACAAAGCAACTTACTAGTTTACTAAGAATTGTATGTACCATATAAAGAAATATCAACAAAGTATTTTCTTTAGAGAATTCCATATTAAAAGGTAGTCTATGTAAAAACATACATTGCATAAATAGTATATGCAACATTAATTAATTATCGTTTGCAATTGTACTCAGCTTGTGTAACAAATGATAATATAAAAATAAATCTATTAACTACTTTGTAAGCTCCAATAAACAGTAAAAAGAATTTAATGTCAAATTAATATTGAAATTTCACAAATCACATTGCGAATATCGTCCATGCAAAATGTAGATTAAAAGATATTCGTTTTCATATCATAAAATATCATAAAAATGAACTAAATAAAAAATAATAGTTCATTTTTATGACAAATTCCCCTAAAAAGTTTCAGCTTTGTAAAGTAATTGACAAATAGTCATCAACAATTTCAATATTAATTGTTGTAAACAATAATATTTGAAACTACTCTATATCTGTTCAGTTCTAAATTTAAGTAAATCCTGTACAAAGTTTCAGCAATTTAAAATTAAATTTAATATTATAATTTTCAAGGATTTTATTTAGTTTTTATAATGTTGGTTATCAAAGTCTGTATAATTTGCATAGAGATGAAGCGTATAACGGAAACCTACAGCCACACTAACCAGACTTTTTATGTGAGAAATAAACTCGCTCATACGACAATTAGTATTCGTTCCTTTAATGAAAGGACAAAAAACCTATTCGCATAGGTTAATTGCACGATTAAAAAATATTTTACTTCACATTTTTTAAATGATGGTAAATTATGATGTCCTTATACGCTTCCAACTATTTCATTTATTTTTTTCGTATACGCCTCATTTTTGTTTTAACTATGAACGCGATAAAGAAATATATTATTCATTAAGTACAAAAACGGGGAGCAAATGGAAAAATACAATTCTTTTAATCTGATAACCACGTACAAATAAATTAGTATTCTCATTAAAATTAGAAGCCATTTTTTTCTATTGACGAATCGTAACTTGGGAAATCAACTAAAATTGATTAACAACAACAACCCGATACAAAACATTCCCAACCCTGTTCGTTGCTCAAAAATACACAACAAAGTTCATTAACAACACCGCATTCAACCCACCACCGGATACTCACTTGCCAGTGACGGACGGCATGGGCGCGTGTGCCAAATGCGCCCGCAGGAACGCGAGTCGCTGTCTCAGGGCCGTATTCGAGGCGGTGGCCGCGGAGCCCCCGTTGTTGTAGCACGCGAACGCGTCGCGCGGCATCTGACAGCTCTCATACAAACTGCCGAGGTTCGTCCACGCGGCCGAGTGGCCCTTGTCCAGTTGCACCGCGCATATGTACGCTTGGAGCGCATCCATGGGCTGATTCTGCTGCTGGTATAGCACGCTGGGAGGAGAGTAATGTTAGCTAACACGCTTTATGAGAGGAGATATTAACCTAACATGATCTAATGAAACTGATGTCTACAAAACGTGATGAATGTTAAATAAGCTACAACTGTAAAATGACAATAAAAACTTCCTTCTTATAATGCGTGTAAATTCACCCTTTTTTTCATGATAAAATTGTAAAAACAGTGTAAAAATCAGGCTGTTTTCTTGATTTATGACTCCGATATCCTATTCAAACCTATTTACATATGCGAATTAATATCATCTTACTTTTACAGCATTTTCACATGTAACAGTAACCCGATATCCTAGAAATACGTCTTTCCTGTTGCCTCCTTAACCGGACAATAAATCGTGAGAACGCAAAACAAATCGGTGTCGATATCCTACGTCCGTCCGCGAATACACATATCGTTAATGTCCATGCCTAATTATTTTATTAAACATTCAAATTAATTCGTGGGAATACTGATATGAAACACTTGAATATATTCCAGTTCTGTAACATTATAAAATAAATTCATACCGTCTTCGTTTTCTTCGACGCTACATGCCGATTAAATAAGTGTTTAATTTAATTATGTTTAATATATTTGGCAGCGACGCAATTAATCTCCTTAGCATCAGTTTCAATAAACATGGTAATTTTGAACAAAAACAGATTATCATTATGCTTGAGTAAAATACTTCGAATACGCTAATTAATATAGATCTTTTGTCAATTAACCGGTCAATTATTTAAGCTGACTGAAATTACTAGTTTTTGTAGTCACAATACAAATATGTATAATAAAGGTAACGAGACATAAAACAAAAAATATTCCGTACATACCTACTTTGATGAATTCTTTGCTTCCTTTTTAAGCGATATTTAACGAATCAATCATTATAATTCTTCTTGTGTCATCTGTATATATAATTAATTAAAGTGCTTTATTCCACACCGTCTACAGCCATCGTGATCAATTTAAAACAAAAAATTGTATTTACGAATTACAGTATCTGCATTTCCGAGAGGACCTTTAGAAAAACCCTTTACATGAAACAAAGCCACATTACCCAGATGACGATCATCACGATAAATCATTTCAAAACGAATCCAAAAAAAGAACATACATATTTTATACACTTAATACGTACTATTACTACCATCAGTTTCAAAGCACTCACCCAATAGAGCACCACGTATCAGCGTTGCCCTCGGACTTCTCCACCGAGTTCCTGTACGCAATGAACGCGTCGTGCACTTTGCCCTGGGCCGCGAAGCACCTCCCTAGGAGGTAGAGCCCGGCCCCGGACTCCGGTTCAGCCGCCACCGCCCTTTGCAGGCACCAGATAGCCGCTCGGGCTCGGGCTGCCGGCTCGTCGAGAGACGCACAGCGGTGGTATAACCATCCTGCGGAAGTTGGTTATTGATCGAATGCTCATCGAAATTTACCTAATCCTTTAGTATTTTTAATTGTAATGAGACCCGCAACGGTGGTATAAGCATCCTGGGGATGTTTATATGTAATTGATAGAATGCTCTTAGAATTTTATATCTCTCTTCCTAGTATTCTTAATTGACCGGTTTACTGTCTATGATAGTAACAATGTCAGTAGACAAGTATCAAATGTTTCAATACCCTCCTTAAATATACGTTTCTATTAATAATAATAAATAATAAATAATAATAATAAAAAATTTATTTTTCAAGAAACAGGTACAGCATTATGTTCAGACCCTGACCTTCGAACTAGTGGTAAACTGTGTTTCGAAGGCCAGTTTCTTCCCAGTCTTTATATCTATATTATATTAATTATATGTTTCTGCAAACTCACAGTTTTATGTTTATACAGTAATTTAAATAGATAATAGGAGAAAAAAAAAATATACCTATAATACAAAAAAAAAAAAAAAAAAGAAGAACAAACTGAAGTTAATATTTCAATTTTAAGAAGTCATTCCCGTTATAAATATTGTGTGCATGTATCTGTTCGCATATGTGTGTGTGTGTGTGTGTGTGTGTGTGTGTGTGTGTGTTTGCGTGTGTGTATGTGTTTGTGTGTGTGCATGTGTGTGTTTGTGTAGAGCATGTAAGTTAGTACCTACGTATGACATATGGGTGGGTGGGTGAATACGTCCTAGTGATTTACTATCATTAATTTTTCTGTTTCTTCGTAATCCATACCTTTTAGCCAATCTTTCACAACTCGTTTAATTTTATTATGATTTATAACCCTAACGTTGTATTTACTATTTAACAAATTATACAATTTTGTTGCTAAGAATTCATATTGATGTTGAGCGAATTTGGATGAGGTTGAGGGGATAGGTAGCCGATTGAGTCTTTTTACCTCTGTATTAGAAAGATCTATCATGCGATGTTTTCTGCGGATGCACTGGTAAATATAAGATTTTCGAACACTAAGAACATTTGATTTGATGTATATATCAGTTGTAGGATGTTTATAATTAAGGTAGAACATAACCTTAAGAACAGCCCTTTGTGCCCTTTCTACAGGTAGCATTAGAGTTTTGCAGGCTCCTCCCCAGACAGATATACAATAAGTTAGTATACAGTGGCAAAGAGCATTGTATACCTGGATGAGCAGAGTAGTGTTGGCAATAGACCGGAGATTTTTGAACACGAATATGAGTCTTCTGATTCTTTTTACTGTGCTATTTATATGTTGTTCCCATCTTAATTTGTCATCCACTATAACACCTAAATATCTTGTTTCATTGGTTCTTTTAATTTCTTCACATGTGCAAATAGTATTCTGAAGAGTTGATGTTAATGTCCTATTGCAGGGGAATGAATGGAGAGTAATTTTGTATTGATTACCAGGCATGGAAGAAATTCTTTTACCAAAACAGATGTAGTTAGTTTTTTCAACATTTATTGACAACAGGCTATTTTCCAACCAAGCAGTGATTTTGCACATCTCTTTTTCAGTTATCAATTTCAAATCACTCCACGATTTGGCGTGGAAGATAACTACTGTATCATCAGCGTACATGATTGTGTTTGCAGAATGTAAAGGGAGACTACATAGCTCGTTTATGTACGCTAAAAACAACGTAGGTCCCAGTGTGCTCCCCTGTGGAACACCGTATGTGCAGGCTGCTTTGCTGCTCGTTAAATTATCAAGGCGCACCACTTGCTCTCTATTAGTCAGATAGTCTTGCAGCCAGTCAATAGCTACACCTCTTATACCAAGGTTTTCAAGCCTTGAAATTAAAATAGGGACCGACACCGTGTCAAAAGCCTTACGCAAATCAAGGAATACACTGAGACACTTGTAACCATTATCCACATATGATGTGATTAGAGATGTAAGATGCAGGATTGCATCCTCGGTTGAACGGCCCTTGCGAAATCCGAATTGATTGTCGTTTAGGAGTGATTTTCTTTCCAAATATGTGATTTATCTATTATTAAAAAGCTTTTCAAGGATCTACGACAGTACACTTAAAAGAGATATTGGCCTGTAGTTCGTTGGTTCAGATTTTAATCCACCTTTATAAATGGGTACCACAACTGCTTTTTTTAAAGTCCTCGGAAAAACTCCAGACTCAAGACTTAAGTTACAAACATAAGAAATTGGTTCAGATAGATATATTTTAAACACCTTAATGAATTTTGTGGTGATATTGTCGTGGCCAGGAGCACTGTCTACTTTCAGTGATGATATTAATTTATTTACTTCTTTAGAATCAGTGTTTGTGACAACCATTGAGTGAACCGGTCCTGTGAGGTGAGAAGCTTCCCGTGCTAGATCTTTTTCGTTCCTTTTCAGGTTATGAAGGATTGCTTCTGCAAGCTTACGACCAACTGTTGTAAAATATTGGTTAACAGTGTTTAAAGACTCCAACTGTGTGCTATGACAGTTTAAAAGTTCAGATGATAGTTCTCTCTTAGCGTTTAGAAAGCAGTATTCTTTTATGACACTCCACGATTCTTTGATATTTCCCAAACTCCGTTCTAATTTATTTCTAAAATAGTCTTTTTTAAGTTTTTTAATTATCTTTGAGCAAATATTTCTATACCTAGTATAATTATCCTTCAGAATCACATCACTTGGATTTTTTTTAACTTTAATGTGCATTTTGTCTCGTTTTCTAATACACTTTATAATACCTCTCGTAATCCACGGTTTAATTGGTGCTTTTCTTTTTGAAATAGTAATAGTAGAAGAACTGTCTGCGATTATTGTTTGTAATTTGGATATCAGCAACTCAGTAGCAATATTAGTATCTTTGACCTGGTAAAGATCAATTAATTTTCTGAATCAGTTTTTGGGCTTTATCATAATCAATACGTGTAATTTTTTTATTTAATTCAAGTTTTGTAACATTTGTTTTCGATATAAATAAAAGAATGGGACAATAATCCGTAAACGGTGGAAAGATGAATGTTTCCAATTTATTTTTTGATTTAACCATGAAATGATCAAGGCAAGTGTTAGATCGTGTTGGCTTGTCAATACATTGTAACAGTCCATGTGAGGCGGTTAAGTTTAAGTAGTCAGTAGAAAATCTGTTATTAGCGTTGGGCATGATATTTATATTAATATCCCCGGTTAAGATAACTGTCTCCGAGTTAATGGTTCGTAATAACAGGTCAAGTGATTCTAGGTAAATGGAAGCATTCTGAAAACACGGTGGTCTGTAAGAGCATATCAGAGATATCGATGGGTTAATTTGTATTAAGAGGCAGTTACCCTCTTCGAAGTTAGGTTCCATGACTACGGCGGGGATCTCATCTCTAACAAATACCATAACACCATCGTTTTGGTTAAAACTTTTTTGTGTGTAAAATAAATTGTAATTATTAATATTAGGAAGCACTGAGTCACTATTTATCCAACATTCTGTACAAACAATAATGTCAATTTTAACATTGAGACTACTGATAAAAACTAAAAACTCGTCCAAGTTGCGATGTATACTTCTTATGTTTATTGTTATTATACACAATGAATCAATTAATTTATTATGTGGAAGAATAGTTTTAAGCAGACTTGTATTGTCTAACAAAGTACATTTGATATCATTCGAGTAGTCAATGTCGTTTATGATATTTAAATTATTACGATCGAATTATGTTTATTGTTCATTGTTCATGACATCTATCTAACCTACCAAAAATTTAAGGTCACCAGACTCACATTGTTATCTGATACATATTATTCTTGCGAAACACAAGGTCAACGTGAAAGCAAAATGCTTATTTATTTATTACTCTCTCGTGCCTTTCCTTATTTTCGCTAAAGTCATACCTAAGTGTTATCTTGTAACAAACAAAAGTTCTAAACATACAATATGCTAACAAATTGAAACACTATCTACCATCAACCCCTTTTAAAACACGCACATATCTTTACTTACAACATAACTGGATTTTTTTTAAATTGTTGATTTCGACAAGAAAGATGCGCTTACATCGATCATTGAAGCTATAAAGAAAGTAATAATGACCTAGAAATATTCGGAAATCGGTTTCATGCTATGAACATTCTCTACAAGGTAAACCAGTTCGCATGTACAATACTCCATACAATTATGTATGTTGAATAACATTAAGCCATAACCGGTAAGCATCCCTGTGCACGGAAGCACAACGAGGGTAATGTTTGTTTATACTTTATAGCACTCGTAATGACGAATGTTACTACATTTCAATGCTGAGCAACTGGTTCATATAACCCCAACATTTTCCCACGCCAAGATTCTTGCAATCTGACGTTTTTAAACATAATAGGCGGTGTACATATGGAATGTTATGTTATAACATCCGTTTCTATTGCCAAGTTTAACGGTGAACTCTTACCTAGTTGACGACAGACGTCCGCTTTCAGAGTGGATGATAATTGAGGTTCCTTGAGAAGTCGTTGATAGGCATCTCTTGCGGCTTTCTTGAGCCCTCTCGCTTCCAGCAAGTGAGCAGCGTGGAAGCTGAGCTCGAGTCTGGTGAAGGTCGCGTCTTGGTTCGGGGAGAGTCTCGCCCTTCTGAAGTGGACCGCGGCTGCGCCCCAGTGTCTCCGCGCCTTGAACATAAGCGCCAAGCGGAGATGCGCATCGGCCGCCCGCGTGAATCCCGGCGACACGTAGAGCGCCATCTGAAGAGCCTTCGTCGCCCTAGTAGGAAAAACCCACCACCCTTTGTAAACATACCACGAGACCATCTACTAGATCTATAGTAGTCGAGCAGGTTAATGTAACGATCGTGGTTTCATTTCCTTAATAGTGTTTAATTACTGATTTAAGATCATTGTACAATTTGTACACATCAATGAATACATCAATTAAAATGAGGCTCAAGGAGAGAAAGATAAATGAACGTTGACCCACAAATATCTACTAGGTCGAGGTTACGTTCGAATAAACAAATAAATGAGTAAAGCGCAAAGAATAATAAATAAACAATGTAGTGATTGTTAAAAAAGTGTCTCGGTTTACAAATATTTACTCTTTATGCGTGACGTTTGTAATAGTTAGATAATTGCCTGAGATAACAACGCAAATACGTAAAAAATTCGAAAGCTGAGGGTAATGTCTTTGTAGCCGTCTGCTCTTGAATGTCCTTGAAGGTCAGGCAGTTATTAGTACATTGCTACCTAGAAAAAGCAATAATCATAAAAGCAAACGCAAAACCAACAATAACCATAATATTGTTGTACAACAGTGAGGCAAAGTGATCCTTATTAAACTTCGGGAACATTCAATGCATGATTTTTTGCGGTGTTCTTTACAAATGCGTTCCTTGCACGCATCGGCACGTTAATGGTGTAGGTACAGTATTTTTTTCTTATAGTTTAAGCTAAACTATACTAAAATCTTCGTGCTAAACTTGACAGAGAAATTGCCATACAGCCCAAACGATTCCATAAAATGAAGTACCTAATGGAATTTATGTAAAGAATAAAAGCTCAAGTAAAGTAACGGAGGCTTTCAACTATCAAACAAAAACGCGAGCAAAAAGCAAAAGAATCTAGCCAGCGCAGGAGTTTGTTACAAAAATTGACGTGTCCGTAACATCCGTGGACGTGGTTATTGAGGAGCGCATCACCGGAGCGTAACGTCACCGATGCGCCCGCGGGGTCGATGACCGTCTGAGGCTCGTTCGTGCAATCGATCGGACGATGCAACGCAACGTCTAGACAGCGATCGCGTTCCGAATCGGACGCATTCGGGTATAACTTTATTTAGATGACCTCGCCTGACATTTGCAAGTCGAAACAAAGGAGTGAGGCAGGTGGCGTCCTGTACACGATACCACCGACCAAATTAAATGGCGATTATATACGCACACAAGTATAGGAATGGACGAGAGCTTTCACCGACATCGCCCGCAGCGGCGTTCACATACACTTAATGCCATCTAACATTACTTATTCACATGTATCGCTCTACTTGGCTCTACTAACAATTGGTAAATATCACGCTATGTTAGGTACTTGTCCATTATTAGGGTTCCGTACCTCAAAAGGAAAAAACGGAACCCTTATAGGATCACTTTGTTGTCCGTCTGTCCGTCCGTCCGTCCGTCCGTCCGTCCGTCCGTCTGTCAAGACCCTTTTTCTCAGGAACGCGTGGAGGTATGAAGCTGAAATTTATATCAATTACTCAGGTCTACTGTCCCTTGAAGCTGTGAAAAAATCAAACTTCTAAGCCAACGCAATCAAAAGATACAGCCGTTTATGCCGCAAATTTTCGACACTTGCAAGGGAATCAAAACCTACAGGGTGCTTCCCGTGAACTCAGAATCTTGAAATTTGGTACGAAGCAACGTCTTATAGCATAGATAAAGGAAAAATTACGAAAACCATAAATTTTTAGTTACATCACATAATATATATTTTTTTAATAATTTTAAACTTACTACCCATTTCCTCATAAACGCGTAGAGGTATTAAATTGAAATTCATACCAAATACTCAGGTCTATAATACCTTTAAGCTGTAACAAAATCAAACTTCTATGTCAACGCAATCAAAAGAAACAGCAATGTACGGAACCCTCGGTGCGCGAGTCCGACTCGCACTTGGCCGGTTTTTATATTATTTCTTCATACCGATTTCCTTATTAAAGAAGCCATACAATGTTTACCAAAGGGTGTTTACGTAACGAAGGAACTTTTACAAACTTTTGTTTGTGTCATCAGAATATGGTTTTACGTCATTTTTTCACCTTAAGACTGTATACATACAATAATATTTCCGATTAAAAAAACTTCTTTGTCATAAAATGGTTGTAACCTAACAATGCTATTTCGTTGGATAAGAACGGACCGTCTAAAAAGTGTAATTCAACCTCCCCTTACGAAGAGCATTGTATACTTCAGACTCGACAGGTTTGGAGCGAGGCGATCGCGTCAGAACATCAAAGGATGTTTTTGTGCTTCGAAAGCATGACAATGTTCTTACACTCGTATGCTTTTCCATTAAGTATACTCATTACCCATCGGTAGACCATGTTTACTTAACACTTCATGCTCAATTTATGAGGCTCTGCAGATAAGAATATCAGGCGGATTCTGATATAAAACCGGTTGAACCCTCGCTCATATAAATATCACAATAAACAAACAGATTCTAACATGTACCAATAACTACGATATCACAATTGATATAACATGACAAGTGTAGCTTTGTAAAAATATTTTTAAATTTCCAAAAATAAACGTAATTCTTAGTCTTTTATTTATTTTATTCAATAAGGATTTGTATTTCCCGATAGATTCGGTGAATTTATTTTAATGAGAAATTATCGCAAAGATTCATTATGTTCTTAACCTCGAGCGAGGGACTTAATCCGACCGGCTACCTGCCAGCAAAAACGAGGTATCAATACGTTCAGGTAACGAAATTATTGTAATAAGATGGCAGGAGCGATTTAATACATGTATGCGTTTGAATTATATTTCATCTCCAGAAAAAAACAAAATTAACAATAGTGGAATATGCACCTGGCTTACGGGGTCTCTTTAAAAGATTATTTATTTTTGATACAGCATTTGATACGCGCTACGGTTACCTGTTATTTGCCTTTTATTAAAGATTGCTTGATATAGATCTTTTTCTTTGTCATACTATTAGAATGATACCGAATATAAGAGAAATTTTGGCAAAATTTTTCAGACGTACAATTTAGATCGCCCACATGAATTGAGGCAAATAAACACGGAAGCTACTCTCGTTTTGCCAACATTGCAGCTGTACGGTTGGTACACGAGAGGTGTTGCCGGGGAGGGAACGAGGAGTGTGGGGGAGGAAGTAACACCGGCATGAGGCTCGGCTCGGCCTGACCTACTTCTACACACTCGCGCGGCTCAAGGACGGATCGTCCGCTATTTATAGAGTTCATTCGTCGTTCGCCACAGCATAACACTTTACATAACTGAAGTAAGCAGTCGTTAGGTGCGCCCCATGTGCTAGACCACGTGATGTAGCTAGCGGCAATGAACGAAGCTTTCCCACGACGTCGACAACCAAAGGGGAATGTTAGTTAAGTGTAATAATAACCCACTTCCCCATTAACGCGAGGGATTGAAACGAGATTGACCAGGTCACGAAAGAAATTCCGAGGTCAATGTTTTGCGAGCATTTGCTACGCTTCTTAGATCTAGAACAAATAAATTTAATGCTTGTATTTTTTACTGATGTTATGGATAAATTTCATGCAATCTGAAAAACAATGGTCAATAAACTCAAACTCAGCTAACTGTAAGAAAGTGTATTGATTTTTTGTCCATTATTATCATTGAAGGAGAGGATCGTTTCGATGGATACAAGCGCGTATAGCAATATTGATTTTGCGGATGCTAGCAGTTGGCAACGACAATTTTCTAAATATACACAGTACACATTGCTGTACAATGGGAAACTAAAACGGAAGTACAGAACATAGATGACATATACAGTTTAAAACCATAAATAAAGTAAATTGCTTGAGTAATGACGCTCAATATAAACATGACGCAATCACGCGATGCATTCAACGTTACCGTACCTACAATTCACCTGACCACATTGCATCACGACCTTGGTGCCACGGCAACTGTATGCAACGCGAACTGCATTTAAGTTAGCTTGTTATCTATCAAACTTTATTTGAAACGTGCAATAAAAGCCTTGGCACTGTTTATGAATCAATAACCATATTTAAACTGCTGAACTGAAATTATGTGCAATTCAATAGGTGGCAGAAAAATAAAAATACGAAACACAAAACTAATATAAGCAATTGACAATTTTTAAATTACCTACTAAATTTTAACGGATGAAATATAAGAAATAGTTATTAAAGTTTTATTGCGTTAACTTTTTATTTTTATTGGTGAACCAATTGACATAAAACTGAAAGAAAAATAAACAAAGCATTTTTAACTGTAAAATTTATTTTTACGGCGGAAAGAACGACCAGCCAACAGTTGCCAATACAAAATAATTTTAGCTCAGCAGCATGACACATAAAAGTGAATGACACTGTATTGTAAATACATAATATGTATCTCAAATAAAAAAATCACCAGAAAGTAAAAATAAAATAAAACATTGAGCTGTTTTGACCATTGGAAAACGAGACAAAAGAAAATATTGCATCTTAAAAACACGAGTAAATAACATTGTACAAATTACAAAGCCAATATTAATAATAGCACTACAACTATACTATAAAATATCTAGGTAAAATATAACAAATGAAACTACAAATGCAACACAAAGGCATTCCGATAAACACAAAACCGTACCAATCGCCGTGGCCACATTTTGTTTATGTAAACATACTTGCGCCAACAATGCAAACAGGAATGAAAGTAAATTTAGTTTGCAACGATTATAATATAGAATATAGATCATACATATTTTGAATTGACCTCGAACCATTTTCGCAGTTGCAATTCCACATTTTCACTTTTAGCCGTCACCGGATCGATAGCTGAATAATCGGATCGAACCGTGTCATATCGTTGACATATTCCATGAAATACATTGTATTTGAGCCAAAGCAGCGGCTCACATATATTGCACAAATTGATAATGAACGAGCGAGGGCTCATTTATCGCTGCCGTCATACAAGTTGACCTACTTTCGTGCGATTCGATAACTACCACTCATACTCTAACATATACTAGAGTTTCATATGCAATATCTATTTCGGATTATGAGCAGAGTATTTCTAACTTCATGGCTACAGTTGTTCCGCGCATATTTGCCGTGACCTGTATAAACTGAACCTTGCTAAGGATTCTTGCCGTTTTAAAGCAATTAGTTTCTCTAAATGTGCTTTACTTGGAAATGTACAATTTAAATTACCTCCTCATAGTTGATTTATAAACCTTAAAGTTTCAAGCAAATCTTTAGATAGGTATGTATCAAAATCGAGTCGAAATTCATATAAATCTAGGTAAAGTGCAATAAACAAACTATACCAGAACATTAACAGAAGTGTCATATAAATCTGTCGAGGTGTTGTAATATAACGGACATAGAATAATATAGCGTTAAGTTATTGAATCGAAAGGCAGTTGTTTGCATAAAAATAAGGAAACATTAGATACGAGCCGGTTATTCCGCTCGCGGTGACCGGGCACGTAGAGGCCATCCTTACGGTACTTCAGGCTTCTAACTTGCAGAGGTTACTTTGTGTTAAGTTATCATTTAATTGGTTTTGAGAATCTATTTTATTTTATTCTCTCTGCAAACAGATATGAATTAAATTGTTTTCAAAAGGAATAGCATCGTTGTTTAAATATAGGAACTCACACATGTGCATAAAACACGCACAAATAAGCCTGCAGAAGGCAATGCATAGACACCGCGAGGCCGTGCAATGAGGAAGTGAGCTCAGTACAGCTGCATTCTGAACCAGTACTAGAAATGCACGCCCGATGCGCTCATAAAAAAACTTCGAGTTCAACAAATACAAGCTTCATCAGACTGGTTTCTAGAACTGTTTTATAAATGTTTAAAACAACAGATTATCACATACGGCCGCCTCGTATTATGGGAACGAGTTTTTATGTCGTCGTTAAATAAACATTATAATTCTTGTTTCTTCCTCAGTTTAGATTACGTTAAAATATTATGTTGTGCTTTGAAAATCGAACATGTTGTCAAAATCGTTCACAGAATTATGCAAAACGATGCTCCCCTAACATAAAAAGAGCTCAACATTGAACGCTATTATTACATTACAAAATAGAGTGCCCTTGACGACTTCCCTGCAACTCGCGGTACACAAGTGTCCTAACAAGTCCAATACTTATTTACATGCATGAAATTAAAAACTATGCCCCATCCCCAACGTTGCGATTTAGAAGGGTTGAACCCTTTGTGAAAATTTAGAAGGCATCAACGTCAGAGATTGTTCGGCGTACAATAGCGTCTGTATTTGGCGATTCTGCGTACGGGGTATGGCGTACTGTGGACAGTAGACGCGGGGAGAGGTTATCGTTCAATAGTGCCGTAACACCGTGTCGCAAGAAGCGACTCAGTCGAAACGGAGCCCTTCCAATGCTCCCTTTTTGTGGTCACCGCCCGCTTTCTAATGCCTATTGTACAAGTTTACATGCTAGCTAAATAAGCACGAATCGACATCCGTGAGAACAGCTTTCTTGTATCATAATTATGTATGGAGGATCACGTTGGATTGTTAACTATGCTCCGTGACTCATTTGTATACATTTTTGTTTTATAACCTGGAACAATTCTTTTATATGTTTAGTTTAACTGTAACATTTTTATAAAACCTGGCATTACAGTCAGTTTTATCGTGTTATCACTACATAGTATAAAACAAAGTCGCTTTCTCTGTCCCTATGTCCCTTTGTACGCTTAAATCTTTGAAACTACGCAACGGATTTTGATGCGGTTTTTTTTAATAGATAGAGTGATTCAAGAGGAAGGTTTATATGTATAATAACATCCATTAAATAGTGGAGAAGTACTGTTATTTTTGAGGTTTCCAATGTGATGTCGTAAATAATTACATTTTTTCCGCTTACATTGCAAACGCAGGCTGAACCCTACGAGTTTTATCAAAATAATGTACTAAGTATTGTACACATTGAAAAGGTCTACAGAAAAGTCCGCGATGGTATATGTCTATCTCTTATGGATAACCCACAATAACTTTTTTTTGTCATTTACTTTTTACGACAAATAATGGTTAATTTTCGAAGCGATTTTAACCAATACAGCATTAATCCATAACGAATTAAATACCTTGAATACATTGTTCATTTAATATAGATCTATATGGCCCTTTACACCGTATGATTTAAGTGAATATTTTCGAAGATAATACAGATTTAAAAATTGCGGGCCGTAGCGTTTGCGGCGGTACCGACCGGCCGCCATTGCACCCGTGCGAAGCCGGGGCGGGTCGCTAGTCTGTATTATTACATACACACACAGTACGTAACGTACGATGTGTTTACTTACGCAATTTGTGTTATCTACAATTTATTTCGCGTATAACATAGATAACCAAATTCTCACCTACGCGGAACGTATCCGGCGAACTTTGTTATCACAATCACTTTTGATATTGGGCATTTTGGTCATGTTCAAATATAGGAAAACGTTCCTAACACGATTTAATAAAATTCGTTTCTAAGCGGATTTTAAATCCATAGACAGCGTTGTTAAACTGGAATACGAATGCGATTTAAAATATATTTAGCCAAGACCTTGCAACGTAATCACTAGATTTAGTATGTTGAATGCCATTGACCTGAGTCTCGGATTTATTTGTCATCACATTCTGTTGAGTAGTGCTTCTGCCCCCAAGGTTGTTAAATAATAAAGCCTTTTCTTTAATCACTTTATTACTCTTCACAATACATGTGTTGTTTAAGCTAGCCGTTATGCACTACTCAATAATAATTCTAATAAAATGTAGAAAGCGTCGGGGAAACAATGTGGACGCACACATATACAAAAAGCTCGATCAGCGAATTGCATATGTGTGTCCCTACATTATTCCCCCCCCCCCCTTTTCAAAAAAAAATCACTAATCATCTATTGTAAGATATAATTTATATCAATTAAAAATAGTGAGTCATTCTTTATCATATTCTCCAACTAAAACAAAACTTTACAATTTAGCAATAATTTATTAAAAGTAATTAAAAATGGGGTGAATTTTATTTTATTTTTACTGCTCAATTATAATTGCAATGTGTATTTTTCGACTCAAGAAGTCCAGGATTAAAAAGTGACCCTGGACACAATTTAGATTTTTGCTTACGATTGCTCTTGTTTTGCCCCGCTCATTTGATCTAATTAATAATGAGGAAATCAAATATTGGTTATGGACTATAGACTGCGACCTTGTACTATGACGTCGCGCGACCCAGTGACGCGGTAATGTGACGCGCCGATTTTTTTGCGGAAATTCCAGTGCGGCCAACGCTCGCACATCGAGTAAAGATCCAATATACATTTGCACCCACTCGCAGACGCAGGGAACTGATGTTAAATCACTAGTAAACAATCTGCCTGCTATAACTCTAGGCTTATTCTAAATAAAACTGGTAAACTTTATAACGAATAATGTGTTTACCTACATAGGTGTGAACTATAAGTTGCGTTCAATCTCAACAATTTTCAAATAAATGTTATCCGGAAATAGTATGGGCGTAATTTACAAAAAAACTCTAGTTATGACTAAACTAGGGCAAGCTGCTTGACACAGTTCATGTCATTCGTGGGTGGCGAGCCCTACAGATGTAGGCGCCAGGCGGTGTATGACGCAACCTAAACAAAGTCGAAGGGCGAAATTGCCACAACTTCATTTCGCAACTCAGACAAAATAAGAACTTGGTAAAGAGGTATATTAAGATATTGAAATAAATACTAAGACAAACACTTTTGAACACTCATGTTTCAGGAAGTGTATTAAACATGCTAAAGAGGTCATTGGCAGAGAAGAGACGCTTGCAGTGAATGCATCGAGCGAGTTCCGGTGCACTACGAAGCAGGTATAAATAGCGATCCGTTAGTGTCGACGACCGCGCGCAGTCACCATCGTACTAGCCATGCTGTACTTAGATCCTGAATCCTGACCTAGATACATAACGTAATGTTACATTAGTTGCATCGAGTAATGTTGAGTGAATTTATTCTCCGCGTCGGGAGGGCGTCGCGTCTAGACGACCGAAAAGCGTTGAAGGGCGAAGTGTGATGTGCCAAGGGGAGCGGCCGCGGCGGGGTTAGCTAATAACGTGTACCCTTAGCGGGCGAGTTGGTAGAGGACGAGAGTGCGCGCGCGGCCCCTCTCTAACGCGCTTCTATATGCGTAAAAGGGCGATGCGTACGTGACGCGGAGCACGCGGTGAGGAGGGCAGGGGGAAATGGGATCCGCCCGTACATCTTCCGTAGATGCATAGATGCACTATTTAACTAGGGTCGAAGACCGCCGCCGAATACGAGCTACATGCGATAGTAGGTTGTGTACAAATATTGCGCTGGAAATCTATTCCGGCTAAGCCGAAACGTACTCGACGGATTCCGGTTTAACGACTATTGGTATTACTGAATAACTGGCACGAATACATCGCATATTTAAGCATTTGTTATGGTATAATGTCAACAAGTATTAATGAAAATACATTGCAAGTAACTAACATTAGAACACGACGAGTGAGTATAAAATAGACAACACCATCCACTACCTAACAAAATCAGGGTACAAGAATACTTGACAGGTAATAATGAGAATATTATTTATGAAATTACAGATATGAATTATGTCGATACTCTAGAACGTGTATTAAAATATTGTACAGCGTTAAAAGGAGCAAGGTCGGATGCGTTGCGTTGCACGATACATCTGTGAGTCGATCGCACGAACACATTATGCGAGCGGCGTACGCGTCGAGCGCTTCGTAAATAACCGGCCCTCATAAAACTTGCCATTTATGAAAACTACAGGACATCTTCGGGGCTTTGACACGGCCAAGGGTGAAATATGATGTCAAAGACATCGCTTTTGAGTCAATACAAAATTACACCGTCCATTGCTTCGTGTAGCCTTACATCTCAATTGTATTTTGCGGAGATAATTCTTTTCACGCAAAAATTATAATCTTATATGATAATCTCATTTTATCATTCTAAAATGTAGCAACTCAATAAACTTGTAGTATATTTTAATATAATATCGATATTTATATTAGCTACTTCATAATATATTATGTAAATAAATATTTTAGGCATGATTCATCGTCTATAACAAAGAATCGTATCTCACTGTGTACATTTACATCTTGACTTCATGGAGTAAGTGTTACAAATAGAATTATAAGCGAAACATGATCTAACAAATGAGGTATTAATAAAACCGTATTGTTATATGTGTGTACAGCTGCATTAAGGACTGACTATACAGGTTGGGTTAATTCTTGTTCACGATTTCGTAGAAATACGTAACTACCTGTTCTAATTGCCACGGGGCCCGTATGGAACAATGAGGAACAATGCTCCCTTGCTTCGCTTTGTCTTGCGTTTATTTGTAGCTTGTAAATACGAAACTAAAGATTATACTTTACCGCTATAACAATATTCAGTTAAGAAAAAAAACTAATCAAAATGGCGGAATGTAACTAATTTTCAGAAATAATGTTGATGAAAAAGTAGGTATATATAAGTAAATATCCTTGGATTGGCTATTACGAAGTACAATAAACAATAGATTCTACAATACTATTTAAGTGTAAAGTATAATATGTGCAATTTACTACAAGCGATAAGCTACACCTGATAAACTGTTACTACGTGTTAAACGTATTGAAGGCTCTCCACTATGTCATACGATTACGTAATCAAATAATTATCTATACAATACAATACCAAATAATGTATTCATGGAATTTTCGATTACTGAAATTGGAGAAAGTACATCAACTTTTTGTTCTATTGTTAAAAGCAACATGTCACATTAATAAATCCCTCTAGTTAAATAAAAATTCATGAACTAATCACCAAAAGTATTGAACAGAATGAAAAGCTCCTACCATAATATTATCATGAAGAGAATAGTTAAGGTTTGTAAGCGCTCTATTGAACTTTGTTATATGTACGATGTATTGGATGCTGGCTGATTGTAATACGAGTTATTGAGCACTTCGCGTCTATTAGTTCTAGGGCCGGCTTTGCATGCAGATGCTATGAGCTTAGTGCATAGTTAAGTGTGGTAGAACAAAGGTTAGCAAGACGCAGCTGATGCGACGACAGGTGTGACAGCAGCCGGCCTACACCTGCGCCGCACGCGCCACCGCAAGCTGCTATTGATTACTTATTACTTAGCATTTCATTTCTATCGCACAAATACCTCAACTTGGCAGCTGGGCTTGTTAAAGAACGAGCGAAGGTATTGCATAATGCAAAAAAGTTCAAGCCATGTGTTTCTGACAACAACACGTTCAACCTAATTCATATGAGTGCTCGAGCTATGAAAAAAATTTGTCAAGATGCAAGATTTACAGCATTCTTAGAACGAAATGTATTAAGGGGCAAAAAGTTTCGAGTTCGTCGACTTTTTTAACGTTTGCAGTGTACAGTGACTTCTAAGAATAATAAGGCCGATCTTTTTTTAGAAACTAGACGTAGACTACGGTAATCTGCAATCTAAAAGAATTATCTAGCGAGCAATCCTATGAATTCTTAGAATTTAAGAGTCAAGTAAGTCTGCAATTACGTGATTTATCCACATGTATTTTTTTCTCATTCCCATAAATGACAAAAAATATGCGGCTCGAATAATAATGTAACCGTAAAATCCTTCAGTCCGATTCGATTTGTAACTCGACTGGAACATTCGTAACATCATCACTGCTATATGAATTTATGAATGATAATGGTACAACATGAATAATTTCAATGCGGATCACAGTGAAATATGGAATATTATTCGCTTTTTGTGCTCACGTAAACATAGGAAGGGACTAGAAACGAAGGCTGTTATAAATTACGCAAGTCTATTCTCTGGGATCCATAAGATACCGTTAGCCGTGGCGGATAGCGGTGATAATGCCCAGACCGGTTGCCGATAGCAATTCGATGGTAAGCTGATCATAGAACGTAAGGTGAAACCGTTCGATGCAGCATTTGAAATACAAAAAAAGATCCTATTTTGACACCGCTATACCTGTGGCCTTTCTGAGGTCAAATTACTAACAAGTTCCGGTCACCGAACATTATGCAAATTAATCTAATAAATATTCTTAAAACGTGTACGTTTTTTCATCGAATTAACGAATCTACCCATCTAACAATATTACTCGGAACCATTGAAATACTTGTAATTGCGATTGTGTCAAGTCAGTATCGTGGTTTTCCCGGCTGTGATACAATGCATTGTTTAATCGTTCTCATTGAATTTCCGAGCATATCGCAGAAGCCGCACTACCGGTCCCACTGAACCAATGACGCGCGGACAAAATTGCGCGAAACTACCGGCTGTATGGCAACATGACTCACTTTCCTGTGACTATACGTAATGATTACGATACGCTCTTCGCGTGAATCAAGACTCTGAGATACCGACGACGTGAATGGCTAAATCTGTAGTAAAATATACTTAAACGCTTTCCATACTTTCTATTCGAAAGGGCCGGAAAGAAACATACCTGACGTATGACAATAGAACGGATGTGGGTACCGACCACATTTTTTGTGGTGGCTTATAATATGGGCGTATTAAGTACATAATATGTTAACTTCAAATATGTTATAAGCAAACTTGCAAAGTTACGGACCAAATATGATAATAATTAATAATATTGTAAAGGGTGTTTCAGCAAATATTTTATGTTAGGTATAATATTAATATAATCTCGTTCAGCTGGAAATTGCATTGTTTACGTTAACATTTACCCAATTGATCAATGGGAATTAGAGTGACTTACAAAGAGCGTTTCATAATAAGGGCCGGCAGCGGCTAGGCGAAGGGAGCGGCACGACATCGCGTGCACCACTGTTGCGGCCACACACCATCGACCTACATTTTATGCAACGTCAAGCTCATTATTGCTTGCACATTCATCACTTTTTGTCGTCATTTTGCGAACTTGCAAGCCGTGTAGATAAGCGATTGGGGGAGGATCCCTCGGCTACCTGCGAAAAGATACTACAAAAAATGCACTAAGCATGCACACAAACAAAAACGCGATCTCCCGACGGGACCAGCTTCGGAGCCGTCGGTGGTGTCTGGATTTTGGAAAACAAAACAAAATAGAAAGAGTCGCGCACGAAAGCGACGCAGGGTATACGGGCGGCAGGTTGTGAGAGAGAGATGCAGCACAAGGGCCGACGTAAACAAACCGCGATCGGGAGCTTCGACCGCACTCACCATTTCGGGGATCCTCGGATCCGGAGCAGATGTGGTCGCCGTGACCCGCGTAGTGAAGAGCGGGGGCGTCGTCACAGGTCAGCACAAGCACAGTCACACAGGATGGTTCAGAGCAGGCATTCGATTCATAAAACTATCGAAACACGACACGTCCCGTCCTACACTACGTTCGCGGCCCGCGCCGGTGCAGTTTACGTCACCGCATCCCGCTCCCGACTGGCAGTTCGCGGCGCGAGCGAGCGACGACCTCGCGCTGCAACGTGCACCGCCCCGCGCCGCCGCGCCCTTCCGCGCCGCCCCCCCTCCCCGCCGGCCCTACCGACCGCCCCGCATTTGTCCTACGTCCGGTGAATCACAGCATAGGCATAGATAGGTACCAGTGTCTCCATATACACGGTAATTACCGTAGATGCACCGTAATCTGGTCTCTATCTACCGTCAAGGTAATAGTGTATTACCGTGTCACATATCACCGTAATTACGTTGTTGTAAATATTTCATCATGTATTGCGTAAAACGAATCTCCAGTCAGTCAATTTAGTAATTTTGTAGTGGCAACACTGCTCCTGGTTGCCAGGGGAATCCCCAATATCTAAAAGTTTGCCTGCACCACGCAATCCATTCTCGTCCTTATTTAAATAAAGGAAATAATTTTAAGAAGAAAAATATTTTCACCCAGCAATCGATTAAAAGAAATGGCAAAACCTGTGTGGATTTCAGGCCAACTAACGACATGTTGTCAAAAATGAATAAATCTATTTATAAAAAAGACACTGTCGTGCTAGGAGAGTCTGATTCAGAATAATATTATGTTCCATATGACGTTACCTCTTTCAATTTTCTTTGTTAATTAAATATATTCAGACTTAATTTGGTCTGGACTTAATTTGGTTTGGTAATTTCAAAAATTACACGGTAATTTACACGGTACACTTTTAGTAGATTCACCGTATTTTTTCTAGAAACACCGTATTTTTACCCTTGCAACACGGTACTTCTCAATTTACATATGGAGACACTGATAGGTACACACTTTTTCGACACAACCACCTACTGCAGAACGCGACGACAATATTCGATTATAATAGAGAGGACACCTTCTTCGTCTACTTTTAAATTTTGAATATAACAAAGAATCATTGATAGTTATATAAAAGAATTATGAAAATTTATACAAAAAATGTTTTATTCAAGGCTTTGTTCGAAACTTTATTTGGATGAATAAAACATTGTGTTTTTATTTTTGTTTGCGAATATTTTACCAAATTTCAAGAAAAGTGATTGCAACATAAATAAATATTATGTTAGGTCTTCTAAAAGAATCATAAATTGGAAATTATATAATAAATAAATTATTTTTTGGAAATTGTTTTGATGTCATTGAAAAATATAGATGAGGAAAAAAATTATGACTTAGTGGTACTTAAGACATTTTTTGAGAATTGTGAGAACATTTATTGGATGATTCAATTAAGCTTTAAACGAAATATTGAAGTCTAGAAAGAAAAACCCAGATAAGGAAAAAATAATGAGAATAACCATATAACAAAGTTTAATTTGAAATTCGGAAATACACAGGTGTGATTTCCACTAGCTATAAAAAAACCCAATAGATTGGAAAATTCAACCAACGCCATATACATATTATAAAAATATATAATAGGTATCCCTGAAGGGAGCGATATTGTAATTAAGTAATTAACTCAAACTCAAACTACATACACACATTTTGCAATTTTTCATTCAATGCACCTTTGCCCACCTGTTGATTCTCAACTATTATGAACATACTCCACTTGCATTTAATTACTTCTTTGTTGCATAAAAAATTCTTTTTATTTGGCTAGTAACTAGTTATTTCCTTTTGGGCTTTTTTAATAATTAATTAATGGTTTATAATATAGTTCTAATACAAAACTAGAATGTTTATTAATAATCTTAACTTCACAAACTACCCTCACTTGAAATTTTAATAAATATTATTGTTAGTAGGTGTATTTCCATAATTTATGATTTATTTTTTGGATTTTCCATTTAGATGGCAACTAGTTGAACACCTCATTGAATATATAAGAAGACGGGATTAGAAATTGTCTCTAATTTCATATTAGTTACTATTAATTTATAAATAAATAGTATAAACCCATAAATAAAATACTTAAATAAAAAAAATCAAAACGCAAACTTTGTCTATTAATATTAATTATTTCGATGTCTGAATGTATTTTTAACTAACAAGCTTAAGGTGATTGCTACGATCTGCTCCCAGCCAATATCCCGCTAGATGGCGCTGAATTCTACATTTCTAGTTTATTTGAGTTTTTGCGTAATTGGAATAGTCATCAAACCTAGGAATAGTCATGGCGGTTACTGAATATTATATTTTATTGAAATATGTTATATCATTGCCTTAAAATCCACCCAATTCGGTAAAATTATGCGTTTTAACATCTGTCATTGCATACAGGGTCGTTTACACACACAGACGTATACAAAAATGATAAAGATTTAACTCTAGATGGCGTGAATGTAAAGCGCGTCACACACGGTGAAGATACTACCTATAATATTTTATCTAATCTAGTAATATTTTATATTACAGTATCTTAAGGTATCCGGTATCAGCGTTCTGACCATCATTTTTCTTTTTTCGCTGTAGAACCGCCATCCTGTTACAAATGACCCACAAAGGAGAATGACCACGGGTGGTATCGGTAAAATTTTAGTTGTGCCACGTATTCGTTATATTGTTAATTCCTATTTGTATTTATAATGATCATATGTATCAATATTAAGTCTTAATTAAACCGGATAAATTGAAATAATAGTAAAAGTAAAAGTTTTTCTTTTGAAACATGTATGACTACGTATGGAATCGGTAAAATACTAGTTGTGTCACGTGTTCGTGATATTGTTAATTCCTATTTGTATTTATAATGATCATATTTATCACTATTAAGTTGTAATTATACCGAATAAATAGAAATAAAAGTAAAAGTTTTGTTTTGACACATACCTATATCTATCTCTCTTGCAAACGTCATATGTCATAGTTTCTATTTGAAATGTCAAATGAATGTGTTCGACGCATTGTTCGATGTTATTTTGAAATAATGTTTAAATTACGATTTACTTTTCACATTTGTCTTGTAAATTAAAATATTACCTATGTAATAAATGTAAAACTTAACGTTCATCGTTAGTTTAAACTCGATTAAGTAGTTTTTTGAAGTGTTGAATAAAACTATTGTTTTATTTTTATTGTCGCGAACTGCGGCTTATTTACATAAAAACTTTAATCATATCTAAAAGTACTAACATCAAGCTTTAAATTGAGCTATATTTCATCTTGACACAATAAGTTTGATTGCGATACCAAGTGCCATAGTCACTTGGGCAATCTCCTGTGGTTTTCATTTTTCTGTATGGGTAGACAAAACTTCAAAACGCCACCTGCTACGGTTTATATTATTATGAACGATTAGCTTTCCGCCCGCATTTTCAAAAAAAAACCCGTATAGTTCCCGTTCCCGTGGGGTTTCCGGGATAAAACCTATTCAATGTGTCCAAGTTACGTTCTATATGTGTGCTAAATTTCATTGTAATCGGTTCAGTAGTATTTGCGTGAAACACACACATACACATCCTCACAAACTTTCGCATTAGTAGGAAGTAGGATTGTTATAAAAATAAAAGTTATATTTGTTGGCGTAAACTATTTTATTGTAATTTTGGGAAATAAATAATGTCAAAATTGATTACCTACAATAAAACGCAGTTTTATTTTATTACCTACATTACACTATTGTTTTTTTTTTATCAAAACATGTATTTGAAGTAGCAAATATGATATTATGCTGATCCAAGCATTTTCACTCAAAACTAATATCACTAATGATTTGTAAAAGTAAATTATTTCAATATACATTTCATAACCAACAAGTAAGAATAATTATTCATACAACAACAAATCAAAAACACTATTTACTATGGAAAAAAAACCAGGAAGGTGAAAAACATATTTACGATTTCGATGCACTCGACTTTTAGTAAAATAATAGGTAAAAATATTATTATGGTTTTGATCACAGACATATCTGTGGTTTTGATTTTAGCTACTAGTATCAGAAAGCTGCGTGTTCAATGCACGTCGGGGTCCCACAACTGTGGAGGAAGGAAGGTAGAATACCTCCATCGAATAAGTGAAGTTTCTCGACATACTCGATTTGCCGGCCGGCCTCAATGAAGATTGTCCGAAAGTTGTATATGTGCTCTGTAACGAAAAAATTTCGCTAGCGCGATTCAGAGTGAGGTGTCGTACAATATACCTAATGAAGTTTTTCATCTTTTTATTTTACTGCAAATACAAAATAAAAATTAAACAATGGTAATGTAAATTCTAAACAAACTACTACCAAAATACAATTAGAACAAAAATCATTTGACTGGTTGATTTCACCCAGATGCCAGAGGCGGCTCGTGACAAAATTGTATGGGTGTTCACTTGAAATAAAACAACGAAAATACAATAGCGTAGCAGGATAATTTATTACAAAAAAAAATGAGCACCACATTTTATAAATGTCTATAACACTAAAAATTACAAAGTACAGGCTATTTCAAAACGAATTCAATGACTAGGTATCAATAATTAGTAAATCACCGAATTTGCATTCGCGAGCGTAGGTATCCATAGTGTTTGTCACTGACGGTCACTGACCTCTATAACTTATAGTTATAGAGGTCAGTGGTGTTTGTTGTGTAAACATGTATGTATTTGAGTAGTTAGTAGCATATTATATTCTGAATTTCTGATCCATGCCTATTCACTCAAAACTAATAACACTAATGATTTGTAACAGTAAATTATTTCAATAGGTAGGTATTTGAACATTTCCCAACAAGACGTAAGAATAATTATTCGTAGGTATACAAGATACAATAACAAATCTAATACACTATTTATTATTTTATTATTTACTAGCGGTCCGCCCCGGCTTCGCCCGTGGTACATGTTTACGTTTTCTCTCCATAAGAAGTAATAGCTAGAGAGCTAGCGCAAAGCTACCTGTATGTATTTGACCAGACCTGGATTTTTGTGTGTTGATTCCCCTATACCTACTATACATGAGATGAGGAGTCACTAAGCCCAGAGTGGTGGACGGGGCGCGCGCTTAGGTAAGACAGGTGGAAATTTTTGGCGAACTTTGAAACCATTTGACCACGTCTGCCATTTTGATATTTGAAAATAGATTATTATTACTATCGGAAAATAACAATGGCAGACCATTATCACGCGGATAACATTCTGGCAGACACTTATGAAAGTGCTGAAAAAAATACAATTTTGAAAGTATTTGACCAGATCTGCCATTCATATATTTTATTTATTAGGGTCTTAAAAACTTATTTTCGAAACGGCAGACATTTTCATTGCGTACAGACTTCAGCAGACAACAAAACTTTACAGACTTCAGCAGTCAACAAGACTTAGCTTCTACATGGTCAGATGTATATATGTATTACGTTCCCTGACCTTACATCAATGATTTACTTTATTAATGTTTTTATGGTCATTTACATTTAATTTTGAAAACTATGGAATAAAATTTATAAATTTGATGATACAAAACTAAATATACATTTGTAAAGAATCTCAAATATAAAGTTGTGTTGCAAATAACAAATCATCATTTAAATATTTAGTTTATTTCTTTATTTAAGAAACAATTAACAATTACAAAACAACATAAAAAAACACGCATGCATTTATTGAAATGTTCATTCATCATCACTATCGTATGGCGTTGTGTGACTCGTCTTCATAATCCATTGAATCGGATTCTGTAAAAGTAAAACGTAAATTATATAATAAAAGAAATGAGTCATTATAAACTTACCTAGTAAGGCAATGCCTTTGATGTCGCACGATGCCGCCGCGCCGCCAGTGTAGGTACTTCTGCTGCTACATGAAAATATGCTAGGGTTGCAACAAATGGGAAATAAAACAATTGTGATTATTACTATTATGATGTAATCATTTATTCATATTATGTACATTCAAAACAATTGCTATTATTAAATCTGATGTAATTATTTTTTCATAAATATATAATTATTATTAATTACATAATATATTGCACTGTGAAATATTTACGTATCACTTTATTTTTGATGTTCTTAATTGTCTTTTATAAAATTTAAGTGACGCATTCGCATTGGGATCAACAATCCGATAAGAAAAGAATGGAGACAACATATACATAGCTTTGATTTCAATTCTACAGATACAAAATATACAATCTATCTAAAATGATACAACGGATGTTTCCTGCGTTTTCTCGTCAAAATACCGAAACAACGTAATTATTGTATAGTAGTTGGGCGTGAAAGTAAAAAAACAAATGAAAAGTGTTTTCCATATGATTATTTATTAAATTTACGCGATTAAGAATAATTTCAACGATACAATTTAGTAACCGAGAATTCAGAGGATTAAAGAAAATACCTGCCTGATCATTTTATCAAACTCTAAAAGAATTATGGTTATTTCGCATCACTCGGTTTATTAGTTTGGTAATAATTATTAAAGGTAGTTACAACCCTAGCCATTGAGTCGAACGGTAGGCAACACAATATCGACTTTGTGCGGGTACATATGGTACATTTCTTCTTGCTGTGAAGCGTAATTATTATTATTAAGATTTTTTAGGCTATTTTGAATCAGCTGTTCTAATTTAATTCTAGAAATTTATTAAAACGTGATTTTTTTAAAAGTATATTATGAGTTTATAAATACCTCAACCAATAGTTATTGTGTCCTATCCTCATTTCTTTATATCTTGGTAGTTAACTAAAGTGTTAAATTTACATAACCTCAACAACAACATTTACACTGCCACTGCACTAAAACTAAACTAACTAGCTCTCTAGCTATAAGAACCATCCTCGTACTTCAAGGGATATAATAAAAAAAGAATTATCGAAATCGGTTCAGCCGTTCTCGAGTTATGCGCTTACCAACACATTTTGCGATTCATTTTTATATTAGACTAGCGGTCCGCCCCGGCTTCGCCCGTGGTACATGTTTACGTTTTCTCTACATAAGAACCATCCTCGTACTTCAAGGAATATAATAAAAAAAGAATTATCGAAATCGGTTCAGCCGTTCTCGAGTTATGCGCTTACCAACACATTTTGCGATTCATTTATATATATATACTAGCGGTCCGCCCCGGCTTCGCCCGTGGTACATAATATTTACGTTTTCTCTACATAAAAACCATCCTCGTACTTCAAGGAATATAATAAAAAAAGAATGATCGAAATCGGTTCAGCCGTTCTCGAGTTATGCGCTTACCAACACATTTTGCGATTCATTTTTATATATAAGATAAGATTATGTGAAAATAACCAGGAAGGTGAAAAACATATTTACGAAAACATAGTAACATAATATGGCTGTCGCTACAATAATTATATTTCAATTTTATCTTTTTATACCTAGTAGAACTGGCCGACGAATAAAAAAAATCGTATTAGAATAAATACAATAAATTACGGAACAAAAAAAGGATTGTAACTGAATTAGGTATGTTTGTTTCTGGGCGCACCGTTTTCGACGACGCGACGCGCGACGTAAGCGTATAGGTATAGGTACCTACTTTGCTAAAACAAACTAATAAAATTGTGTGTCTGTCTGAAAATTCGGAAAAGCATATTTTGCAAGTTTGTAATTACTTTGATAGTTTACCGATTTATAATAATTGTAATTGTAATTGTATAATATATAATTTGCAATGTGGTGAAATTTCATAAAAATCACGGGCCAATTTTTTGTTTTGAATCCCACCGAAAATATAATTGCGTTATTAGAATAATTAATTACTATACCTACCCACGATCAATTATTACAATATAGTCTCAAATGCATACTAGAGAAATATTGCAATTTGATTCAATTAAAATGCATAGCATACAAAAATAAATTCACAACACAAGAAATTCCGCGCGCAAATCATAGCGCGTGTCAATGAAATCAAGAATGTTTTATATCAAGCCGACGCGGACGACGACGCGACGCCGAACAAAAGTACCTACGACGGACGACCACGCTTCGAGTTGCCAAACAACATGAGTAATAAATTGTTTACAAAAAAAACAAGTTTTCCATTTTTCTGTATGAGTAGACAGAACTTCAAAACGCCACCTGCTACGGTTTATATTATGAACGATTGTTATAAAAATAAAAGTTATATTTGTTGGTGTAAACTATTTTATTGATCAATAATTTTGGAATTTAAAATTGTCAACATTGATTACAATAAAACGCAGTTTTATTTTATTACACTATTGTTTTTTTTATCAAAACATGTATTTGAAGTACCATATAATATTATGCTGATCCAAGCATTTTCACTCAAAACTAATATCACTAATGATTTGTAAAAGTAAATTATTTCAATATACATTTCATAACCAACATGTAAGAATAATTATTATTATTCCTACCTACAACAACAAACCTAAAACACTATTTACTATGGGAAAATAACCAGGAAGGTGAAAAACATATTATTATTTACGATTTCGACGCACTCGACTTTTAGTAAAATATAGTAGGTAAACATAATATTATGGTTTTGATTTTTGCTACTAGTATAAGAAAACTGCGTGTTCAAACTACTTGTTTGTCTGTCTGAAAATTCGGAAGTACTTTGGTAGTTTACCGATTTATAATAATATTGTATATATCGTTGTTTAAAAAATATTCAAACACAATAAAATATGATATACTGATTTATCACTGGTTTCAGTGATGAACTGATGAGTCAATTATAGCCACTATACTTTCGTCATACGTGTGTATGATTGATGTGATTTGCAACGTGGTGATATTTCAGAAAAATCACGGGTCAAATTGTCCCACCGAAAATATAACTGCGTTATAAGAATAACTATACCTACGATAAATTATACATAATACAATATAGTCTCAAATGCATACTAGTGAAATATTTTATTTGAATCAATAAAATAAAAAAAAAAATAAAAAATAATAATAATACAAAAATAAATTCACAACACAAGAAAATCCGCGCGCAAATCATAGCGCGTGACAATGAAATCAAGAACTTTCGAGCCGACGCGGACGACGAAGGAGCCTAACAAAAGTACCTACAATCATAGGCGGCTCGTGACAAAATTGTATGGCCGTGTTCACTTGAAATAAAACAACGAAAATAGGTACCTACAATAGCGTTAGCAGTACAAAAAAAATGAGCACCACATTATAAATGTCTATTTATACACTAAAAATTATAGAGTATTTCAAAACGAATTCAATTATTATTTAGCAATAATTAGAAAATCCCCGAATTTGCATTCGTGATCGTATTCATAGTGTTTGTCTACACTAATATTATAAAGAGGAAAACTTTGTTTGTTTGTTTGATTGTAATGAATAGGCTCATAAACTACTGGACATTTTACCAATGTTTGCAAGTTTGTGATTACTTTGATAGTTTACCGATTTATAATAATTGTATACTTATATCATTGTTTAAAAATATTCAAACACAATATGATATAGGTACTGATTTATCACTGGTTTCAGTGATGAACTGATGAGTCAATGTTAGCCACAATACTAATCACTTTCGTCATACATGTGTATGAACTATGATTGATGTGATTTGCAATGTGGTGAAATTTCATAAAAATCACGGGCCAATTTTTTGTTTTGAATCCCACCGAAAATACATATATTACTAATTGCGTTATTAGAATAATTAATTACTATACCCACGATCAATTATTACAATTTACAATATAGTCTCAAATGCATACTAGAGAAACATTGCAATTTGAATCAATTAAAATGCATAGCATACAAAAATAAATTCACAACACAAGAAATTCCGCGCGCAAATCATAGCGCGTGTCAATGAAATCAAGAATGTAATTTTATATCAAGCCGACGAGCGACGACGCCGAACTAAAGTACCTACAGTACCATTTACCTTCAGTGTACAATACAGTTTACAGACCTACGACGGACGAACAATAATGAGTAATAAATAAAAAAAAACATAGTTTCTAAGGTCATTAGTTTTATTTTATTTTATTGTTATTTTCTTTGAACGATTGGAAATGAAATTACTCAATTTTTACACAGAACTTTGATTTATTAGAATTATGCTCATTATGCATAAGATAACGAACGCGAATGCACGACATCTAGCGCGTCAATGTCTAAACATCGCCTTTCGTTTAGACATTGACGCGCTAGATCCAGGGGGTGATCACTTCCCTGTAGGTGAGAACTCACGCACACAGAGACAATTTATGATAGTTGATCTAGTTTAAGTGTGGCCGCTATTTGTAAAAATGAGTGCATGGTAGATTTAAAAAATCACAAAAAATATTGTGACTGTTAAAATTTTCACTAATATGACTCAAATTTACAATAAAAAAAACACACACACACACATTTATTTGTATAAAAACAATAAGTTACGTTTTTCCTTTTGTACAATAAAATATTTAGTAGAAATTTAAGATTATAAGTAGAATTTCCTAGTTCTTACTGGCAACATCGTTATTTTATCCGATGTGACATTTGTTTTGAATAAAAACAGTTGTGAGAAAGTTTTACCGGGTTTATAAGTTTTGCTCGGTTTCTCTCAATTTCTTCATCTTGCAATCCTCAAGCAGCAGCAATACGTCGAGTCGAGCATCTGCGTCTCCTCCGTATTTCTTCTTTGGGTGATTCAAGGCTCATGTACCACCATACGGTATTGTGTTGTGAACTTGTGAGTGACTAGTTTTGTGCCAGTTTTACTGAGACACTTAGTGAGAAATAGACTCCTATAGTTTTTAAGTACCTAATCTGTGTGTTATTTACTTCGTTCACCATGTCTCATGTGTACCGGAGGTTAGTAAAAGTTCTTATTATTTTGTGAGTAAATATCATTAGGTCTGTCAATGAAGGCTCATGCGATGTAATTTTTCAGATGCTCCAAGTGTGGTGCTAATCAGGTATCAAACCCTGAGTTGAGGATGCACAGGTTCCCGACTCTTGGAAAAAATAAAGAAAATGTTTACCAGTAAGTTCATAAAACTACATAATGTTTTAATTTGGATAAAGATTATTTAAAATAATGCTTTATTAATTGACATTAGAAATTTTTTTTCAGATTGATGTCATGGGCAATGTTTTGTTTCCCAGACAAAGACTGGTTTGACTTTCAAGCTCTAGCCGATTTGCAAAAATCATGTAAGGTTATTTGCAGTAAGCATTTTGCAGATTCTGCTTACACAACACCAGCAAAAATACGTCTTCATAAATCTGCTACTCCATCCATAGATGAAAATGAAGAAAATCTTCATTCACCAAGAGCTGGACCGTCTCATAGTAATATCAGTAACGTTCTAAGGGTAAGAATTCCTTATTTGAAAACTTTGATTACCATGTTTGATATAAATGATTACAAAGAGCAGAACAATTAAAGTTGTAACTAAAATATTTGCATTTTGCTTCCGCAGACCCAGTCCCATACGGTTATGTCAGTCACTGAGGAACCAACTGCTGAGATTAAAACTGAGTCAGTAACTTCAGGGTCTTTTGCGGTAAGTGGTATAATATGGAATAAACATAATATAAGTTCAAACATTATACAAACATTTTTTTTTTATCATTATGAATAAAATTTTTGCGACTTAAAAGTTAAATTCTTAACCAAAAATATTGTTTTTTTGCTTCCGCAGGCCCGATCCCAAACAGTTACACAGGAATTAAGTGCGGATACAAAAACTGAATCAGTACCCTCAGTATCATTTTTGGTAAGTAAAATAACCATTACTGAGTAACCTACCTTGCCTAATAATTATAAATAAATAAATAACCATATTGAATGTTTCAGAAAAAAGAATCTTCGCAGAACAAAGAGAAGCTGTCAGCTTCTGAGAATAAAGTTTACAACAAATGTAAATACTTGTTGAAGCAAGTTAACAAACTCAAAACTGCTTTAAAACAGAAGAAAGGGAGTGATGTTCTGCAAGTTCTGCATCATAATGAAAATGTCCAAAGACTGTTTGGACACAAAATCAGCCCATCAATGGCGTTAATGCTCCAGGGCGATCTTCAAAATGGGCAAAGAAAGCACCAAGCAAGACGGTGGAACCAAAAGCAAAAATTTTTGGCTTTGGAGCTCTATAAAAAATCTCCTCGGACATATAAACTTTTAAGCCGACTATTTTGCTTGCCAAGTCCATCAACATTAAGAAGGCTTTTGGGGAATTTTTCATTAAAAGCAGGAATCAATAAAATGTTATTTGAAAACATTAAAAAGTTTTCAAAGAAAAACCCCGAAAGTAATGTTTGTTTTTTAACATTTGATGAAATGTCAATCATGAAAAATATATCTTACAATTCAAAATCGGATGAAATTGATGGGTATCAAGACCACGGACTTCAAGGGAAATCTAAAGTTTTTGCTTCCCATGCTTTGGTGTTTATGCTGGTATGGATAAGACGAAGATGGAAGCAACCTGTTGCATTTTATTTGTCTGGTGATAATGTCACTGCAGACAGATTAACTGTCCTTATTAAGGAGGTATGTGTTATATTACATAAATTTGTATTATTCCATAATTATGTTATAATTAAAAACACTTACGGCTCAGTGTGACTGGAGCAAAGACATTACTTGTATCTTTAAATCTCTCTGGACTGGATTAATTGAAATGATAACAATATATGATAGGATTAACCATAAAATTCGAACAGTATATACAAAAGTGAAAGTGATTTCTTCCAGACAACCTAAACAATGTGTTTAAAACTAATTGCAGGTTCTTCACGAATGTCTCAAAACGGGAATCAACGTTTGTGCGACAGTTTGCGACATGGATGGAGTCAATGTCAGAGCACTGGAGAACTTGGGTTCCACTGTAGAAAATCCTTTCTTCATATTTGAAGGAGAAGAAATAATTACTTTGCCAGACCCTCCGCATCTCCTAAAGTGCTTCAGAAACTTATTTATGTCATATGATGTGAAATTACCCATCCCTGTCCAATCTACAACTACAGGAAATGCAATAGGAACAGGTAATACCTACTATTTAATGCATGGTCTAACTTGAACGCTAAATCTAGTCTAAATAAACGCTTTATCTATCTATCTATCAACAATCTATCAATTAATCTATCTTAATATTAATGATAAAAAAAAATTATCGCTTTTTTATATTTCAGGTATCGCGTCTTGGAAGCACATTAAGCAGTTCTTTGAACTCGACAATTGCAACCCACATTTTGTTTTCGCCCCAAAACTCTCACATCATCACATCCAACCCAACGGAAAGGAGAAAATGAGGGTTAAATTGGCCACTCAGATTTTTAGTCACTCCGTGGCAATGGGAATTTATTCAAAGGCATCTACTAGTAAGTAAACCGAAAATAAAATTCTTACCTAACAAAAAACAAACACTTAAGAAATGTTAAGACCGCCTTCACACTAGTGTTCGTCCAGCGTAAGCACATATGTTTAGAAATCCTGTTGCCTAGTTAAAATATATATGTATTTGCTTAAAACTTGTAATATTTGATTGTTTTAGATGAGCTGCCAGCAGGAGCTGTTGCTACAGCAACTTTTCTTGAGCATTTTAATAATTTGTTTGATTTGCTCAATGCAGATGCACCTGACAGGCAAGAAGGAAAGCCTTATAAAACAAATTTGACAGTGAAGAGTCCACATAAAGATTTTTTTAAGAAATCAGTAAAATTTATCAATGATATAGAATTTATTGGGTGTAGAAGAAAACCACCATCCCAAGGGGGTTGGCTGAAATTATTAAATGGATATGAGCGTCTGTGGGATAACTTATTGAAAAAGCATCAAATAAAAAGCATCGCCACAAGGAGAATCAATCAAGATCCCTTGGAAAATTGCTTTGGCTGCATTAGAGCCAACTGTGGCTCAAATGACAATCCCACAGTCGCTCAGTTCATTGCCGGCTTGAAAACAGGCATTATTACCAATTTAAGAAATATTGTAAAAAACAACAGAAATTGTGAGGATGATAATGGCGAATTAGTGGAGAATTTTCAGTATCTGTTCTGTAAGAATAAACTCAATCAAAAAAAAAATGATGATACAATGCCCGAGTCTGGCCCCAATGTCTCTGAGCATGACATAATTTCTGTGTCTGACGATGAAATAGAGAGCTCGGCGGAAACACAAGCATGTGCATATGTCTGTGGTTTTATCTTTAAAAAATATATAAAAGATTGTGATTACTGTAAGAAGGCTATGCTTGCCGAAAATCCCACAGAAGTTCACCTATTTACGCAATTTAAGGAATATGTGGACGGCAAACATAGCCTTCATTATGCTAACTATAATTTCATTACGTGTGTGGAAAATTCCGCTGAGCTTGTGAAAAAATATTTAAAAGAAAATTCGCACTCAGACCACTTAAAAGAAAATTGTATAAAACTCATTAGAGAGGAAATAAATTTCAATTTTTTAAATGCATGCCCAGAACATAAGTTAGCCAATAAAAATATGATCGAGCAATCAGTGGCTATAATATTAATTCGACGATTTTGTTTATTAGAGAACAGAAAATTCTCCATTGAATCTGCCAAAAAAAAGCTGGCAAAAAAAATAAAAATATTGAAAAATTCTTAATCATTGTTTTATTTTATTGAAGCAGTCTGGCAAAGGTTCATTCATTTTGTTTCGAGCAAGATGGTGCAGTTTGGCCTAAGTAAAAACATTTTATTCTTCAAAACTTCGTAATTTAATGCTTTTGATGTTGCTCGAAATAAAATGAATGAATGAATAAAACTTGAAAATATTGGAACCCTATGGCCCGTATAGCAGATTTTTAAATTTCCCGCCAAAAACAGAATAGTAGAATTTCTAAATTCCCGCCAAAAATTTACATTGCGACAGTAGCGCAGTCTGTCCCTACTTCGCAGGAACTAAAATTGACAGATAACGTAGGGGTACATTTTTTTGTTCGCAGTGGCGCTTCTTCTCTTTTTTAGAGTATAAGTATTCTTTGGCTAGATCTGTAATAAGTATATAGTCTATGCGCTAGATGTCGTGCTTTATGTCGTGTTTCGCTTGGCAAAAGTCACGCACACTACTGTAGAAGTGTCAAATTTTTCCGGTATTTTACTGTTGTTTTTCTAAGTAAATATTGTAAATTATTGATTAAAAAGGTCGAACGCGCACACATTTCATTATAGAGAAGTGATAAAATGATTAGTTTTAAAGAAATAGTGTCTGTGTTAAGTGTTTAGAGGTAATCAAAAATGTATGGAGGGACGGTCGGAACATCAACCTTAAATTACCATTTTATGTTTGAAGAAACACGAAAATATAAATTAAACCAAATGGATTAGTGACAAACCAGTTTGTTCGCTTGATACCAGATTTCTGACATAGACAGAAGCACCTCAGTATTTTTTTTTTATATTTAAATATGTCTGGCAATAATCAGACTATAAATGATATTGCCTAGTTACTCCTTCTTAATAAAAAAAAATATGAGATTTTTGAAAAAAAAAAATTTATTTATTAATATGCAGTATACACAAATGTATTTACTATAATATTATTTTTTGAATGATATTGAATGTTAAAGTTGAACTTATTAAGGTAAGTAATTCAAAACGTAAGGCCCGTGTAAATCCATTATGTATTGGTAGATAAAAAATAATCTTACTCACCAAGTCAAATTGAATCATATGAAACTGCAAAATAATATGCTAACCTAAAGGATATAAGTATATTATAAGTAGTCGAGCCAATTTAATAGGCAACATTTGACGTCTATCAATTTTATCTTCGAAGAGAGGTAACCTGCTTAAAAACATCGATTAAGTGAATTAATCGATACGGATTTGAAACATTTGTTAATCGAACTTGAAACACATGTCAATTTTAAAATTCATCAGGCGAAACCATGTCCCTGTGTAATATACTTTCTTTTGTAAATTTAAGGAGCAAAATAAGACAAGTATCTACATAATTAAAAAAAAACAACGCATTTATTAATTTATGATGATTTTTATTCACAAGTAATCAATGCATTCGATTCTAGATGTCAGATTTCGATTTTAAGAGTAACGTCTCTGGTATTTAAAAAGAAAAAAGGTACACAAAATTGTAGCAACGTCAGTTCTCTATATCAGAAACTGTTTATTATGTTTAAAATGGTTTATCCTTAGAGTATATATGTCGTGGCCATATCGTAGATTGGCTCATTTCATGAAATGGCCAATTTAGTTTGGCCAGATCGTTAAATCGTCAACGTTTCACGATTTGGTCATCCACGTTTGGCCAGATCGTATAAAATATCTTAGAGAGTCCATAAAACATTAAAAAATTCAGAATATTTTAAGAACTTGTTTATTGTCATTTAAGTTAGTGCCGCGGTAGCGCCGGCGAATACCAGAAGCGAATGGTTTTTTCAATAGAAAACAGTTAGGTTAGGTTACGTTAGACTTTAATAAACAACGCACGAGCCGAGCGAGCAAAGCGAGCGTGCCGCGGTAGCGGCCGGCGAGTGCCAGAAGCGAATCGCTTTTTAAAAAAGAAACAAAAATGGTCGCATTTCGTGAAATGGCCATCCACGTTTGGCCATATCGACGATCTGGCCAAACGTGGATGACCAAATCGTGAAACGTTGACGATTTAACGATCTGGCCAATCTAAATTGGCCATTTCATGAAATGAGCAAATCTACGATATGGCCACGACATATATACTAGGTTTATCAGTAAAATGAAATCTTAAAATTACTTGTATCGGTCATAATTATTATAATTAATATGTAATCGTAATTGAAAAAAATTTAGGAAATTTGCAGTTCTAACAAAACCAAATAACATATTATTCTATGTCGCCGTTACTAGGTTACGTTGTTGAATTTTGTTGAACTGTCAAATGTTGCCTATTAGGCTATTAAAATGGCTCTACTATAACTGCATAAGAAATACCAATATTTAAAATTGTACAGCAATAAATAAGTTTGAAAACAAAATACGTGTCTTTTCTATTATTAAAAGATGTTATAAAAACACAACATAAAATAAACCCCAATACATAATGATTTTTTTTATATTATCTATTTCGATCCTTTATTTTACACATAGGTAACGCCATCTGTCGAAAATTATAAAATAAATACGGCTGTTGATATAAATAATGTTCAATACTTTTTTTAATACTATATTGAATAGTAAATAACATTCCGGCTAAAAAGAACTGTAATACTTAAAAATAAAATAATCTTTCTAACTACTTAATATTAGAAAACTTAGAATTTAGAACAAATATTGGGACAGAGAGCTCTCATCTTAATTGGTAAAAAAAAATTTGGAATTTCTATCAGTAACAAAGTAAAAACACTATTTAATGGAAATAAAACTATTTATATGGATATCCCAATTTCAGATATGAGAATTTTCCAATGCATTAGGATAGGTATTCATACAAATAGGAACTTATCTTACCTATATCTTCTTTATAGTAGAAGATTTAGTTTCAATTAATATTTATTTATTTTATATATAAAAATAAACACCATTTCTACCCTAATGTTTATTAGATAGAACAGAAAAAACAAATAACCAACTGACTTTGATCTGATTAATATTATGTTTCTTAAAATATACCTGCTACTTGTTTGAATTGATCTACTTATAAAAATCACTATCAAACGGTGCATTTACATCAAACAGCGAATGCTCATTCTAACACCACTGTGTCAAATTCATAGAGCATTCATTTGTTGTTCTTAGTTCGTTCAAAAAGATTCTATGCAATGTTCTAATACTGAACAACAATGAATACGAGTTTTCGTTTACACTAAAAGATCACGAAATAATGTTCTTGCTCTAGCTCTATGTTCGTTTGATGTAAATGCACCGTAATATAATAAAAACCAAAAATAAACTTCTGAATTGCTTTCAAAATGACATGATTTTCAAAGACATTTCTTGAATTAAATAAAAGATTTTTACACTAACTTTTGAAAAATATAATCAATACACTTACCAATCAAATGCATTGTAGTGATAATAGCACAAGCCCAATCCATACAGGAACAAGGGATCCTTCCAGTTGTCCTGCTCTAGTGCATAGAACTTTTGGTATGCTGACATTGCTGTTGACAAAAATGATATTTAATGAACATTATTGTAAAAGGAAAAACAATTCTAATATGGTAATTGAAAAACTGCCAAAAATAACCATTTTTTGACCCAGGATTAAAACATCATAAAATATTGTCTATATTCATCAGGGACGATGTAGGATTCTAATGGTAAAATATTTTTTTTGATTGGTCCAGTAGTTTCGGCGCCTATTCAATTCAAAGAAACAAATAATAAAATCTTTCCTCAATAATTTATATAATATTAGTGTAGAAATCATATTCAACATAATTATTTCCCAAACCTAATTCTATATTCATTAGAGTAATTCCGGATGACGGGTCAATGCAATAATGTTAAATTAATACATAACTAGTGACTGATTAAACAAATATGAATGCTATTTTTACAAACCTGTTTATTTTCTCTATGATACCTTCATAATATTCACAATAAAACAATGCTCTGAAGTGGTATTCACAATTTTCCGAATTACCCGACATCCGGAATTCCTTGAATGCACCTTAATTAAACAAAATATACAACTATAAATAACTTTGTATTATAATCAATAACATACCCTTAGCATAATCTTCTAGTAAGAGATGGAAATGACCCAATTTGCAGTAGGTTTTTGGATCAATACATATATCTCGTCTCGCCCCAGGTGAACATGCTCTTTCCTCCTCCTAAATAAATAAAATGTTTAGTATTTAAAGTGTAAAACCTGCCTATAATATAAACATGAAAGTTTGTAAGAATATATGACTGTATATTTGTAACTGTTTCAAGCAAAGTTAGCCGAAAGTGTGAGTGAGTGAACCTGTATGACCTTCGCCACGGAAATTCCGCAACTGAACGCCAATACATGTTATCACTACATAGTATAAAACAAAGTCGCTTCAAAATTGAAATGGGACCAACCAGTAGGCAACAGCCCTCAGATAAAAAAAGAAACATCAAAATCAGTGCACCCGGTCAATGTAGGTTGGTTGAAAAACCCATGATTTATTTAAAGTCTAGGACAGTTTCTTTATTCAAACACTAGCTGCTTACTACAGTTACAACTACATTGACCAGAGCTAAAAATACATAACCTGTGTTATTTCATAAAAATGGATCATTTTCTCAGTTATTTGTTACATAGAAAAATTCATCTGTAGGTATAATATTAGTGTAGATGTGAAAGTTAATTTCTCAATACTTGAACAATTAAGTTGAACATTTGTATTTGAAATATTGAATCTGTGGATAATTTTTATATTACAGCTGAGGTAAAGTCCACTGCTCTCATACACCATGTCCTAACTAATTGAAAATGTGTTCCATTCCAAATACAGGTAATTTTTATTACCTAGTTTAGGCACCAGTGTCACACTTATATGTACTGAAAATGTGTAAACTTATTTTATGTAACTGATGTGAGAAAACAAACTCTTTTATTTTATTATTTTTATAACTCCTAATAACAAAACAGTTTCACAAGGATCTGTCTAAATAATAAAACATAATTGGGATTTTTCTAGGACAATAAACATAAATATCAGATAAGATTTTTAGTCTTGTAATGGAAACTGCTTATACACTACTTACTTAATTTTCATATTCAGGTCACCAATAGAAAGCTCAAGTATTTGTGAGTAATAGTTGATGTTTTAGGTTAAATCATAATTCAACTTGGATGGTGTGGATGATACAGCTAACCTCACACAAAAAGTTAGTACCCTTTTTAATACTTATTTTTCATACCTATTGTTAATATTTGGTTTAAATATTTAGTTTTGTAGCATTCATATGCTTTATAAAATTTCTTATTGTTAATATTATGGATACCTTAACTTGCACCAACATCCCCTCCAGATACTTGACAGCTTTGAGGACTAGAGCACGGGTTCTGCCATGTTCATTGCCTCGTAGTTTCAGGAAACCAAACTGGCGACTGAAATATTATAACAAATGACATGAAATAATATAGCAGTAAATTAGGTTGTCTCTATATATTGCAGTTTTATCAATATTAAATTGGGGTAATCAGGACTTGTTGCAGCAATGTTATAGGTATTTGAATAGATTTTAACAATGTTTTAATATTTAGATATTAAATTTTTAACAGATATGCACTTCACTTATAAAAGAATGTCATTTTTACATGCTACTACAACAATAGCGTCGTAGAACATACAATATGAAAGTTGAGTACCCAAACAAGGTTCAACTTCCATAAGCCCATTAGAGTTAGTGGTAAAGTTCCTAATTGGTATACTGCTACAAGTATAACTTTAAACTCATTAAAAATAATAGAGAGATTAAATTTATTTAAAAACTATTGATTTATAAACAATAACAAGAAGGCGGCACCTGTCAAGTTCTGATAGCACTTGTAACTCTTGAGAGGTTAGATGCAATTCTTCTTTTTCATCCATCTTCATCTAAATGGAATGTTAATTTCTTCGTCATGAAAATTCGGGTATAGAATTTAAAAATCTTTTACACTTCATTCACAAATTGCTGAAAGAATTTGCACTAAAAATCACTGTTACGCTTTTTACCTAATTTCTGACAAAAGCGTACAAATACAAATCTGTCAAGCGATGTGACTTTGACAATTGACACAATGACATATTATTTCATAGATAAATAATAATTGAAGTACAGAAAATAAAGTATCAGATCGAAAAACCAAGAAGCTTTTATCTAATACACTGGAGATTGCACTATGACCATTAACTTGTAACAAGAAAATATGACGTTGAATGACGCCTGTATGTTTTTTATCCCTTTCACACCAACTTGCCAAGTTAGGTGTGAAAGGGATAAAAAAACATACGGGCGTCATTCAACGTCATATTTTCTTGTTACAAGTTAATGTTCATACTGAAATCTCCAGTGTATTCTTAGATCATTAAGTAATGGATGGAGTACGCTGGCAAATGTTCTAACTAAACTTTCTGCTGATTTTGGTGCGGGGAGGGTAACTCACACTATTGAAACACAATCACACATTCACAAAAATAATTTGTGTGACGAAAGTCGTAAAAATTTACGACCTTTTAAGCGACGAGTTTTAAAATTCAACTCTATCCCTAAGTTCATAAAGATTAAATTTGTATTTCATTCCAAGTTGTCTCGTGGGGAGTGCGGTTCAATATCGCGTTCTAAATTCAACTTTATAACTTAGATTATAAAGATTAAATTTGTATTTCTTTAAAAGATAGTCTCGTTAGGAATGCGGTTCATTATCGCGTTTTAAATTCAACTTTATCTCTTAGTCCATAAAGATTAAATTTGTATATTTTCTTTCCATGATAGTCTCGTGGGGCCGCATCAATGATCGAGTAAACATGACTCGATTATTTGTCTTGATCATATCGCTAAACGATACATCGACGATTATTAGAAATTGCATTTAATTAGAAATGTACGTTAAAAAAATAAAAAAATATACACAAATGAAAGGTTATTCCATGTTTTTTAATACTCGACCTGTTTGAATTGCTTCTGCAAGTCTTGACAGTGCAAAACGGCATTTTTAGCGGAGCACTCGCAGACGTCCTTTCGATGTTTTACGAATACGCAGAGTGTTTGTAATCGATTACGCAAGTAGTTTTTATGAAAGCATACGATTTTTCGATTCGAATAATCTTATACCTCGGCAAAAGGGGAAACGCCTGCGAGTGTTATCCATTACTTAATGATCTAAGAGTGTATTAGATATAAGCTTCTTGCGAAAAACAATCCGTGTTTTCCAATTACAGCACTAGAGCGCATTATGCGGCATAATGCTTAACGTTGAATGTTCCAACTACAGCAACGCTTCGCACACGAATCGAGCACTCTTAAAAGTAATGCGCGTGAATTGATGCGTGCAATTGATTTATCGTTAGTAATTATTAATTGTTGTAAAAAAATTTAAAGCTTTCGTTTCATTGTAGTTTTTTCGAAATAATCAAAGTTAATTCAAATTGTGTTAAAAAAATAAATATAAGTATGGATGAAGGTACAAACATTGAAAAAAATGTTAATGAAATAATCAAAATCCAAATTACTTAAAATAACCGTAAATATTTTTCAACCAATTATTATGTATACCACTTTATTTACACATTAATGAGGTTATTGCTAACTCTATGAATATTTTTTTTTCAACACTGAACTTAGCGCAACCTGCTGGTGCGTTTCACGTTCCAATTAAGCATCAGCATAATTCGGCATTGTGCGCCACTGAGTCGCATTATGCTCTGTAATTGGAAAACAGCCTTTCTTTTCAACCGGTTTTAAAAAAAAATACACCGTTGCTTTTATAGCTTTGTGACCTTTATATTTAAAATAAGTCTATTTCGGATGGTTGTTTAGTTTTTTGATAAATGTAATATATGTTATAAATTAGATACTACTTGAAACATCGGTGATGTATAAGGGCGTATGAAGAACCCGCGCAGGAAAATATATGAACCCGCGCCGATATGCGCCGACCAGTTCCAACAAGCTTCAACACACGCTGGTCAGCGCTGGGCGCTGCCATATAAGATTTGTATTGGTCTGCTTCAACCTGCTTCCTATGTGTAGAACGAACTAGCGCTGACAGGCGCCGGTAAGCGCTTATAAGTTTCCAGCTTTCTTTCTGAATACGGCCTACGAATTGCGCTGAGTGAAATGAGGAAGGGATTACTGCGCATAGTTACTGTCACCTCATTTTGATCTCTGCGCAGTCAGAACGTTTGTATTCGATTGCTTGAATTCTAAATTCACGCAGTTAAAAAAGGACATTAGCCCTATTACGGCCTTGTCCTACTCATATCATAAATGCGAAAATTTGTGAGAATGGATGGATGGATGTTTGTTTCTCCTTTACGCAAATACTACATACGGAACCGATTACAATTAAATTTGGTATGCAGGTAGCTGAAGACTGAGAATAAGACGCTACTTTTTATCCCGGAAATCCCACAGAAAAGGGGAACTATGCAGGCGAACGCGGGCGGAAATTTACTCTAATATAATTATATAAAACGATATATGCGAATTTATTACAACTTACAAGCACCGAGAACCGAACATCGAGCCATACCCATCCGTGGACGAATATGTATCGTCCACACACAACACAAACGCGGCGCTCTCATTCACACACCGATTTGTCCACTTATTTGCCAATGAATGGTATAATGAACGAAACTATGCAGCTCTCGTTCCCATTTAGCCTGGCAACACCTGGTAAAATATGTCATGTTTCCTTTTCAGTGTTTTCAGTCGTCACTTGACAGTTGACAGTTGACACTTATTAATCAGATTTCCACCAATGTCCACACTCCACCGTTCTTACACAGCGTTCTTAATTATTGGGTTTATTCATTATTGGGTGTTCAGTGTTGTGTCGCTTGATAGATTTTAATAAATTGAAGAGAACAGTGTATATTTTAAATAAATAGTATTATTATATCTATACATAATTAAGTAATGAGATTCGGGTTGTTAAAGTACAAACAAGGCCTTAACTATCGTGGAGAAGTTTAAAAAAATAAAAATATTTGTATTAGAGTTAATTCGGTGTTAAAAGTCGCATCAAGATGAGTTATAGGGATTCTGTAAGTAAATTATCATAATATACTTCTAAGACGTTATACGACACACATTCAATAAATTTAATCGCATAATTTCACCAGCGGTAAATTCAACAAAAATAGGTTTTAATAGCCTAGAACTATTTTTATAACATAACAGTCATCGATTCAAGGTCGAGACTATGAGCCATCTAATGCTAGGCGTCCATTACAGGCGGATCGGGCCGGGCCGCATCGCAACGGGCCGTCTCTAATGGACGCGCTGTTTGCTCCTGCGTCCACCTGTACGGGGCGCGGCGGACCGCCTAGGCGGATTTTATCTAACAGACGCTCGCCGCTCACATCCGCCTGCCTGCGTCCACTAGACGGGTCGGGGCGGGCCGGGCCGCAGCGCACCGCCGGCAGAAATCCGCCTGCGAAGCGATATCCGCCAATGCGTTGCGGCCCGCCCCGGCCCGATCCGTCGCTAATGGACGATGTTTCATACAAAACATAGGCGTATTTTTGCGTTGCGATGCGGCCCGGCCCGATCCGCCTAGTGGACGCCAGCCATAAAAGGAGGCATATCACTTTTCTGTGACGTAAATGATACATCTTTATTTTAACCCTATCTATAGACGTCTTGTAACGAGATATTGATTACTAAGGGCCGATTTTTCAATGCCCAGATAAACAGCTAGAAGAATAAAGTCTTTATTCTTCAGTTAACAAAATATTCAATTTTTCAATTGACGAATAGGACTTATCTATCGAATAACTACGTTATTTGAGGAATAAATCTATTTGCCGCTCCAACGGCCAGATAGCGCGCTATTCGACGGTTAGGCGTTTGAGTTGACAACTGACGCGTCAAATTTGGGATATTTTCGTATGTCATAACATAGAGCGTAGAATTATTAACAATTAAACCTCTTTCTATATAATTATTATCAATTAAAATCATATTGAAATTGATGTTTTTGATAGTACTGATGACCATGCCATTGAAAATTTGCCGAACGCTGCCTTTAAGTATGTCGTTTCCATCGTAAAATATATAAATTGAAACACAAATTTAACCAAACTCTTTACTCGAATCAAAACAACAATCAACAATCATAGAAGACAAGAGCAATACAAGACATAGGGCGTATTCAGAAAGAAAGCTTGAAACTTATAAGCGCTTATAAGCGCTTATAAGCGCTTATCGGCGCTTATAAGCGCTGGTTACCCGCGCAGGAAAATATATGAACATGCGCTTATAAGCGCTGATAGGCGCCGACAAGTTTGTTGAAACTTGTCGGCGCCTATCAGCGCTTATAAGCGCATGTTCATATATTTTCCTGCGCGGGTAACCAGCGCTTATAAGCGCCGATAAGCGCTTATAAGCGCTTATAAGTTTCAAGCTTTCTTTCTGAATACGCCCAAACTTAAAATGCACTCCTGACGTGAGTCATAATGACGGTTGTTGACAAATTGCAAGAGTTGACTCTATCCCGCTCTAACCTGACTAATTTAATATGTTTGTTTCGCCACTCCGAGAGCAGAGCTGCCAATATGGAAATATTTGGTCAGATAGTTATTCATCAAATAAATCACGATTGAAAAATAGGCGAGCCGTTATGAGTTAGATAAATAATTGAATAAATCTATTCGAGGGGTAGTTATTAGACTGTTTATCTCGGGATTGAAAAATCGGCCCTAAATGAGAAAAATATCTCAATAATATTGAGATATGTATATTTTTTGGTAAAACTGTACATTATAGGGCGTGGAATTTGGGGGTGGTGGGGGGTGGAGAGAGGGGGGTGGGTACTAGGAACTTCCCCTATTAAGGGGGGGGGGGACGGAAATTAATAGTTTTCGAGATATTTACAAATGAAGTTTTTAAGGTTATGTTGGATTGTTACCACTTTTTGGCAGGCAAGGATGCAAATTAACATCAATTTATAACTAAAGCATGTATTTTTTTCCAGTTCCACATTGATCTGAAGCAATTAATATTAATTATTACTTTACAATAATAGTTTTCAATACTAGTAATATTGCATTAGCTCTTTGATTTGAAATATGACAGATTTAATGTAATAGACATTATGGTTAAATTTTTGAAACATGCTCCCTGAATTTCATTATTTTGAGGTGTCTAATCGATAAAGGGACTTTTCATAGTAAACTGCTTTTCTTTTTAGTTTCTTGACCTGTAGTTTTTTTTTTTGTTTGAGTGGGAATCGCCCTAAAGTCGCTTCTGGCACTCGCCGGCCGCTGCCGCGGCACGCTCGCTTCGCTCGCTCGGCTCGTGCGGCAGTTCAAATGTTAACCTAACACGCTCGTCGCTTCGCTCCTCGCTACCTATTTGAATACTAAAAGTAAAAGTTTAATAGTTTTGTACAGTTTTAGGGCTTAACAGGAGTACGCACGAAACGATCTCGACTGAAAGACGGCAAACGAACGGTAACAGAAAATGACGTCGTTATTGTTTTGTTCCACGGTACAAAGCATACAATTAATATTTTTGTTGAATTATAAATTGCGAATATTAATAATTTTATTTTATTTAATCTATTTTACAATAACTATACTTAATAATAATTATTTTTAATGTTGTTGTTAAAAAATATACAAATTTCATAAATAAAATTTAAATTATAATATTTTTTTTTTGTTAGAAAGTAATGTTTTACCTGAAATGAAACGCGTTTGACAATCGCTGTATGTCAATTTGACACTGTCATAACAGTAAGTTCGCGATTCAAAGCTAAAATGGAGTAAAATTTTCCGATTTTCAAAAAATTCGTAACACAAAAACTAAAAGTTTCCGTCAAATGAAATTTCAGATTTAGGTTCCATAGGACAATAGCTAACCACAAAAAAATTTACGACTCTCAACTCCACGCCTTATAATGTACAGTTTAGCCTATTTTTTTATAATTTTTTTATATAAGTTCAATGCTGCTTTTAAAACATTTGAAAAATATAATGCTACATGCAGTACACTTCAAATATTAGGCACTTATAGTTAATCGAATCATTATTAAACAGAACATTGAAATTTAATTAAAATTATTTTTTTTCGCATAATACACTGCAAACCACATTATTATTATGCCTCAGTCAATTAATTCTCCAAAATTAAGTTATGATTTAATGATATATGTGAACCGCAATTTATTGTAAATGCTTAGGAATAATTTTACATATTATAACTAGGTGAAGATAACTAGAATTAAAATTGTGCGCTTGTGTTTATAGGTTAGTTAATGTTTCCATAAAAAGTAGTATTCAATATGTAACTTTTACTGATGTCTAAAATTGAATAACATTTTTTAACATAAATGGAACACGCACAGTCAATTCATATTTATGCACCTTATTAACTTGTATGAATTCGTAAGCTTATTCATGAAAATTTTAAACCCTCTATTGGCAGTACTCGCTATACCCGAGATATCATTCATACAGCGCAGCTAAAGACCTCCGGGTAGGATCGCATCTAAGAAGTTCAACGGTACTTATCAATATAATACAATTGTGTGTGCTTTGTTTATATTTCACCAGTGTTTGTGGCTTTCAAAACGAAAAACAACTGCTTAATAACAAAGGATCATTATCATTAATAATAGTTAATTAATAAAAACATTTTACTTAGCTAGACCATTTTTAAATGGTAAACAATAATATCAGATCACATTTTTTTTTCATTCAACATCTAATGGATGAGATGTGTACAATTTTTTGTAGATATAGACTCATCAAGTATTTACTGAAAAAAATGGGACAGTGTTTTTGTGGTTGTTTTAAACATGATAAAAATTTACAGTTGTATGGAGGGTCTCAGTCTTCAGTGCTGAGTTCTATATCGACTTATAGGTCAAGGCCTTTGGATGGCATCACTTATACACCCACGCCAGATCTAGATGAAGTTTATCCGGGCCTCTTTGTTGGTGATGCGTAAGTTTTTCTGAATATTTTATTTAATGTAACATTAACCAGTGGGAGTGTGGTCTTAACTGTGGTGAAAAGTATACCAAAAAGCCCATATGCAAATTCTAAAGAAAGAAAAATGTACAAATTTTCGTATTTATAATATCACAGTAACTAATAAGGAATACCGTCAACTTTCCTATGTCTTCAGATCTCCAAAAAATTGTAGTGAATTTACTATAACATTTGAAAGGATCATGTTTTTAAAAATATTGGAGTAAATTATTAATTATGTTGACTTGACAAATAAATTATGTTTCATACATAATATGTAAAATAATACTAGAAACATTCTTTACAGTGTGGCAGCAAAAGATAAAGCCTTTTTAAGACGCATGGGTATTAACTATGTATTGAATACGGCTGAAGGCAAACGCTACACTCAAGTGGATACAGACCACTTGTATTATCGCGATTGCCCTGGACTTCGATACAAGGGCTTCCAGCTTATGGATCTTCCATCTACTGATATTTCAAAGTACTTCCATATTGCTGCCAATTTCATTGATGAAGGAATTAGCAGGGGCGGTAAGTTTAATAGTAATGATGTCTAACCCAATTGTAAATTTGAAAATGTTTCTACAAGCTTAGTTATTTTTAAAAATAGGGAGAAATGCTGATATTTTTTTCAATGAAATGAATGAAATGTCTCATATCGTCTTTTAGTGTATTTCTGTTCCGTTTCAGTGTAAAGCTGTATTTTTTCCCTTTAAATGTAAAATATTAAATCGTATTCACAGGTCGTGTTCTAGTGCATTGCTTAATGGGCGTATCTCGTTCGGCTACATGCGCGCTCGCGTTCCTCATGATCAAGCGTGGCATGACCCTCTCTGAGGCGTTGGCCCTTGTCCGCTCTCGCCGTGACATCCATCCCAACGAGGGCTTCGTCCGCCAACTGCAAGACCTCGACAGGGAACTGAGAGTCTGCCGGGCTCGCTGACATCACACCCCCTTGCAACCAGTTCTCGGGCTCCCGTACAACTTTAGCAGCCAACACCTAAGAGTAAGGAGCCTCGATCGAGCTTACACTAGTCGTTACCACTAAACGAGAACTAAGAGGTAAATCATGTGTCAAAATATCATGGCAAATATAATTACATTTTGATAAGCATGTCTGTGTCATGTGCTGTGCACTTATAATTATAATGCATTGTTGAAAAATATTTTAATACATCTGTATATTAGTTGTTTCAATATTTAAAACAAGTAGTAAAGAAAATTGTCATTAAGAAATAAGAACCTAAGTACAGTGCATTGTTAATAATTCTCATGTGCCATTCAGTTGGTACCTATTTGTAGTTTATCACGCTGTTAAATTGTAAAATAATTATTCTTGTTAGAACTAACTACGAATTAAGTACATAATGTTAAATGTTTTAACCAATTTACAAATTTCTAGCTTATGGCAAATATGAAAAAATCTTGAAATGTTTAAAACACGATACCAAAGATCTTCTCAGTATTCTATTAATATTATGTTTGATTGTCTTATAAATTGTAAACCATATTTGCATGATTATGAAGTCATTTTGTATAAACATAAAAATATTTGGTTCAACTCCTAGGTTGAATTTTTATGGGTTAAATTATTTTTTCCCAGTTTATACATAAATTCTTAAGTAGGTATTTAAGACTGGCAGCTATATGGTATGACTTTGAGAATTGAAGATGGCTTAACAATTAAGAGGTAGCGCGCACGAGCAACTTTGTCTCCACAACTATTTTGTCTCTCCCACCCATGGGCTAGTATGAAAGTGCGCGCACGTAGCGACGCAACTTCCCATACAATTGATGGGAGAGACAAAATAGTTGCGGAGACAAAAGTTGCTCTTGTGCGCTAGCTCTTATAGTATTTTTAGCTAGTAGGTATGTCATTGCCCCCTTGAAATATGTCAAGGTTTAAAATCAGGCTTTTTGCCAACTCGTGACTTGAGCGCACGTGCAAAAAGCAAGGCGACAATAATGTAGATTTGATCTTTCGTTTTCAGTTAGACTTGACTCATTGTGTAAAATATCAATTACATCATAATATATTTTGTTCAGCCTTATTTCAATTAATTTTACAGATTGTTTTAGTAATATTTTTAAACGTATACATATTATACTACTAACATAGAGCATCCTAAATCCTTTGGTTTTTGGAAGTTGGGTAAAAACAAATTGACACAGAGTAGAATTTATTCTTGATATATTTACAACTGAGATTTATTATGAAGGTTATGGAGTACTGTTGTTGCTCATGCTAAGTACATAATATATCAACTCATATGATATATTTGCTGCATGTTATATAATTGGCAGAAAAGTACATCTTTACTCATAAACATGAATCCTTATTAACTTGTGGCTAACCACTAAAGTTATGTGTTTACTGTTTATGTAAAATATGTATTGTGTGTTTGCAATATATGATAATATTTCGTTAATTTAATCTTATACTTAATTTATGTTAATTTTTAATAATTGTATGAACTGTAATCAAGTATGGATTTTACAAATCTAATTTTAAATGGCACCTAGAAATAGCACTTCATGGAATTTATTATCGAGATTATTAGTGTTACTTAGAATAGATTTATTCAAAAAAGTGCAATATATTGTTGTGATTCTATAAAATAATAAAATGTTTGGATATGTTGTGCAGAGGTCATATATTTTTGTGCAAAAAATATTTTATTAATGTAGATTGTAGATAATAATAGCCTTTAAAATCTCTATGCCTTATGTAGACATGCTAGAAATTAGAAATATTTAATCACCAAAGTTTGAAAGTACCTACTATAAAATTTTAATAATTTGTTACTGTGATATACAATTTAATTTATAACTTTTATTATTATATGTAGAGCTTATTTAAAAATCAGATCTGACAAGAATCTCTATGTATTATTTTTCAGAAGGGAATCTATAGTACCTATATGAACATGTAAATGATAATAAATTATATAATATTCAGATTATCCAGTATCATCTGTTTCATTGTGTAAATGTAAGAATGTAATATATTTATCTGAAATAAAGATATTTATTCATAGCTATTTGCATTTTTAATTTCTCTGGAGGACTGTTACTAAAATATAGTGTAGCTCGATATTGTTCTGAATAGTCAGATATGACGTGTTTCTTTAGGCTTTGTAGTGGTCCGTGAGCCAGGTCCAAATTTGGTTCATTATTTCCTCTGAAGAGATAATTCGTCAGACGCATCAGAGTATAGTATTATAAAGCCTCGTGAACGTCAGCTGGAGCTCGGTTGGGGGGAAGAGCGGTTGTAGCCTCCCACGCACGTAGGAAAAAAAAATACATTCATTCATTTCCTCTCAGCTAAAAATTTGTCAAATTGTAGCTAACCCAATATCTCAACCAAAAAAAATAATCAGCTGGTTACAACATGGTGTATTATACGTCAGCTGGTGTCTCGAATAGAATGACACATTAACAAAATCATCGAGATACGTGGAATTCCATCATCAGCTGACGTTCACGAGGCTTCATAATACTATACTTTGATGCATTTTACTAATTACCGCTTGAGAGGAACTTGGTCATAAAATCTGTTCCTGGCTCCCGTACCATAGTAACTCAGGCCCCAGAACCACAGACACAATAGAAAATCTATTGTGACTGGGACCGATCAGGCCGCTTGGGGCTCAATGGGTTAATGATTAACTGACAGCAGTTTTTTTGTTCAAATCAAAATAATTGTCTCGACTCATGAATACTTTGAATTGATGCAATTATTTAAAAATAGGTACATTACATTCATAGATATTTCCCTTTGTAACATTCAGGCCCAAGTTTCCCAGGCAATTTTCTTAAATTCTCATAAGGATTTTAGAGGACAATTTTTTGAAAAGAATTGTTTTCAAAGTATACACAACAAGCAATGGTGGGCGGTGGCTCACAAATAGAAAACTCGAACTTCAATCAATACATCAACTTCCACACTTGTTGCGGGTGCAAAAAAACTTATTTTTTTACTTTTAAGTTATTTATATTGTGTACAGTAAAACATTCTGAAGAAACCAATACATTTGTTTATAATTGATTGTATGTCAATGCCCAAACCACATATTGTGTGGGATATCTATTTTGCTGTTGCGGAAAAAAATTAAAATGATGATGATGACAACCAAGTTACACACTATATTCTACAAGGTAACATTTAAATTAAGTTTAGTTTCAGCTAAGGTTAATTAAATGACAATGGTAGTTAAACATTATAATATGGTGGTGGAGTAGGTAGCAGTTACATAAAAAGAAACAATTAAAGGTAACTTTATTACAAACTATTTATTATACTACAAACAATACTTTACTAAAAGTTTATAAATAAGGTCTATTCATTTCATTCTTTTTGGCCTTCTTGTCTCTAGCTCTTGGGAACCAACGATGAGGTGTTGTGAGAGTCATTGAAGATAATTGCTGTCTTGCAAATTCTGGTTTCATTTCTTTGAAAACTCTTTTAACTTCATTATAATCCGTCATACGGAGTACAGATTTATCCTCGTGCACTTCATCTGGCAGAGGTTTGGAACATTCATAGGGAAATTCTTGTTCCCTGTGCAATGCTACTATAGTTGATCCATCATCCGTTATTACAATCTTGTTGTATAATCTTGCAATTACGTGTTTTGGTTTTAAGGCAAATGATCTCATTAATTGAGCCATTTTAAAAGAATCATCAACAGAACTAGTTTTGATGTTGTTACACAAAATTTATATTTTTTTGGAATTGTAACCTCAATGATCAATCCCAAACAATTTAATTAAATTGACAGTTGACCACACAGTTGACAGTTGAGTGTTGACAAAAGAAGTACCACAGAGAAGTATAGAATTTTGGCCACAGACTATTGTAAAATTTAAATTCCAAAAAAAAAACAATATAACGCATTTCATTAAAGAAACGAATCTTAAAATGGCGGCGCTTATCATTCCCTCTCGCTTACACACGGCCGTACGGCATGCAAAAAAAATAGGGAAAAGTAAAATCACTAAAATGTATTTGATTTTCCCTAAAATAGTTTTTAACGTGATAACGTTTTTAAAATCGTTTTAGTCGGGTGACATGTTCAGAAACTTGTGTCACACCAAAACCTCACGAGCGCGATCGCAGGTATAACGAGAGAGAGACGGACCGATCTCCCGTCTCATCTCGAGCGCTGCCACTGCATTATATTATCACGTAAACATCTCGATCGTAAACCTACTTTACAAACAACCAATTTTTTATCATAAATTTACAATGACAATTATGTATTTGCGATAGTAATTTATAATGTTTTATTGGAATTTGATATAATATGTTCTTTGGGAAAAGTTGTTCAGTTTTATGGGCTCATTACGAGTATTATGGGGATTTTGATGCATTCTGTATACGTAAATTTGATGATTCACATAAATACACAAATACCATAACAAAACAGTTTGTCAACAAACAAAATGAAATAATTAATAAAATAATTATCCATTTACGTTATTTTTATTTTCTTTTTTACTGACCCTACCATATGTCAGTGTCAGCTTTTGCCGCCATTGAAAATTCGTTTCTTTAATGAAACGCGTTATACCAAGACAGTATGTGACAGTATTTCTTGCATTTGTTTTTTTTACTCCTTTTAAATCGTTCAAGAAATCGTCATTGCTCATTATTTTTGCCAGTAAGTATCAAAATCGTATTCTTTATCGTTAGGTCCGTATAGGTCCATCATTGAAATTGTTAATTATTTATTTTATTTGTTTTGTCTCTGACTAATATATAGTTATCTGTGGTGTCAAATGTCAAATTGTATGTTTACGTAGAGGGAGAACGAGGGAGAATGATCGGGGGGTTGATGTTTTTTCGTGGAAGCGTTGACACGTGCTTTTGGTGATATTAATCTTTTTTTCCAAATTTGTTGCTTTTTTTACCTTCATTCAAGCTAAGATTTTATTTTTGGTGACGGTGTTTGTGTTTTGTGTTAGTGGTAAGTAATTCAACATGAATAATCATCCGGATCCTCCGGACCCTCCTGATCCTCCATACAGTCCTACAGTAGTTGAGGTTAATAGAATCCCACAGAAGCGTCACTTAGCATCTGAAGATGTTTCAATCATTGCTAAATCAAAAAAAACATCTATTGAGAATAACCCTAATGCTGCCAGTGTTCAAACTTTTTACACGCATCCTTCACTTAATGAAAAGGAAAGGCGCTATTCAGAATTAGATAATGGCCCCTTTATTGTCCATATATCAAAAATAGAAACAGAACCCTCCGCTGGAACGATCCTGCGCCCGATTAAAGTTGGCCAACTTCTGGTCAACAATGGCATAAAAAATATTATTAGTGACGGAATCAAGAGAATCGGACGAAACCGCATTTCTATAGAGTTCTCAAATGCAATTGATGCTAATCAGTTTTGTATCAATCCTATATTGGAACAAAACAATCTAGTCTGCACCATCCCAACATACAACTTTTCTCGGATGGGAATTGTAAAAAAGGTCCCTACCGATTTCTCCATGCAGGAGTTTGTAGATGCCGTTGAGATTCCGAGGGGATATGGCATCATACTGAAAGCTCGCCGTCTAAATAGAAAAATTAGAACAGATGATTCAACTGAATACACCCCAACTACTACAGTTGTTATAACCATCCAAGGTCAAAAATTACCTGAACGGATTTTTTTATATAAGAATTCATTACCAGTAGAGATCTACCGCTTGCCCTCCATTCAATGTTTGAAATGCTGTAGGTTCGGTCACGTTCAGACACAATGCAGATCAAACCCCCGCTGCTACCGTTGCGCAAAAGATCATAATTGTGAATCCTGCAATGTATCTGAGAGTTCTGCCTCCTGTGTTAGCTGTTCTGGTTCACATTTTGCAACAGACTCAAACTGCCCGGAACACACTCGGCAAAGAAGCATTAAGTATGTAATGTCAGAGGAGAATATCTCCTATCAAGAAGCTTCCCTCCGTTTCCCTGCTTCCCGAAAATCTTTTGCCGAGGTTACTCGCCAGGTTCCCTCTTCCCCACACACATCCCTCTCCAATCCAATCCCTTCTACAAGTACTTCCACCTCATACAAAAAAACTGTTTTCCGTTCTCCACGTCCTAGAGCCCCTTTAGGTAAATCATATGACAGAGCTGCCCATCAAGACATCATTCAAGCCCCTTCTTTAGACTCCCAGAATGGCTGCGCCCTTTCTGGTAATACTCCTTCATTCAGAAAGCCCCGTGAAAGCAATGTCCTAGTGTCTTGCATTTCTTTCTTTTATGATATAATTAAAACCTGCAATGAAGCAGACTTACCGTCCGACGTGAAGGAAATCCTTTTCAAAATTATAGATATTATTAAATCCAATAATGGCTCCGAGGACCATTATACAATGGAATTGTAGAAGTATTAGAAATAAAAAACACCAAATTGTATATTTTATTAATAAATTTAATCCAATTTTATTTGCAATCTCCGAGACTTGGTTAGTTCCCAATTCTCATTTTAATGTCCCTAACTATGTATGTTTACGCGATGACAGAGCAGATGGGTACGCTGGAGCTGCTCTGCTCGTTAATCGTTCAATCCCATTCTCTCTTCTCCCTATCCCCAACCATAGTCCAAGCATCAATGCTGTTGCTGCAAAAGTTTTTAATTTCACCATTGTCTCTATATACATTTCTGACCCCAATTCTTCACTAATTCCTGACATCTATTATATCCTATCCTCTCTCCCCAGTCCTATTTTTGTCCTTGGGGATTTTAATGCCCATCACGTTTCTTGGGGCTCCCATAAAACAGACACTTTTTCCCTCTCATTATTAGATTTGTTTGATGATTTAAATCTATGCACTTTAAATTCAGGCTCCCCTACTCATCTTGTCCTTCCCAATCAGAATCCAAACAGTGCTGTAGATTTGTCCCTTTCTTCTCCGTCCCTTTCTTTACTCTGTTCATGGAATACTTTACCTAACACTCATGGTAGCGACCACTTCCCCATCCTTATCTCCTTTGAACACTATGTCCCTTCCCCTCCTCAATCTCCCCTCTTAAAATATAGAACCACTAAAGCAAACTGGTCTGATTATTCTCATTCCTTGGAATTTCAACTCAATTCCCTACCTTTCCCTTCCCTATATAATCCCCTTCCTATCTATTCCATGTTTGTATCCTGTATCATATCTTCTGCCAATAATCATATTCCAATCAAAAATCCATCCACTTATAAACCCTCAACTCCCTGGTGGGACTCTGAATGTACTGCTATCATCCGTGAGAGATCAGAGGCTGAGAAAATGTATATTGAACAGATGTCTATGCAAAATTTTCTTAATTTCAAACAAATTTCGGCCAAAGCTAAAAAATTATTGGTATCCAAGAAACGCTCAGGATGGCTTAACTTCTGTGAATCCCTGTCCCCTAAGACCCCTCCCTCCCTGGTCTGGAAACAGATTAAAAGATTTAGAAGCTCCCGTTCCCAAAATAATATCACTTCTTCTAACTGTTCTCTCTGGTTAGAGGACTTCATTAATAAATTAGCCCCCCCTTTTGTCCCTTCCCTTGAAAATCTCCCTGCTGCCCCCTCCTTCCTACCCCATACAAACTCTCTGGATGCTCCTTTTACAATGGATGAGCTCTCCTGTGCTCTTGAAGGCCTGAATGATTCTTCCCCTGGCATAGATGGGATCCCATATTCTTTTATAACCCAGTCCTCTCCTAAAACTAAATTATTCTTTCTTAATTTAATTAACTCCTTGTTTGCTTCTGGATCAGTCCCAGAATCATGGAAGTCCCAAATAATAATCCCAGTCTTAAAGCCTAACAAAAATCCTTCAGATAGCAACTCCTATCGACCCATTGCATTATCCTCTTGTTTATCCAAAATTACAGAAATTTTAATTAAAAATAGATTAGAGTGGTTTGTTGAGAATAATAATATTTTACCCCCTTCTCAGTTTGGCTTCCGCAAAGGCTATAGCACTTTGGATAGCATTGCTATACTTACAACGGACATTCAAATAGCTTTTAAAAAGAAACATTTCCTTGCCGGAGTCTTCCTAGACATCGAATCTGCTTATGATAATGTCATGCTTCCGGTACTCAGGCAAAAATTGCTTCAGCTGAGCATCCCTGAGAAGATGGTTCGGTTCATATGTAACCTATTTATGGGCAGATCAATTTGTGTTAGGTCAGATAACTCCTTGTCTCCCCCTAGACTTGTCTGGAGGGGCCTCCCGCAAGGTTCTGTTTTAAGCCCTTTGTTATACAGTTTATACACTCATGACTTAGAATTAGCAGTTAACAGTTATTGCCAAATTCTCCAATATGCTGACGACATTGCTCTCTATATTTGTTCTGATTCTACCTCTGAAATTGAGACTAATTTTAACAGTGCTTTTTATTTTTTACATGAATGGTTATTGCAGCATGGTTTATCTCTTTCAGTTTCTAAAAGTTCAGCCATTATTTTTACCCGTAAAAGAATTATTCCCAACCTTTCACTTTTTTATGACAATCAAAATTTTCCTATTAAAGACAATGTTAAATTTTTAGGTGTTTATTTGGACTCTAGAATGACTGGCATAACTCACTCTAATTATATATCACAAAAATGCGAGAAAGGAGTTAACGTCTTACGGGCTTTATCGGGCGTTAGATGGGGTGCTCACCCCTTCTCTCAAAAACTACTCTATAACGCCATAGTTCGTAGTCATTTTGACTATGCTTCCTTCCTTTTGGAACCGATGAATAAACGTGGTATTCAGTGTTGGGACAAGATTCAAAGTAAGTCTCTGAGGATTGTTCTTGGCGCTATGAAGTCTACGGCTATTAATGCTTTACAGATTGAATGCGGGGAGCCTCCGTTATCTCTTAGAAGACAATTCCTATGTGACAGGTTCATGAGTAAGCTCACCCAATTTTCCTCCCATCCCCTTATAAATAAATTATTTTCTTTACTCCAATTGGTCAATGGTAATAACTCAGCATACCCCCTTTTAATCTCCTTTATAAATATAATTTCAATACCTTATAAACTATATCAATCTCCCATTAACCCCCTCTTTTCCAATCCCTTTGAATCACTGATCTACCGCCCTAACATTACATTTTGTAACATCCAAAAAAAGTCTCCAGATGCTTACCATTCCTTCCAGGCTATTGTGGCTCAGAATTGGGAAGGTTGGACACATATTTACACTGATGCCTCCAAGATTTCGGATAAAGAGAATGTTGGTATAGCTGTGTGGATCCCGAAATTTGCAATCATGTTGTGTCGCAAATGTCCCCCTATTACATCAACTTTTGTCGGTGAGGCCTTGGCCCTACTTGAAGCGGTTACATATGCGTTAAGTCACAATATTAATAAAGCTATAATATTTTCAGATTCTAAAAGTTGTTTGCAGTGCATTCTCTCAAATCAATTCCGTATAAAAACAAAATACCCTGTTATCCTACAGATCAGGAAATCTCTTTGGGAGTGTAAACTTAAAGGTATTGAAATAACTCTTGCATGGATCCCTGGACATAGTGGAATTCCGGGAAATGAGTCAGCTGACTGGGGTGCTAAATCTGCTATGCGCATTTCGTCCGAGTCTCATGATCTTGTTTACTCGCATGACCTTTCTCTCCTCGCTAAGTCCAAATTAATGTTCGCCTGGGAAAAGTCTTGGGCTTCTACAAGATTCCAGAAGGGAAAGTTCTACTCAAACATTCAGAATGACATCCCTGTTAAACCTTGGTTTTTCAAATACAAGGACATCAGTAAAAACGTCACATCTTGTATTAGCCGCCTGCGATTAGGCCATGCTTGTACTCCCACCCATTTAGCAAAAATTAGGGTAAGGGATAACTCTTTGTGTGAGTGCGGAATAGATGAGGGAAATTTGGAACACATTTTCTTCAACTGTCCTAAAAACTCCTCTTTATACGACATCCTTCCCCCTACTATCCCCCGTCCTACCAACATGAATATTCTCCTTTCACTGACCTTTAGTCCTTTTGTGTATGTTTTATCCAAATTTATTAAAAATAATAATATTAAACTATAATTTTTCTTTCCCCTTTTTTCCCACAATTACATAATTTCTCCTATCTAGTGTTTGTCTATACTAATTCATATATTAACTTGGTGTTGGATAATTTATATATTGTGTTGTTTTTTGTGTTTGTTGTAGATATTATCTGCGCTTGATTTGAAACTGTTGGAGCTAATCTGAACTTTTTGAACGTGAACAAACCCATTCACTACAGGACATTGGCAAAATTGTGGCAACGCAGTACTGCCATAAATTAAAATATTGAATTGAATTAGGGAGAATGATCAATGAACTAGTTTATAATATGTATTTTTGTTTTGAAAAAAAATGGTGAACTTCTCTTATAACTATAATTTTGTTCTCAGTTGATTTATTTTCATTTAAAAATGGATTTTCCGGCAACGCCTTCTAACGCATCGGATAGTAATGAATATCCTGCGACACCATCCCAATTTGAATCAGCCCAAGATAACACTAAACGACGCAGGTATAATAAAATTAATAGAGGTTCTTGTTTATTTATATAGTAGGAGGCTACTTCAAAAATTCAAATTATTTATGTTTCAGCTCATCGAGATCTATTAAACGAAGACGTTTTGATGATGAGCTTGTCGAATACAGTTTGGGATTGCCGGGTGCGTCACTCGGCAAGGGTGAAAAGAGAATGCGCACTCAATCCTATACGAGTCAGTTACCTGAATTCCCAATATCTAGCGCTCCTGCAACACCCATAGCACCTGTTCCAGAACGAAGGAAACCTAGTAAAATTTCGGCTGGAGGAAGTATGGGACGCAAGTCTCGTCGTAAAGGTCAATTGAGTCAATTATCAACTAAGGATTTAGGACGATGGAAACCGACAGATGATTTGGCATTAATATTGGGAGTTCAACAGGTAATATTGTAATAAATAAATAGTTATAATATTACACTTTTATGTCCTTACTTTTCCTTTTTATATAATATCAAAGCTGTATTCTAATATTGGAAATAAAATATTCCAGACCAACGATTTACGAACAGTTCACCGTGGTGTCAAATTCTCCTGTCGTTTCACTGTGGGTGAGCTGCAGTCCCGTTGGTATGCTCTGCTCTATAATGCGGAGATCTCAAGAGTAGCGTTTGCTGCAATGAGGAACTTGCACCCTGACCTGGTAGCGGCAGTGCAGCAGCAAGCACTCTATTCAACTGCTGAAGAAGAGTTGCTTGGAACTCTTCCTAGTGTAAGGTTTATTTTAAATTAACTTAAACTTTCTTTAATATAATTGAGGTAAAACTGTGAAAAAAAAACCTAACTAAGTTACTAAACTGTGAAACTAACTAAACTGTGAAAAAATATTGCAACTTATGAAACATTAAAACCTTCAATGTAATTTAAAGTTAAAAAAAAAGCTCTTTCTGAAGGAAGGAACTTTATCTTAATAATCTTCACTTCTTTGTTGCTGTTTCACTTATTTAAATAATTACTATTCTTAATCAAAATATTTGATGTAATAGTAAATTTAAATATGTAGTATTACTTACTTAACTTATCCAAAAACTTTCTATATTTTATAAATCTCACCGTATGATTAAAAAATACCTAATATATATTCTACATGTTTTAGAACTCCCATCCAGCCGTGGAGAAATTCCAAGAGCTATTGGAACAGAACCCACATGTGTTCTATCCAACAAGAACTGCTAAAAGTTTGATGGAACATTGGCACCTGTTGAAACAATACCATTTGTTACCTGATCAAACTGTGCAGCCTTTGCCTAAAAGTAAGTATACTTTTGCAAAGCTTTGAAATTTTATATGCTACAGTGGTACTTCATACATTATTAAAGTGATTAGATAAAATAACTATTTCCAATCCAGACATCCAAGGTTTATATTACACTACATTCTATATTACATACTAGCGGTCCGCCCCGGCTTCGCCCGTGGTACATATTTACGTTTTCTCTACATAAGAACCATCCTCGTACTTCAATGAATATAATAGAAAAGAATTATCGAAATCGGTTCAGCCGTTCACACGTGATGCCGTGACAACGCGAAACGGGTGCAGACCCGCCGCCTTTTTATAGCTCCCGCCGCGAAGCGCGTCGAACGCGGCAACTGATACACAAAAATAATCCTTATGGCATGATTCTGTATTCTCGCACGATGACTTATAGCGTATTTCATGTATAACTTTGGTGTTTCTACACCGATTTACATGATTCTTTTACTATAACCTGCCCAGGAGTATGAAGAATAATTGTGCCAAATTTGGTTAAAATCCGTCGTGTAGTTTTTGTTTCTATAACGAATATACAGACAGACAGACAGACAGACAGACAGACAGACAGACAGACAAAAATTTTACTGATTGCATTTTTGGCATCAGTAGTGATCCCTTATCACCCCTTCATAGTTTTTTTTTAAATATATTTCATGTACAGAATTGGCCTCTCTACAGATTTATTATAAGTATAGATATAAGTATAGATTAAGTGTTATTCTTGAGGCAAAGCTATTTAAGATCCTCCTCCATTATTATAAATATTACAAATAGAAAATGGCATACATATATAGATTCAAATTACATACCTACATATTAAATTTGTACTTAGTTCATATAAGAAGAGAAGTTCCTAAGCTATTATTATATTGCCAATAATTTGTAACTAAAAGAATGCTTCATCTTTTTTTTATAGATCCAGAAGCTATCATGACTTTCTCTGATGCGGAGGAAACAATGAATGATTCAGAATTACCAGATTATAAAGAGGATGGCATTGATGTTGAAATGCAGCTTGCTGACAGGTAATAAAAATCATAAATGTCCTGAAATTCCCCATTTTCAAAACCTTCAATGATCAAAAGAATAGCTAATAATGAATTGGGTTGATATCTATACTAATAATATAAAGCTGAAGAGTTTGTTTCTTTGTTTAAATGTGCTAATCTCGGAAACTACTAGTCTGAATTGTAAAATTGTTTTGGTGTTAGATAGCCCATTTATCGAGGAAGGCTATAGGCTATATATTATCATCTTACTAAGACCAACAGGAGCGGAGCACTGCGGGTAAAATCGCGGAACACAGCTAGTCATAAATAACCAGTGCAAAAATAATTTTCTTTATTCGCTCTGGAATGATAATAGTTTCGTATTTCTTACTGTGGCCAATGGTTGAATTTTATAATTTTGATATTAGTTTTCTTCGTATACACCCCACTAGTTTCTTATATTCTATTCATGTAAAATCAAAATATTATCTTCATAGACATTAATAACTCAGGCCCCGGAACCACAGACACAATAGAAAATCTATTGTGTCTGGGACCGATCGGGCCACTTGGGGCTCAATGGGTTAAAGCTCTCGCAGTTTCTTATATTACATTCATGTGAATTAGAAATTAAAAAACGAGGGTGGTTTATAAAACATCTTCGTTCCAGAATCGAAAAGAAAGACATAAGGCTACTAGAATGTTCGCTGACGCGTTGGCAAGTGCTCGTACAGTCTGTGGCCGGTGGGAATGTGGAATTGGACAAAAACACATTGGCCGTGCTGCGGGGACGACTCGTGAGATACCTTATGCGGTCGAGAGAGGTGAGGTTTTGTTATATATAGTGTACAATATATGTTAAAATGTAGATAATAAATAATAATAAATATTTCAGGACAATTTTCAAACACGGCACGATCTGATCCCATACTAAGCTTTCGCTTGTGTTATGGAAACCAGATGGCTGATAAAGATACATATATAATTTTAAATAAATACTTATACAGATAATTAACATCCAGACACAGAGCAAACATCTATGTTCATCACACAAATAAATATTTTAAATATTAAACGGGGCAAATGCCCCGGGTGGGAATAGAACCTACAACCTCTGGCTTGGAAGGCAGGGCCACTACAGCCAACCAGTCAGTCGATAAAAGGAGCATAAAATATTTTGAATAGATTTTTTTGATATATTTATAAAAAAATGCGTGCCTAATTATCGTAATGCGGGTAATTAAGGCACAAGAAAATAAAGGTCTATTGTATAGTTTCATATTGGCTAAAATTCACCTTTCTACAGAATATGTTATTTATTGAATTCGAACATGATTTATTGCCTTATTTTATGGTAATGATTGATGACAATATATTTATCGATTTTCCAGACCAAACCATATGTGGCCCTTATTTTTGTTTAATTAGTTTGGATTAAGAAAAAGGAGAAATCCGCCCGCGCATTATGAATTAAGACAAACTAACAACGGCGAAATAAATTTCGCGGGGGGTGATTGATAAGCCGGGTCCACACAAAGCGAGCAGCATCGCGAAGCCATTGCTACCTGAAGCAGCTTGTTCAGTGTAAACGTGGCATGTAGTAGGAAAATGCCATGAGCCACTATTTTTCATTTTCAACCAAGTACACACTAACCGAGCTGATTCGCGCAGCAATTACTTCGCGAGGCTGTTACTGTTAGCTCTGTGTGTATCCGTCTATTAGAATAGGTTTGCCGTTATTGGCGTAAATTACAGACTTGATTTCCTGATTTATAACATTAGCATAACAACTTAACAGATTTTTTTTAATGAATCTCTTCTTGAGATATTAAATTTGGATACAAGCAACAGAAATATAGTAACTAAAATTAAATTCTAACTACTAACACTAATTTGGGACATAATTCATATAATACATATCTCAGGCGGTTTGCCCATATAAAACCCGTCATTAGTAATTTCAATACAAATCTAATTTTAGGTACATATATTATTTATTAAAGTATGTGACGCATTCATTAGAGTCCAAAGGATCGTCGAAATGAATAATTTGTATAGGTACTTACAAAAAACTTTAACATACTTCAGATCTTTTAATTTAACCGTGTTTTGCCGTCCTGTTGTATACTGACTATGACTTAGGAATCAGAAGATTAACAAATTAATAGTATTGGGGAAGATGAAGTAAAAATAAATAATGACGCATAAATTAACTTCATCAAGGATCATTCTGTAGCGTCTTTTCTTTTATAGAATATATATAAATTGAATAGATATCAATTAAATTAAGTTCGATATATGTACGTAATATCTACAATTATTTGTTTGTTGTACGATGTATTTGTTAGAATATGTCGCTTTTATTTATCTTCTCTTATGTCCGACGGCCTTCATTTCCAATATCATTCGTATATTATAACAATCTGGAACCTTAACTACAATATTATAATAGATTACCGAATTAAGATGGTTACATATCTCACCGATAATTAATCTTCCTTGTCTCTTGACGTGTGTAAGATCATAAATCTTTCTTCCTAATTTCCCACAAGTTATCATGAAACAACTATAAAACTTCGATCAATACAACTTTTACAATCCTTGATTGACAAGCATCAACAAATACCCCTTATCGATTACATTAACATACAATTAAACAGTAAAAAAGTATAGTTGCACCATGTTATGTGGCGTGCGACTAGTCGATCGATTGACCGTTATTGTCCCTTGAAAATAATATGACTCCGAAAGTCCCAGCTGTCATTCCATGATTAATGGTTTACTGCAGAGGTCAGTGTGTAATCTTTATGTGTCATTGTCAGTACTGTGTATGTTGTATTGCTATGGTGATGTTACTAGATCGGTAAGGATATGTTTGTGGAGTACCTACTTTGAATATGGTTATCGAAGGATTAAAATTATGTATTAGCATTTCGATTTAGCCAGTCGCATGTACTTTATAATACAGAGGTTTCACCATCTCGTTTGTCCAATTGAAACTCAAACTCAAACATTTATTTATTCAATTAGTCTTCTTCTAGAAGCTTTTTTGAATCGTCATAATATAGTTTAACCATTTACCACCAATTCGGAAAGCAGTTTCTACGGAGAAGAACCGGCAAGAAACTCTGTAGTTTGTCTTTTAAAATTATCATCTTCAAGTTTTGTGTTGCCTAAAAATTATTCTATGTCGTCATCAGAAAAATATAATACTTTCATGTTTATGTTACAATTACTTAAAATCGGTCCAGTAGTTTCGGAACCTATTCAATTCAAACGAACAAAAAATTGAATCTTTTTACAATATTAGTGTAGATACTTATACAAAACTTTACATCTTTTCTTTCATGCCCACGTAAATTTTTAAAGGAATTTGTCGCAAACGTTAAATAGAAGTCATTGGTATTTTCAAGTTTTTATTAAATAAAAAAATTATCCTTTCAACAAGTTATGCCCTTAAAATTTTACAAGGCTTGATTGTTTGAGATTTTCGGGTTGCTGCTAGCTAAGCTAAACCATTCGATGAGGATGTATGCTGAGCCTCTTCAATCGTATCAGAACTGTAAAATCTTAAGTAATTTTAAATCTGCTTTAATTAAATATAGGTAAGTAATTATTATTTATTAAATGCATTCTATTCTTTTCCATTAATTATATACCTAGTCATATAGGCTGTGATACTCCCACGTAAAACCACACAAACCAGTATACCTAATGATGGTTTTGATTGACCGTGGGAGTCAATAAGACTCGATGTTTCCCTTACGAATTTGTAGTTTTTTTCATACACGTTCAACTTCTATAAATTTTAATTTTATGTTTTATATTTAGAATTCAGTAGGTACATATAGCCATAATCAATAAAAACACCAAAAATCTTTATCCTTATTCATAGGCTCAAAATTGAAAGTTCTTTTTCTGTTTTCGTGGACTATTCACAAATTTTCGCAATCGCGTGTTATCTGCGTTAACAAAAATTTAAAATTTTCTATATTTTTCTGCAACAAATATAGCCATTGTTTGATCATAAAGCTCCTAAGTATTCTTACCAAGTATCATTCAAATCCGTTCAGCCGTTTCAAAAAGAAACAGTAACATACACGCTTCCTCCTTTAAATATTGTACAGATTAAATCGGCCTTTTTCGAAGTACCTATTAAAAAATATGGAAATAGAAATGAGTATAGCATTGACATGGCTCACTCGATCTCTATCAAAGGTCTATCAATTTGTATATAGCCCTATAGGTACTCGTGTATCGATCAGAAATTGAAAGCATTTCACTGTAAGGATCGATAGAACGCAATAAGTGGCCTGACCTGATTGCACCAAGGACAGTAATGTCTCTGTCAAACACTTTCACTGGGTTTAGATACTAAAAATCATTTGGTGTATTCCAAAAAAGATGGAATTGTCTTGTCTCTTCATTTGTTTGCTTCAAGAGTAATTTGTTGCTCGCCAATGATGTTTCTATAAAATATTATTGAGTTAGTAATGCTTCGTTTGTACAGTTGTTTCTGGGATATTTCAATGTAAAAATATTTTGAAGTTTCAGTTTCGTTTCAATTTAGTTTTATTATCTCATACTGTATGTTAGGCTCGTTGAAAAAAGTAGAATATATATTATATAATAACTATAGTCGAGCCAATTTAATAGGCAACATTTGACGTCTATCAATTTTATCTTCGAAGAGAGGTAACCTGCTTAAAAACATCGATTAAAGTGAATTAATCGATACGGACTTGAAACATTTGTCAATCGAACTTGAAACACATGTCAATTTTAAAATTCATCAGGCAAAATAAGACAAGTATAATACATAATTAAAAAAACACAACGCATTTATTAATTTATGATGATTTTTATTCACAAGTAATCAATGCATTCGATTCTAGATGTCAGATTTCGATTTTTAGAGTAACGTCTCTGGTATTTAATAAGAAAAAAGGTTGACACAAAATTGTAGCGACGTCAGTTCTTTAAATCAGAAATTGTTTATTTTGTTTAGAATGGTTTATCAGTAAAATCAAATCTTACAATTACTTGTATCGGTCATTATTAATATAAATATGTAATCGTAATTGAAAAAAGTTAAGCAAATGTGCAGTTCTAACAAAATGAAATATAATGTTATTCTATGTCGTTGTTACTAGGTTACGTTGTTGAATTTTGTTGAACTGTCAAATGTTGCCTATTAAAATGGCTCTACTATAGCTCTCCACTCGCAGCTTCCCGCAGGTATAAGGTAGTCAAAGGAAATTCCGCATAGTTACCGTCCCCGTCAGATTTCTGGGACAAAACCTATCCTATTTATTAGGTCAGTTCTGAAACTAACATTGTACTAAATTTCATTTAAATCGGTGCAGCGGTTTAGGCGTAATGAAGATCGAGACAGAGTTATTTATAAACTAGCTTACCGCCCGCGGCTTCGCCCGCTTGGTCTAAAACCTAATAAATTATATACTAAAACCTTCCTCTTAAATCACTCTATCTATTAAAAAAAACCGCATCAAAATCCGTTGCGTAGTTTTAAAGATTTAAGCATACAAAGGGACATAGGGAAATAGGGACAGAGAAAGCGACTTTATTTTATACTATGTAGTGATTAATAGGGGTAGTAGAGATAAGTAGGGATAGGAACAAACTCCACGGGGTTATCTAGTTAATTATTAATCATACACATAGAAAACCTTTCATACGTATACTATTAGAATAAACCGACGATAAATCGATTAAATGACGTACCATCAATTTGATTTACTGCTGCTCATTTCAAGAAATTTTAAAACGCGAAATGAGAAACAACTGCTTAATCATTTTAAAATTGATTACTCACCTCGATGAAAAATTCTTGTAACTACATATTATAGTATGGCCATTATTTAGTCTTATTATTTTCTTATCAGAGAAATTATAATAGTGCATGGAAGTTTGAAACGTCGAAAGAGTATTGCGAAATAATACAGAAATTCATCTGTGATATTGGGTATGGGTATCTATGAGATATAAATAAGTAAATATAGTTTTAATAATATAAAAAAAAGACGGGTTGCACTCCGGGAGTGCCGGTAGAAGTGAAAACTTGATTATTAACGTTGAGCATGTTTGATATCCACCCGTCTTACGCTTTTTCGATCAGGTCACGTGTCCTGACGCGAGTTTAAGATTTTATAGGTACCCAACGCCGCTAAAGAAGTTTTCACTTCAAAAAAATCCTAAAAAATAACGATAGGTAATAGTTACTCATTTCGCGCGCTCACTGGTTAATGGTAATACCTCATTTTTATATGATTTGAACTATGACCGGTGTAATTTTGCACGCCTCATAAGCGAAGCGTTGAGGTGGGTACTACTGTCACTTCGCGCAAAACATCTGATTTTTCAAACTTAAAATGTCTTTATGTATCATACATTGCACTTGTAAGATAATACATACACACACATATTAAGAAAAAACACTATTTTTAACATTCATGATATTTTTGATGTCATTTTTGTTATTTAAACTAGTTAAAAAACAGTTTAAAAAAGTTCTGTCTTGGACGTCCGTGTGTCTGTATGTGCGGAGGATTTTCTTGTTAACACGATAGCGACCGAAATACTTTACTAATCGAGTCTTTTTTTTTCTCTTACGCTTGAGTATGCTCAGGAATAGAACCCTTTCATTTTTCAGGGTCTGATTCGATGTGGTTTAATTGTTATTAAATAAACAAAAATAATAATTAATAAATAATTATTAAAAAAAATTATGAGGCGTGCACTTTCATTATTATTCCAGTCAGTTGTTATGTGTAAATAATTAATTGTGTGGAAACTTATTTTTACATATTATAAATTTTAATAATATCAAATGAGGTATTTCAATTAAAAATCTTATAATATAATGATTATTTTAAACTGCGGTATTGTTATAATTAGTATTTTACATCTTTCATCTTTTCTTACCATCAGAAAGCTAAGACCACAGATGTACCTTTATATGCATGACTAAAATACATAGCATACGCCTGTAAATTGATAAATCGTAATTGTTTTGTATTTCACCTGCCCACGTGTTTACACAACACTGCTATTGTTTGCTCGTAGTTTGGCTCACATTCAAAACATCGACTATCGATCTGGTGAAGTCAGCCTTAAATGGAACTCTGCCTATGTCCGGTATCAGTTTATTATAAAAAGATTTTTTTTTTAAGTTAGTGCATGACACAGTGGAATGGTGATTTTAACGTCATTGACTAAGCCAATTTAAGTTAACCTTTATAAATTATTTAGACTTTAGTGTTTTTTGTCGACCGCAATTTTATACCGCGATACGTGTGTAGGTATTTCGCGCCGAATTAGGAATGTCAAGACGGTTACAGGTAAATTAGCTTGGAGAAATTTTTGCATATGTAGTGGTGTGTATATTACTCAGATCTTAGAGCGCGTTTCCACTATATCGTTCTGGCCTATACAAAAATGTTTCGATATCCTAACATTACTATTTAATTTTATACTTATTCCTAGCAACACTTTTGTTTTCAATAAAAACAAGTTTTTATTTGAAAGAAAATGGTTTTGACTTTATAAAAAAAAATATATCATTCAATTTTACGTCCTTGAGCAAACGACAAGGCGACTACCGTGAAACAATAAAATATCGTGTCCATAATAATTTGTTTCATAATTAATATTTGACCATAATAATTACGAAACAAAACAAATAAATAAATCGTCACTTGATAGTGGAAAGTGGAAACACGCACAAAACCAGAATAAACCAGTTTACGCTGTCCGCAGGTGCCACGTGCAGTCGTTTGGTACTGTTAGAACATAAAGCACATTTCATTCAAAAATTATAATTATTATGTACGTAGTTTAATTGATAAATTTTGTATTTGTTGATTGTTGTTATTATTTGTTATTATTGTTATAATATTTGTTGAAGTGAATTACATGTCCCGCAGCCGGAGGCCCCAAATGAAAACTCAGATGTACTTAAAAACTACATTTAATAGCTAAAATGAGACTTTTACACCCATGTCTGCACGATGCAGACCGGAGTTAAAGAATGAATTTATACAGTTTAATAATTATAAAGACGTAAGCTTGGATGCTAACTAAGGGAAATCGCATCCACATTCTATTCCCGTGCGAACGGCGTATTCAGCAGTTTTGTATGAAGGCAGGGCCATAACTAGTGTTTAATTTGTGTGTAAGTGTTGTAACTTTATATTGTTAATTCAATATGGCTCCAGTGTTAAAACATGGTCGAGGCAAGCCTTTGACTTCTCAAACTAAAGAATTAAACTTTAACTAAATGTCGTTTCTTTTTCAGGTTAGTAAATTTTTCATTTTAGTAACATTGTTAATGTAAAAGTTATATGTATGTTAAATGTGCAAATATTAAAATAAAGTCTCATCTTTTTCAGAGGAGAAACACATATAGTTTAATTTAAAATCCCTTATATATACAGGGTTACTTGTAAAACACCGGCAACCTCGCAGGACAAGATAGCTAAAATCATAAGTAACAACATTTCGACTTTTGATAATTTGTTAGATTTTATTTTCATACAAAAATAAATATTCATTTAATTTTCCGTCTGAATATTATAAACTCTACGCCTCCCAAAAATTACGTAAACAAAAAGCGAACGAGAGGGGGAAGGGGGCGTCGCGTCGTCCATCCGATAATTAATAGAACATAGACTTACAAATGTAAGGAGAGTACAATAAAAGTTTAAAAAATCATTTAAAAATAATTTATTGCGTTATGCCAAAAGTCGTAGAACAAATGTTGTTACTTATGATGTTAGCTATCTTGTCCTGCGAGGTTGCTGGTGTTTTACAAGTAACCCTGTATAAAATAAAAACTAAAAATAAAATGTTGTTTTATTTTATTTGCTGACCATACACTACTACAAACGCAAAAATTTCTCCAAGCTAATTTACCTGTAGCTTTGCACGGACCGTTTATGGCGTAATTACGCGAAATGTATGTATTGCTACTTCAACGAAATTACACCTTAAATTCATGTCAGTGTGGAGCCATCTGTCTTAGGGACACAAGTCAAAAAGTTAAATTCCGACCGTTTTAATTAAAATTGGATAATGGATAGGTTATTTAAATTGTTCGCGATGATAATTTAATTTCTTTCATATTTTCATCATCATCGGTCGTCTTTAATTTCTTTCGGTCATAAATTGTGTGTTCATATAATTTATCAATGTTTTATGTCAATGTTAAAAATTAAAATCATCGATGGTAGCCCGTGCCCGTGCGATGCTTTTGAATCGACTGACCCATTAATGATTTCATGGTGTGTGTAATCGCTGTTCTTTTACACGTTTTATTAGCTACGTATTTAATAGCGTGAAAAAGTACTTTATTTTATCTGTGACGCGAATCCTTAGCTTTTACGTAATACAATAGCTGTAGACATGTAAACATCGACTCGTGCACTTTTTTACTGTTCCGCATGTTCCCCAAAGCGTATAAAAACTTTATGATTCAGATAACACGTTACACACGACGAGGCTGAATTCGAAAAATAATAAATGACATTGTAGTTTCGTAGGATACAATTAATGTGAACGCCGTTTTGACGAAACAACGGAAGTTATCTAACATCAATTATGATTTTTTTTTACATTTTTTTATGTATAATTCTGGTCTAGTACCGGTAATAGCTATAAAGTGGCTTATTATATCTGTGTTTTTTCATAGTTATATATTATCTACACTAATCTATACTAATATTATAAAGCAGAAGAGTTTGTTTGTTTGAACTCGTTAATCTCAGGAACTACTGGTCTGATTAGAAAAATTATTTCGGTGTTAGATAGCCCATTTATCGAGGAAGACTTAAGGCTTTTTATCATCACGCTAAGACCAACAGGAGCGGAGCAGTGCGGGTAAAACCGCGGGGCACAGCTAGTAATTTATAATATGTATATGTACTAGCTTTCCGCCCGCGCGCGTAATTACAGGTGATAATTCGAATAGTTATTGTAGAATTTCCGGGATAGACATTGTCCTTTCTCAAGTCTCAGAGCTCAATTTATAATATTAGTAGGGATATGCCCGCACAGTCATAGACGATTTCAAATTTAAACCAAATCGGTTCAGTACCTACTTTAGGCTTGAATTAGAGGCAGACAGACAGAGTAATCAGTAATTTCTTTCATATTTCAGATGGCTTAATGTAGTTTGTATTTTCAGTGGATATGCAATGAATTACTTTAAATATTTCAAATAACGTTAACAGGTAGGTTATTATTATTAGTGTTATGTTTCATATTATATAGATAATTATGATAAAATAAGTTGGTTCCCTGATAATGTAATACAATACAAACGCGAGTGCCTTGAGTATTTAAGAAGCTAATGATAAATGATAACATATCAAATACTTAACGGTTGGAAAAGAGATTGTGTTTGTTTTGAGTTGTTATTTCGTAATCTTCATTACAAATTATGTATAAGCAAAATGGAACGAAATTAAAATATTTAACTACGGTAACAACATTATTTTATTGTATGAATATAACGTTGTGGTAAATAAACGGTTGTGTTATTTATTTATTTAAGGAACTAACTTGTTTATGTACCGTCATCAAAAAATCATTATTTACAGGGTGGAATTTTGGAATACCACCTCGAGGGATGTTTCCAAAAATTTGTTTAGGTACCTACCACTCCTAGAAATCGAACCGATTAAAATCTGTCTGTACCATCCTGAACTTTTATTGAATCTCTTAAAAAACTTGTGTTTATAAGTGTAGATATGTATACCTGTAATGTATAACCACAGATATGCTATATGCTTACTATGCACTCGTTTCAAATTGAAATTTTGCAAGCGATTCTGAGAAACAAGGGTCTTGGAAGGAAATGGACAGACAAACAATAAAGTGTTTTGATAACGGTGTGTTCTTATAGAAAAATATTTTATTAGAATTAAGTAGGTAAAACAGCTAATGTTTAACTCAAAAGCAGTCACACCGCACACGGTTGATTGATCGCAATGGCTTCTAACTATTTAATAAAATTATTGACAAAAAACGTATTTACATTTATTAAAGATTTATCCTAAATATGATTTATTCACTGACTAATAAATGCACACTTAATAAATTGTGGCACCAACGAAATTGCGCATAATTTTGTTAATATTTATGTAGCTATTGATTTAACGCATCGTTACACAACTGAATATACTAGCATATGATTTTCATATAATTAATCTAAGACTGTCGTTTTCTTCATTTTATGGTAATTCCAATTTAGTTTGTGAAAATTGTAGTGTCTTTCAGTTTGTCCCTTTAAATTTTATAGTTTTTGAAAGTTGCTTAGTTTTTTCTTTATTATTTTACTGATTATTCTTTTTACTGTTTAGTCTAACACATTTTACATTCAATGTGAATTCACAACTCTGAGGAATATAGTCTAAACAGATTCTTCTGGATGAGACCACCATAACATTAAACTTTTAAGTTTGAGCGGCAAAGTAACAGAGAGGAAAAATCAATTAAAAACTTCAATGGATTAATTTTCGCGAAAATATATTTAATTTGCAAAGAAATTAATTGTGGTTGTACGCAAGAGACTTTTTATACGCGTAATTAATCCTTATAAATTAATTATTGCGATTGGTAAAATAATTTTAGAGGCTCCAATATCGAATTATACTCATAACTTCACAAACGTACACGTGTTATATGACCATAAGTTTAAAATGTCGATATATTTTTATTACTCGAAGCATGAATGTTGAAATATTTTCTGAAATATGTATGATTTATTCATACAATATTGAAGAAAACAGAATAAAATGCATTTAGTTTTGGGTGCTTATGACTTATGAACATATCCTACACATGTTTCAAAATATTCTGAGTACAAGCCACAACAAAACGGTATACTGATACCGGATAACTGTCGCATTTATTACGATGGTGGTACTAATGAGCAAATGCCCTTAATAAATACCCGTTAGGTGATAGTCGGAATTTACTGAGAATCGTGAGGACGCTTAGAAAGATCTACTCGTATTACTGTCTACTGATTAGAACCGTTTGTGTGTCCTTTATAGAATCGTAAACTATGCATTTGATCTTCATTCTTCAGCAAAATTTTTAAATAATCTACTTATCATCACTACATAGTATAAAACAAAGTCACTTTTTCTGTCCCTATGTCCCTTTGTATGCTTAAATCTTTAAAACTACGCAACGGATTTTGATGCGGTTTTATTCAATAGATAGAACGATTCAAGAGGAAGGTTTTAGTATATAATTTATTATGTTTTAGACAAAGCGGGCGAAGCCGCGGGCGGAAAGCTAGTTGTAAACAAATACAATAGGTGGAGATAACACTTCTGCTATAAAAAATATTGCTAATAGGGCTTGCACTAATTACCTTCGTCGGCCTATTTAGTGCCAGATTCTATCTATCAATATCATGGGTAAGACAAGAAGCATTGTCACATTGTTTTCAAATTTCCATTTTGAGGGCAAAAGTAGATTAATGATCGTATGAATATGTATGCCTCGATAAATGTTGATAAGGCAAAATTTAAATAATTATTTGAATACAATACATTTCTATGCATTAATTTGTGTTTTTATCGCTCATACTCGCTCGTACTGCGCTCGTGTGGTTAACATTATTATAGAATATTTCAGTTTTCTACACAACAATTCATATTGTAAGTACCTACTATTCATTAAAAAATGATCTTATATAATTTTTCCACCGTAGAAAATTTGCGAACATATCAATTAGTGCTACTAATTTCAGTTCATTATGGCGAAGCCTCATAACCTACGTTCAGTATCGTAGTGATATAAAATACCTGTATAATTATTGATCAAAATAATATACTCACCTGTTATAGTACCTAACGACAACGAGCATACTTTGCCATAATTTCACTAGGTATAATATTTGGATAAACTCTCTTTTGATATTTTATATAAAAATATAACGACTATCTGGGAAAATTCAACTAAGAAACGGAGATGCATTTTCATACTTTTCTGGCTATTAGATCTAATATAAAATATCAAAAGAGAGTTTAATACTTAAGATTCTGTTTTACTGCATATTTAGCCGTTAGGTAAGTTTTATTACCCGACTACGGCAAAGCAAAAGGAGGGTTATGATTTCGTTGTAAATTACATGTTGGACTTCTATATAAAATAGACAATTCTACATACAATATGGATTAAATAGGTCAAGAGTATGTCGCTCTTGACCTTTTATTTTTAATATAATTAAATAATTTACTGTAGACAATCATTTTTAAGTCAGTTACATACCGTCTGCGAAGTATAGGTTTCAGAATGTTTATATTTTATTAATCTTTTTTAAAATCATATTTTACAAAGTTTTGGCGCGGTGGAATACATATATCTATTATGAATACGTACAGTTTTTTTTTTAATAATAAATATTAAATTATGTATAATAATCATACTAATGGATTTTTCAATGTTTATTTATCAAAACTTCGAAAAGTTTAAATAAAATCGTAAACTTTGCACAGGAAGCTATAAATATAGTATGAATTTTGTTATGTTATGTATATTGTAAAGTTATGAAAATTATCAGTAGATTATTGTATTGTATATTTTTCTAAAGATAAAGAACAGAATCTTACCGTATCTCATTGAATTAGGGGCCATCCATTAATCACGTGATGTTTTTTTTGGCATTTTTACCCCCCCCCCCTCCCCCTTGGTGATACGTGGTGAGGTTTAAGACTACCCCTCCCCCCTCTCCCCTATATCACGTGTATTTTTTCGTACCTGCAAAGAATCTATTTTTTATTTATAAAAAATTCTGGTATAAGTATCATCTAATTTTATTATAGAAAATTAAAGACTATAATAAACGTTCAGAGGTAGACAGAAAGGTTGCAGTTTGTTTTTGACTGACATAAAAATAATGAAAGAAATGCGAAAAAGTTTGTTTGTACTAGTACATGAACATTATTTAATGTACAATATTTTCGGACCACGGATAAGTAAGACTTTCTTCAACGCGAGTAACTGGATAAGCATCTTATTAACTAAAGATAATTATACATGTAACGCCGCTTTTCGGTTGAGTATCGCGCGCTTGCCGAAAAAATAAGTACACGTGATACTTGACTGTACCCCCCCTCCCCCTGATGATATTTCGTGATTTTTTATGGACCCCTCCCCCCCCCTTTCGAGCCTCACGTGATTAATGGACAGCCCCTTACGTAGTTAAACGTATCTATTTCCTGTGTATTTAGCGAATAGGTATCATAAAAACGATAACGTTTATATGCATACTGTAAAATATTTCTTATATACCAACATTTTCACTACACTGCATAATATACAGGGTGTCCTACTATTGGTATACTAAGCGCGAAGGGACTTGTAGTTTTGCATACACTGATCACGTAAAAAATACTTAAACAACAAAATTACGTCAAAAATTTTTTGCTAAACTTTGCCTGAAAATCCATGTTTTCTTCTCTAGCTTCGCGCAGCCAGCAAATACCGCTTCGCTAATGTGAGCATTTTGTTTATGAAAACATAATCTTAAACGATAGCTCACGTGCTGGTGGCAAAGTTGGGCGGGTTGCTTGTTATGGGTATACACATAGTTTTAAGAATTCATCTATTTGAAAAAAAAATGCGTCTGGAATTTTATAAGTATTTTTTACGAACTCAGCGTATACTATAACCTCCTTTGAGCTTAGTATACCAACATTCTAATATTATCACTTCCTTTCGGAAAAAAAAACTACGTTTCTAACATACCTTGTTCAAAGTATAATTTCTCACTATAAAATCAAGATAAAACTGTCACTTGTCAAACTTTTTTCCCTCGAGCGCGCGTTCCTTTTTTTAACAGGCAATCGAATTAAGTTGCGACCTTATCTTCGGACACAATTTATTATGATAAAAATATAACATTGAATTTCTGCATGACAACAGAGGACACATAATACTATCGTAATACTAAAGTTATACAAAGTTGCGATAAGCGAGAACAATGTTTTCCTCGTCGAGCGATGTTTATATATATGTCGTGGCCATATCGTAGATTTGCTCATTTCATGATATGATCGATCATTTCACGAAATGGTCGCATTTCATGAAATAGTTTGATCAGATCGTTAAATCGTCAACGTTTCACGATTTGGTCATCCACATTTGGCCAGATCGTATAAAATATAAAGAGTCCATAAAATATTAAAAAAATTCAGAATATTCTAAAAACTTGTTTAATGTCATTTAAGTTAGTGCCGCGGCAGCGGTTGGCGAATGCCAGAAGCGAATCGTTTTTGCAATAGAAAACAGTTAGGTTAGGTTAGGTTAGACTTTGATAAACAACGCACGAGCCGAGCGAGCAAAGCGAGCGTGCCGCGGCAGCGGCCGGCGAGTGCCAGAAGCGAATCGCTTTTTAAAAAAAACCGGCCAAGTGCGAGTCGGACTCGCGCACCGAGGGTTCCGTACAAATAAGTTTAAAATTATTAAAAAAATATATATATTATGTGATGTAACTAAAAATTTATGGTTTTCGTAATTTTTCCTTTATCTATGCTATAAGACGTTGCTTCGTCAAAATTTCAAGATTCTGAGTTCACGGGAAGCACCCTGTAGGTTTTGATTCCCTTGCAAGTGTCGAAAATTTGCGGCATAAACGGCTGTATCTTTTGATTGCGTTGGCTTAGAAGTTTGATTTTTTCACAGCTTCAAGGGACAGTAGACCTGAGTAATTGATATAAATTTCAGCTTCATACCTCCACGCGTTCCTGAGAAAAAGGGTCTTGACAGACGGACGGACGGACAGACGGACAACAAAGTGATCCTATAAGGGTTCCGTTTTTTCCTTTTGAGGTACGGAACCCTAAAAACAAACAATTATAATAATATAGTAGGAATATATAAATATATATCCTAAAAGAAAAAATGCGTCTTAAATTATTTGATTTAAGACGCATTTTTTCTTCAATACATATAAGATATCCACATTTTCCATAGTACTCGAACCTCTTCGTCGTAAATTCTTTGCTATGACTTTCTTCATATTGTTATTAAACGAATTATGAAGTTTTTAACTGCGAATAATTAAATTTTCGCCAGCGGCCGCCATCTTATCACATAAACACAGAGCTTGCAGCGCCTCTACTTAATGTAACTATTTTACGATATGATCAAATAATTTTGATCATTTCATGAAAAAACCGCGCGTTTAGTTGGCCATATCGTGAAACGATTTCTTATCATTGATCTGCTCAAGCCACATCATGATGTGGCCAAACTAAATTGGCCATTTCACGAAATGCGACCATTTCGTGAAATGGCCAATCATTTCATGAAATGAGCAAATGTACGATATGGCCACGACATATATATATATATATCATCAGATAATATGCAATATGATCTTTTTGCATTGCAATTGCATCTTGCTTTTGGATTTTTGTTATTTGCAAAACGAGAGCTTTATTTAATAAATAAAACTTTACATCTTTATTTTCAATCTATACTAATATTATAAAGAGGAAACTGGAGGAAACCTTTGTATTTTTGTATGTTTGTATTGAATAGGCTCAAAAACTACTGGACCGATTTCAAAATTTATTTTACCATTACTTAGAGGGATTCTTCCGAATCCGTATAGGCTATATTTTATCCCGGAAAACGTAAATAATATGTACCACGGGCGAAGCCGGGGCGGACCGCTAGTGCGAAACAAACACAGTTTGCTTCAACGCAAGGCCTTCTCAGTCTTTTAATAGAATTATTATTCCTTCTATATTTCGTATAAACTTTTATATGCAAACTGTAAAATATTTTTCTTGAAGATTAGTGACCTTTCCGAGTATCTCTCCTACGTTAGTTTGTTACTTTACTACATTTTATACATTGACGTCATTGAAACGTGCTAATGGTGTCTAATTTTTTCTTTCTACGGTATTTTCCCACTTTTTATTAGCTATGTTTACAATCACTTAAATGTAAAGCTACAGAAGTCAAAATACTCAAAAAGAAAAGGAGTTAATAAACATTTCATAATTTCAGTCGTCGTTCGTTACTTCGTTTACTGTAACATTCGATTAAATAAATACAGCTAAAATATTAGCATAAATTATGCTACTTCTATTGCATAAATATAACATATGGTAATACCCGAAACGATACGATATCAGACATGATACTCGGATATTGTATGTGTAAAAGTATCGCCAGAAATGGATTCAGTAAGGTTTCAATCAGATTTTTTAACTTTTACTATTTAGTAGAATCATAAGAACATTGATGTATTGTGAGTAAAGACTTAAGAACTTACTCTATTAATATTAGAAAAAATAATACCTACTTTTTCATTCATAAGAGTACTTAAACTGTACCAAGAATGTTATAGTAAACTAGTAGCATAGACTTTTTCTTTTTTATATCGGGTCCACAGCAAACGTTCAGTGTTGACATAAAATCATTCAACTACTACCCAATACCAAATTAGAATTTGGATGTTCGCAGAACTTTTAACTTTTCCAAAAAAATTCCTTCAATAGGTCTACTTAACTTTTGAAACTAAACTCTCATAATTAACTTACGTCTTATAAACTACTAGCGACCCGCCCCGGCTTCGCACGGGTGCAATGCTGATACTAAATACACTACAGAAAAACTGTGAACGTTGACGTTGTATATAAAAACATAGCGGCCCGCTCCGGCTTCGCACGGGTATAAAATATATAGCCGGCCGGCCGGTACCGCCGCAAACGCTACGTCCCGCAATTTTTAAATCTGTAATATCTTCGAAAATATTCACTTAAATCATACGGTGTAAAGGGCCATATAGATCTATATTAAATGAACAATGTATTCAAGGTATTTAATTGGTTAAGGATTAATGCTGTATTGGTTAAAATCGCTTCGAAAATTAGCCATTATTTGTCGTAAAAAGTAAATGACAAAAAAAAATTATTGTGGGTTATCCATAAGAGATAGACATATACCATCGCGGACTTTTCTGTAGACCTTTTCAATGTGTATAATACTTAGTACATTACTTTGATAAAACTCGTAGGGTTCAGCCTGCGTTTGCAATGTAAGCGGAAAAAATGTAATTTTTTACAACATCACATTAGAAACCTCAAAAATAACAGTACTTCTCCACTAGTTAATGGATGTTATTATACATATAAACCTTCCTCTTGAATCACTCTATCTATTAAAAAAAACCGCATCAAAATCCGTTGCGTAGTTTCAAAGATTTAAGCGTACAAAGGGACATAGGGACATAGGGACAGAGAAAGCGACTTTGTTTTATACTATGTAGTGATTATAACACTGAGCAGCTCGACGAATTAATTAACACAGAGTCGAGGTACGGCATTGTTCCAATCAGTGTTGTAGGTAACATGCTAGTATGCATTGAAATATTTGCCTCACTGTTATACTGACGAGCTCTCACTACACTCCGATAACCTTATCTGCAACATAACCACGTAAACAACACTATCTTGTTTATTTTTAACATTATGGACGACACTTCATAATATTATTTCGTATTGAATAGTGGACTCGGAAATTTCGACTCAACTGCGTTTGTAGCGTTACTCAGCTGATATAACAGCCGTGGTAAATTATTATCAGCTAGGTACTAACTAGTATTCCAAGTTTTATACGAAAATTAAAAGATAACTTCGAAAAGGTGTTCTCTTATAGAAGCAAACTTGATATTGTTACTCATACGGTAGTAAGATAATAGAAATGCTATTGACCTTGATTATCCTTAACAGATAAGAAAAGTGTTGTGTTTAATAATGTATCAACGTTCTCTTTTAATTAAGCGGTAAGCCTAACAATTACAATCTACACACACACGATACTACAATTACCGCAATACACAATACCTTTTAAGTGAGTGTCAGCTACTTGCAATATTGTGGCGAAAACTGTATCTTTATCAACGTGTTATACAAAAGATGCAATAAACTTCATAATTATCGCATTAAATACTTCACGTCGTATAAATTTATGGTTTAAATACGAAACATTGAACGGTTGTTAATATTTTATGTTCCACGATCAATAATTTGCCTTTAGGTATTATAAATTCAACGAGGCTCCGCTTTTAGTTTTTGAGTCGATCGAAGGACATTCTATTTTTGGCGGGTTCCTAATTGAAGATCGTTTATTTCGTAGATAGCTGTGGGTCGAAGTACGAGGGATCATACGATCGACGTCGATCTGAGTTTGGAAGGGCCCGCGGCCAAAGTCTCCAGGAAGCAGGCCACCATCAGGCTGAGGAATAGCGGCGAGTTTTTCATGTCCTCTGAAGGAAAGAGGCCTATATTCGTGGACGGCAGACCGGTTCTTCAAGGGAATAAAGTGAAACTTAATCACAATAGTGTAATAGAGGTAAGGGCTTACTAATTGAATACTATTTCTTGTCATTTAGAACACAATAACTATACCTACTACTAGAATCTTATTGAATGTATAAATAAGAGTTTTGACTTCTTACAGACGAAAATTGCAGAAGTATGTTTTTTAAAAGAATAGATAATATGAATTTATATTAAGATAATGTACGGTCTATTGAATCAACTCTTTGACTTTTTCAAGTTTTCCAAGTCAAAGTAATAATCAATAATAATTATTTTTTATTTCGTTTATATATGAATATTATGATTAATGATTCGATTTGACTTGAATTACGAATAAATAAAATGCTTTGTTTATAGAGAAACACATTTCTTTCGTATAATAAACATTAAAGTGGAAAGACAATGTAACGTAAAAATGTCAACACCGACATAATGAGGCTGAAGCTTTCTATATAATTTACCAGTGTCACCAATGCATGCGGTATGCTTCGAACAATTGATTTTGTGGACTAGTGTGTCAATGCCAGCAGTGAAACTGGCCACATACGTAACTGCTGTTATCTTATCTTAATATCTTATATATAAAATTCTCGTGTCACAATGTTTGTCCTCAATGGACTCCTAAACCACTTAACCGATTATAATAAAATTCGCACACCATGTGCAGTTCGATCCAACTTGAGAGATAGGATAGTTTAAACATGTAGGTACCACGGGCGAAGCCGGGGTGGAAAGCTAGTATTTATATATTATTCTTTGTCAACAGATAGCCGGCCTTCGCTTCGTGTTCCTCATTAACCAAGACCTCATCAGCGCCATCAGACAAGAAGCCGTCAAAGTCAATATACCAGTTTGATAATTAATAAACGTACAAATTAAAAACTCGTTTTATTGAGAACACATTTATTTGGTCAATTTTAGAACAATTCTCAAAACTAGGTACCACTCGAAAAAATATTATACCTATTAAAAATATTCACTTAACACACTCGAATTCCAGTATCTCAATAAAGAGTGTGCTTATATTTACGTCTATCACGATACACTATCACGTGCGTTACTGGCATAATAAGATATGCATTCAACGATTAAAACACAAACAAAATTTTACATATTTTTTAACTATATAAACTTAATCCTTAACCCTTACAAACGAATAGTGCTCAACCGTAATAATATAACGTAATCCTATAAAGTTACCTCTATAACAATGGCCAACAAAGTGCACGAAAACACAACATATCACTCAACAGTGCTAACATACATACGATCAAAATAAATACATAAACGTATGACCAAAGAAAAAATATTAATATCAGTCAAAAGACTCGGTATTGAATATGCTTAGCCTCAAAAGAAAGTAAATATTTACAAACACGAACAGTAAAATCAAGTAGAAATACCCTTTCATTACATTTGTACATATACAATGTCTGTTACAATTACTTAACAATATTCTAAACATACCCACCTTAATTAAATAAAATTACATTAAAATCTAAAATAAATTAAACAGTCCAGTAAATCACTAAACTTTTAACACTTTTATACTCACTATTTTACTTTTAGAGTACGCTTATCTACGAAGGCAACATAGGTAAATAAAAGCACATTATTTGGTATATTTAAATAACACCCTGTAATAATATGAATATATTTATAAGGTTAGGCACAAAGTGCAATCCGATACTGAGTGCATATTTGTATGAGATCAGTGACTTTATAGGATCGGCGCATTAGCAACAAATGCAGACTTTAATTCCATTTCGCGCGTTATCACACCGATAAATTAGAATAGAGCCACTACCTACAAAATTGTAAATATGGCTGTAAGATGTGTTCATTTCATGTATGAAAAAAAATCTGCACTAATTGAGTTTTGTGTACATCGACCCTAAAATGGCAGGACGATAGTGTAAATAACATCTGAGTCTTTAAAAGCATCGCAAAAAATGTTCGATTAGCAAATATTTATATCCTATCACACTACATATTATATTTTTAAATTCTGAATATAAATACCATTTGTATATTCAAAAATACACATTTTTAAAACAAGATATCTTTGGAACTTTATACCAGAAAGTGTATAACATTTTATGGAATATTTCAAACGACGTTTTTACCGTCATAAATAAATGAAATATGTATCTCGCAAAAGGCACTGAGTTTTGAAAATGGGATAAAAGTGAACCCACTGTTTACATTAAGGAAAGCGTAGCATTGCTTCTGGAGACTTGTTTTCAGAGGGTAAATATTTCCCGAGGCACTTTGTGTTTTAAGGCATATATGAAAAATATATATGGAATATCTGAAGTGTTATCACAAACATTCGAAAACGTTAAAGGAATATAAAAGCTTTTTGAATAAAACATGTTTATTCAACATTATTTCGTGAGTATTGGCTTTGGTTATTTCACGCTGTAACTTTATTACTTTTGACGCAACAACGTGTATAAGACTCCAAATTTTCATCGATGTAAACTACTATTGCCAAAACAAAAGTTAAAACAAATACGATCTGCATCGTGATGTATTTTTGTATCGCTCTTTTTTGTACTTTCACCCTAACTTACTACATTACAGGTACATCTTTCATAGAGAAAGAACAATTTTATATTGTGTGCTTAGAAAATACATGAGCAATAGTGACCACCACACAGGTTTGATGGTCGGAGTAAAATATTTACACGTCGAAACAATATTAAAAATTAGTAATGATTACATAACGTAACTATTTGTATACAATATCAGTATTTAATAATATCTTAAAAGGACATACGTAAACACACCATAAACTATCTACAAAATAACAAAAATTAAATATAACAAATTCTATAAATTTTCTATGAATATAATACATAATTATAATAATGTATAAAGATAAATTATTTCAGTGCTTAGAGTGTGCAACAGACAAAACTTTTATAAACTATACTTTGGAATCTGAGTTAATCAAAACAAAAGATTATTATTAAACTTTAAATAATACATATAACGAATATATTACAGATCTGAAAAATTGCACTATTAAATAGAATCCTCATATAACATACAATTTAATTAATCACACTAATTAAATTTTGGCTTCATTTACTGTTATATATCTACGCAATAAACTAATAAAGGTAACTACAATAATACAATAAGTTATGTTAGAAGGAATGTTAGATACGAGACCATCCTAGGGTGGGATCCATTACGGTACAGTCAGAGACTTGTAAATACCGGTTTCTGAAACAGTACTCAACTAAAGCTTAGTAGTTATGTTTCAGCCTTATCGTATATTTTAAATTGCCTGATGATGCACTATCAGAAGTCGGTTGACTAATAACAAATTTAGCAGTACAAATTGATTTATACTTTTTAAACTTCTCTGCTAAAACAAAGGTTTTCTTCCTGTGACAATATACAGCTTTAACCTTGTTTCTTTGTGCCATCTTATCGACGAATTCATTTCTTTCTATGAACACCCACGGCTGCCATTTTCGACCAGTTAAGTCTGGATTATAAGATTTCTTTTTATTTTCAGAACTAGCATAATGTGCCCCGTTCTCGTTTTTCTTAATAACTACTTTGGGAATACTGTGTTTAGGTTTTTTTTTTTCTTTGTGCCTTTTAAATTGAATTTCATCAATACTTTTAAGGACATCTTCAAACTTTGGTTTAATTTTTTTAGGAAAGTCGTGTCGTATAGGATTACTTATATTATTTATTTTTGGAATGTGAGGTTCATCTTTAGCCCGTTTCAATTGTTTTAATTTATTAAGACTTTGTTGAGGTAATGTTAATTTTACTTTAAGATCTTGCGTCTCTTTTAGAGGAGGGATATATTTTTTAGCAGCTTTGGTTATAAGAGGCCTATAGTTTGAAGTGTAATCCTTGATTTCGCTAAAGTTAAAACTTAAATCGTTCGAAATGTCCGGTACGCTATTTATTTGGGATATTCTGGATCCATTTACGCTCGTTATTTTAAGTAAAATACTGGAGCTTTTTTCCTCTGATGTCGTGGATGACACTTCGGGTGAACTAGATGTCGAATAATTGATATCATTGTCTTGATTTTCAGATGACTTATATTTATCTAGACTTAAATCGCAAGAATCTACCACGCAATCACTATATTCTTGTAGTTTTTCGAATGTGTTGCTGTCTAACTTGTTTTCAACGTGTGCAAAGTTACATTCATATTGTGAAGGACTTTTGTGAATTTGATTTTCCTTGTCGTCTAATTCTTTAATATCATGACTTATAAAATATTGTTCTGATTGTGGTTGGGTATTGCATTTTGGGGACATAGATTCTTCGTCCATTGTAAATGGAGAGGCTACTTTATTATTACAGACTTCTTGTCCATTTTGAGATTCAATGTCGACCAGTGTTTTATTAACGTCCATTTGAGGTGTTTTATATAACGTTTCAACAAGTTGGACGTCATCCATACACAAATTGTCACCATATATCTCTTTTATTTTTAATATATGATCAATTTCACTATCAGAACACGTGCTACTTTCATCGTCATTTCCATCCCTAGACAAACTTTTTGGTGAAGTAGGTGCACTTATTGTGATGTCTTCAGCAACATCATCAGTAAAAACTGTTTCCACGCAAGCTATATCTTCCACCCAAGTGTCACGAACTACATCATTTTCTATAGGCTGCACTTCATTTGGTTCAAAAATATCCGAAACAAAGTTCTCAGTAAACGAATTTTCTTCAGATTCATTAGAGACGCACAAATTAAGGATAGCGTCAGCTGGATCACAAAATGCAGTCGACACTTCTGTGAAACAGATTTTACTGTTATCATCTCCATCTTGAGCAATAACGTATTCGTCGTCGTTATCAATTAAAATAAATACATTTTGATTGTTATATATTGCAGAGATAGAATTTCTTCTATTATTCTGGATGAAAGTAGAGAAATCTTCATGTTCCTGAGGCTCTAATATTGCCTCAGCCGTGAATTTTCGTCTTTTTGGCTCTTTTAAAATAGAATGTTCAGTCGAATCCATATCAGTATACAATACAAGAGCGGAATCTGATAATGATCGTTTTAAAGTACGACGGTTGGATACTTCTGGTTTTGTGTTTTTAACTTCAAAAAGTTGAGTTTCTTTAATTTCATTCGAATGATTACAGATATTATAATCATTTTTTGCGGAATCTCCACTACATTGTTCGTTATTATTGGTTTTATCAACACAAGATTCAGATTCCAATGGTAAGACTGATGTTTGAAAATTGTCTGTACATTTTTCAGTTATGATATCATCCATTCCTAGTTTCTTCTGTTGAATATCTTCTACGTTGGGCCCGTCCATAATTTTTTCATCTACAACATAATCTATACCTTTGCAAATACCCTCATGATACATATCAAGATTTTGTATACGCCATGAAAAATATTTACTTGTAAAGTATTTCTTTATTTTACTCCGTGTATTCCCCATTTTGATTTGATTAATGTCAGCAGCTCCTGGTGCTTGAGATGAGACACCTTCTTTAATTTCAAATTGATCTAAAGTTGTTTTTGGAGATAATTTGTCAACTTGCTCCATTTCTTGACTGCTAATATAATATGATTTTTCTTCAATCTGAACTATTTTTTTGGCGTCTACTATTCGTTCAGTATTATTTATGCTATGTTCAACTTTTGCAGTTTCAAGCATATTTATAATAGAATTGCTTTCCACTATTCGTTCAGTATTATTATTTAAGCTATGTTCAACTTTAGCAGTTTCCAGCATATTTATAATTGAATCTCTTCTGGAATTGTTTGCTATGACGCTATGTGCATTATCTATGGATGAATCTAAGCTTATATTAATAGAGGTTTGGTTCTCTTCTTCATTTGATTGGGATAGTGAAGAAATTTCTATTATTTTTATTTCGTGGTTTTTTATTTGAGACGTTTCAGTATCTTTGCCATCATAAGACAGAATATTTAATTTTTTTTCGCATTTTACATTTTCTGCATTAAATATTTTTTGACAGTCAATAATATAATCAGAACTGATATTATTTGTTTGTATTATATCAGTTTTATTTTCGTCATTAATTACATGATCATTGTTATGTAATTTCATTATTTTTGGTTCAATTTTCATCGAATCTAACTTACTCGACGGTGATCTTATTTTTGTATTTGATAAAAATTGTGTGTTATCTATTTCGAGTTTATTATTTTGTGCCATACGTTGTACATTTTGCGTTGTTGTGCTTTCTAAAAATTGCTCAGCTATATCTGTTGGTAAATTATCTTCACTACAAACTCGTTCACTACTGTTTACATATTTATCATGTAATACGTGACTTTCAATAGCCTTGTTATATGAAATAACTTGAAGAGACACATCCTTATGGTCAGACTTTTCGGATACACATAAATCCATTTGAGTGTCAGCTTTGGCTGTGTTCTTTACCAAGACTGTACATTCCTTTTCGACTCCTAAAATTTTAGGGCTTGGATCTTCTTGAGAGTTATCTGTTTCTGTTGCTTCAGTTAGACAGTTATTTTGAGAAATGTCTTCGTTCCCATGCTCATCTTGTTTCGTTTCATCATTAGAGTCGTCACCCGTTTTATAAAAACTATTTTTAATTATTTTATATTCATTATTAGTTTGGACGAAATTCGACTGCGCTTCGGTTTTTGAATCTTCATTATAATTGGATTCTTCCTTCTCATCCTGATTGTTTACAATTAATTCAGTATTTTCAATTATTAAATGGTCTTCATATTCTGTTTTATTTGTATTCATAGTGGCATTTAAAGCTGTTATATTCTCATTTTCTTCCTCCACGATTAATGGTAAATTCAATACAATATTTTCTTTTACATTTGAATCATCAATATCAAGACAATCAGTGATTTGCAAACTTGCTTCAACATTTTTATACTGGTGTTCTTCCCTAAGCATGTCGTCGTTTATATTCTCATTATTTTGAATGTCATCAGCATTATTTACGTCTGTATTTGTTTTTTCATCCGAAATCGTCTGTAAGTTTATATCATCACAAGAAGGCAAACATAAAGGTATATCTGTATCATATTTATTTTTTATTAAATTGGCATTTGAACTATCATTGTTTATATCTTCTCTTACAGGTGAATTTTCTAATTCAATGTCATTATTGCACTTTACTTCTTGATCATTTTTTTGGATATGCATGTTACTAAGTACATTTTTACTCTCTGTGCTATAGTCATGCTTCTCATTTATCTTGCTAAAGCTGAAATCAATTGCTGTATTACTACAATCGTCTATTGTATGAACAGTTTTTAAAGGTGAAGGTCTACTCGTTGCAATAACACTATCTGTTGTACTCATTATAACATCAGTTTCTTTATTTTCTTTCATAATTGTTGTAACATTAGTCTCAAACTCTTCATGCTTTCTGTTATTATCTGGATTTTTTATTATTACACTGTCGGTTCGATTCATAGCAGAGCAGTGACCAATATCATCAGAAGAAAAGTGATATGTTTTAGTTTTACGATATTTACTCAATTTTGGAGTCGCTCTGTCAGTAACAAATTTGGGTTCGGACTCAATTGAATTTGTAGAAAGTGTTGTATCCGAGTTAACAATAATTCCCGGTTTGTTATTATTAAATTTGTTAGCATCTATAAATTGTTGATTTATTTCAGGAAAATTGAGTTCTATATCACTGTCTAATCGAGGCAAAGAGGCAAGACATACACCCGAATTACTTTCTAGGTCTTGAAATATGTAATTACTGGTTTTCATTATATCATTATTTGAAATGAAAGGCGAATTCATTTTACAGCTTGTTGTTGGGTTTTCTGACTTATTGGAGAGCACTGATGTGTTGCCTATACCCAAGTTAATAACCTTTTCTATTGCTCTTTCATCTAATATATTTTGTACAGGAGTGGCAACCTCTACATTCAACATTTTTGGGCTACATGGCTTTATTTCAAAGTTACATCCTACTTCTTTGTGAATAACTGATTGACTTATTTTAGCTTCAACATCTAAGGGCGAAACGGGACGTGGAAGTTGTGGGGGTTGTTTTACTGAGGGCTTTGGTGACATCTGATAGTCTCTCATGATTGTTTTACTTTGTCTTAATGCAGCAGGGGATTCAACCAGCTGCTCATATTGATCAAGAAGTTCGATACTGTTGTAACCCTTTATATTTTCAGGTAATTTTGAAATTTTTTGAATATGCTCATATTTTGATAACTCTTCAGTTGGTATATTAACAAGCCCAAGAACATAAAGTTGCTCTTGGTTACTTATTGTCTCAGAAGTTTTAGGAAAATTGTTTGAATTGCTAGATGCATTATTACCATCAGTTACTTCCTCTTCTCCTTCATTCCACATTTGCAAAAATTGTCTGACATTAAGATTTTTCTTATCTGAACTATTTCCAACTGAATCTGACCTAGATACTTGTTTCGTAAATTTCTTTATATTTGAATTGTAGAAATTCTCATGTGTTCTGTACATTTCACTTTGCATCCTATAGTTTCCAGAATCAATGCTTCTTCCACTAGCTGAAGATGATTGACTTACATAGCCACAGTCTTCTTGTAGTGTTTGCATAGCATCATTACTTGTGTTGGATTCTGCAGGTGATATTACTAGTCCGGAAGGAGAAAATTGTAAAGGATGTCTTAATAAAGGGCTATTAACATGTACATTCTGGTCTACACCTCGAAAATGTACATTGTCAAATGTTTTCATTGTTATGTTGTCTTTTCTGTACATATATTGTGGTGGCATATTATATGGCATATGTCCAGGGTGGATGGGTAACACTACATCATTTTTAGATCCAGGTGGTCTATTTGGATCAGGATAATACATATTGTCAACAGGAGGATACATTTTGTTTCTATTATTTTCATACTCCAAATATATTTTATTATTCATATCATAAGGCAATTTATTTGGTGTTACTTGTTTAGCTGACTCAGATGGGTGGGTATACATTTTGTTTTGAATGCAGTTCCCTGGCACTGAACCGTATGGAGGAGGAATGTATTGATTATGGTAATGATTAAAGTTTGTTTGTTGGTTTGATCTTTGGTATGAATCTAAAATTGGTTCCGCAATTCGTCTCATAGGAACTTGTGAATACATGGGATAAGGGTGAGGAGGTATACTTTTAGATAAATCATATTTCTGAGGTGGGTAAGGTGCATGTGGGTGAAATGTATTAGGGTAGTTATTGGGATAATCGTACCTGGCTTGAGGATACCTTTCCTTTATTGTTGGGTATGGCTTGAACCGCATGTTTCCTTCTTGGTAGAGACGTTCAGCATTGACTTGAGCAGCATCATCATGAGGAGCTCGATGAGGCCTTAACATTGGTCTTGGGGTTGTAAAGTTAGATAACTCAGGATACTGATAATACTCAGGTGCACCATAAGGCCTTATGGGTCTTGTACCAGTACTGTTTGCCCACACATGGGACGGAACATTTCTTGCAAAAGCCGGGTTCACACTTGTTAAAGGTAAGTCCGAGTTTCTAATACTTTTTTGTCCATTAATTGGATTAATAGTATAAGGCACATCACAATACTTAAGTTCTAATGGCATGTCAACTTTAGAATTTTTTGAGTTAGAATCATCTATATTCTTAGATGAATTATACGAAGGCGGGACCATGATACGCTGCATATTTTCTTGAAATGTTTGCCTTGGTGATATGTTCCGTACTTGTTGGTAATCTGGTAATTTCTGTGTAAAATTTGGTTGATGTCGGAAAACATTATCATTGCATGACCATGGATCGACTGATGCTTTTTTGAGATATACATCGCTGGTAGGGGGCGGTGGCAATACTCTATCGGGGCCTATAATAGCACACGGTCGCGTGGCCTGCGATTCCACTTTACCCAATGAATTTGATCCAATATCTTGATATGATTTATTTCGATTTGATTGTAGCGGACTGCTACTTTGGTTGTAGCTCGCATTTCCATCGTTGATCGGCGCACTTAGAGCAGAGTCTGTTCGTAAATCTTTAGCGTCCATGGCCATGATGTTTAATACAGAAATTAATCTGGTTTCTTTGCATCTTTTTAATTATGTTCTAGTACACTTCACGTAATAAATCAGTTTTGTTTCTCCAATCAAAGTATTGTTCATTCTGAAAAATAAACAAATTATCAAACACATTCATTGACAACTGTCAAAACACTGCCACATAAGCTTTATATCTAAAACTTTACTAAGCACATGAATTAAAACTTAATTTCTCGTAAATATGTCTCGTACTTACCTATAACAAGTATTAAATTTTAGAAAACATCAATATTATTTCCTTGGAGACACCGATTTATTACGTTCCTTGCACTTCTGTCGCGTATAACAACGTATTGCTAGTTTGTAAAAATATTAACGTAGACTAAATTACCCTTAAAAAAATAGCTAATTATTTGTATGTTAAATTTATCCATGAATATACACATATAAATAAATGATTGATATATTTATATCCACTACTAATTATGATATTATTTTTTAATTAAATAAAACACCATATTATGTAAGTAAATGTTACCAATGATAGATTATTGATTTCCTTTAAATGATATTGGTATTTTTATTTAGATTTACCATTTTTTATTGTTGTTATAAATAAATTAAGCAATCAATTTATCCGTCCGTATTTAATCTTAATTTTAAAATATTTTAAAATAAAGTTCAGTTTATTGTCAATTCTTGTCAAATGTCAACAGTAGATCATCGCTACTTGTATACGTAGTATAATATTAATATTCTGTGTCGCTACGCTACTTGCCTAGAGTCCATTTCAAGAAAGAAGTCCCGCAGACGCAGCGCTGTATGCGCGCGTAATAATGTTGGCAGGGTTAAATGTGGGGAAATCTGTAGGGGAAATTATGTATCGTTCATTTAATTTCATTTTATAAACTACTACGACTCGAATATTTAGATAAAATAATTGATATTATGCAATGTATTGGCCGATCTCCCCATCTGTTAAATTAGTTCCATAATTGTCCGCGGGACTTCTTTCTTGAAATGGACTTTACTTCAAACTTTGAAGTTTGAAGTTGAAGTTCGCATTTATTTCACGTTGGAACGCTACATCCAAAATTTGCATCGTCCTACTAATATCACACAATTTTCTTCAATAAGTTAAATTATTCTTGCGATGAAATATATTTCGTTTAGTTTAGTAATATCTTTAATTTTTGCTGTATACGTTATTAATACAATATGGAATTTAGCTGAAATATTTATACCGCCCGAATGTAGTCGTGGCGAAAGATGTTTTTCTTCGTATTTATCTTCAAATCCTTTGCAACATTTAGTATTGTATACTTCTGTAAAGGAATATCCTTACAGAAATGGATACTCTGAAGCAGCAGTAAATAAAGTTCACACTTCCCTAAGGTTCGATTATCGTGAGGCAGCAAAGATGTGAGTTTCATAATAAAAACATATTCCTATTTAATTTTAAAGTTCGTCACATGAATAGGATGTTTATCATCACACAATGCTCTCAATGAATAAAGTTACTAAGTGTATATCCATACTTTTTTTAGGGTTGTGAAATTAAACATACCTCGCAGTACACGAAATAATGGTTCACTGTATATGCATGCTGTATTACTGGACGAGAATCGCCTGTATGATGACTTTATTGACATATTCCGCCAGGAAGCAGTACATACATTGCCACTCATCACATTTATGGAACCCCAGGCTGAAACATTTAATCTCTGGCAAGGAGTATGTATGTCTTTATAATTAAAGTACTTCTTCATATTTATAAAAATAAGACATTAATAACTATATTCATTGAAATGTTCAATAATCACTTTTCAGAAAGATGAAGAGGAAAAACCTGTCAAGAAGATAAGACCATATGCACATATTTCTACAGTAGCACCATTGTCTATATTAACAGATAATTTAAATCTTCCATCCACAAAGGTTCCTGGTGAATTATATCCTTACATGAAGTATGTTCCAAATAATAGCAAATTAAATTTAAGTATGTTACTGTTTTAAAAATAATACATGTTGTAAAATGTTTTAGGATACGAAAAGATAAGTTCCTACCAATAATTCATCACAATGTTTTGAAGTCTCGAATCTCTGATTTACAATTATTGACAAGTAAAACTACAGAAGTGAATATAACTGTAGATGTAGCACCTACATCTTATGGAGTGTTGCGGCTTGCATTGCATGTGAGACTAGCCCTGGAGCAGTTGAAAGGCCTGGGTTTCAGTGAAAAAGATGTGGACGATGTTAAAGGCATATTCGCTGATACAAATTTATATCTCCTGTCTGCGACAGTCTTGATCGCCAGTTGCCATGTGAGTTTTATTAATATTTTCTAACTTTTTCATGCTAATTGAATAGGGCCATTTTTATAATTTATTCCTATTTCGATAATATTCTGAGACTACTCTCAGATTGATGCTTACAGTAACAAATTTATTTCTCTTTTCTTACTGATACTTATTATAGGATAAACATTAATACATATTATTAACAAAAAAAATATCCTACGAAACATCCAGTTTGATCAATGAGAGGTTCCTCTTCAAATAAGAGACAAAACAGTCAAAATAATTATTAGTTACAGGCATTTTTTTTAAACCACTGCCTAATTTATATTCATATTCATTGTCCTTCAATTTGCATGTTTCATTATCTTATTCCTATGCTCAAAATGTTCTATGTAATTTTTCAAAACTTGGTAAGTATTTTTTATTTCCTAAATTTTATGTTTTTAACAAATAAAATATTTTTTCTGCTTATTTTTTTTTCTTACTAAGAATAATAATTATACAGTTACATCAGACCATGTTACATAAAATTTTTTTAACATATATGTAATTCTAAAAATTTTTTAGCTATTTGTTGAGTGGAAATTTTGTTTATTTCAATGGCCGGGCTATGCAAAATTACTTGTTTAACAATATATGAATAGAATTAATATTCATTTTTCAACCTCAAATGTGTTAGCATATATTAAATTAGTCACATGCATACAAAAGATCATGCTTAATTATATGACACTTATGATAATACACTCACAATGTATTATGCTATAAACATTATCTTTCAAATAAATATTTGTCTAGATTTCATACCATTATAATACAAGAATTTAACTGATAGAATAGATAGAATTTAGAGACATAATACACAACAAATAAAATGTCCTTAGATATTAATTTTAACTAGGAAGTTCTTTAAAAAAAAGATTTTTCCTTTCAGCTCCTGTTCGATTTCTTGGCGTTCAAAAATGACGTATCATTCTGGAGAAGTAAACGATCACTAGCCGGCTTGTCTGCTAGGACGGTGTTTTGGCGCGCATTTTCCCAACTTGTTATATTCTTTTACTTGGTTGATGAAAAGACTTCATTATTGGTGCTAGTACCTGCTGGAATAAGTGCTGTGATAGAGGTAATAATTTAAATGATGGTATTGATCATATTGTTAATAATTGAGGGTTCTCTGAAATACAAAATATAAACTTAAGTACAGATTTTAAAGCATGTGCTTTGGGTTTGTAAACCACCTAAAATTAAAAAGATTTAAATCTATACTAATATTATAAAGAGGAAAAGTTTGTAATTATGTATGTATGTATTGTTTTCACGCATAAACCTCTTAACCGATTTTGATGAAATTTGGCACAGACAATCTTTAGACCCTGAGAAAGAACATAGGCTACCTTTTATTGCGAAATATGTACCACGGGCGAAGCCGGGGCGGACCGCTAGTAGACTAATAAAAAAAAATCTTTTAAATGATTAAATACATTTATAAAGTTGTTTGGTCTGTCAAATATAGTTGGATATTGATATTTTTTTGTATTTTTAGGCATGGAAAGTGACGAAAGTGCTACACGTGCGCGTGTCCGTGTCGGGGTGGCGGGTGCGTGTGTGGCGCGAGCGGTCGGACGCGGGCGAGCGCAGCACGGCGCGCGCGGACGCGGAGGCGATGCGCTACCTCGCGCTGCTGCTCTACCCGCTGTGCGCCGCCGGCGCGCTCTACTCGCTGCTCTACGAGCCGCACAAGAGGTGACAGTAGAGCTAATGCGCTCTATCAGTGTTGAAAAAAATTGGTTGTTTGTAAAGTAGGTTTACGATCGAGATGTTTACGTGATAACATAATGCAGTGGCAGCGCTCGAGATGAGACGGGAGATCGGTCCGTCTCTCTCTCGTTATACCTGCGATCGCGCTCGTGAGGTTTAGGTGTGACACAAGTTTCTGAACATGTCACCCGACTAAAACGATTTTAAAAACGTTATCACGTTAAAAGTTAATTTATAACAGACAAAGTGTCACTTGCTGCTGTAAGAGCAGGCGCGCTCTACGAGCCGCACAAGAGGTGACAGTAGAGCTAATGCGCTCTATCAGTGTTGAAAAAAATGTGTGCGTGTACTAGTGTACACACGTAAGAAGTGATTCTTTATGACCTTATTTTTCAAAAAATAATTTACTATATGCAACTTTACAGAAATACGTCGAATCACGAGTGGTAGGGATAAGAAAAAGATGGCGCGTAACGGAAAAATTTCACGCGTAACGAAAAAATGTTACACTAAATTTTTTTCCAATCCCGATAAAGAAGTTTCACTTCAAAAACTTAATTTATAACAGACAATGTGTCACTTGCTGCTGTACGAGATCCAAAACAATTTTGTAAGAGCAGGCGCGCTCTACTTCCTGCTCTATGAGCGCAGAAAAAAAGTTGCTTGAACAGACGCGCTTTACTGTCTGCTATTAGAGCTCCAAAAATATTTGTTTAGACTTGTTCTTGTGTACATATATTACTTTTTTTATTAACAGCAGACGCGCTCTACATACTGTTCCTAGAATAGCAAAAGTCTTAGAGTATATATTACAATAGTATAGAGCGCGTGTATTGCACAAATTGCTTAGTGCACATCGTAGGCAGATGAGCTATAGATACTATATAGATGTGTGTGTGACAAATAGGGATGGGTAGGTATCAATTGCGTGTTGAACTATCGATAAGTTATGTAAATAAATATGTATCATAAGTAAATTTTATGTTCAATAAGTTATTAAAGGAAAAATATATGAATAAAGTATAAATATGTAATTTTAAATTTGTTTACCAACTGAATAAAGTTTGTTTATTCCATTTGAATATTTCTTGTATTAATTATAAGTACTTACTTTAAAAAAATATGTTTAATTGGAATATCAGAAAAACGTGAGTACTTTTTAAATAATAAAGTTAATAAAATAAAAGATCGGGTTTAGTGCTATTTCTTTAATAATAAATCAAACAATAAAAATAATGTTTTAAAAATGTTAAATAACAATAAGAAATAATTAATAATTTAAAAGGATAATATAATAAATAATATCAATAATTTTTTTATTTAATTTTATCCATTCTACTATCAAAATCTTCAAAATCAATTTAGCGGTTCAGAAAATATATCGTCACATTACATACTTTACATTTACACTATAATACATTCGCATTCATAATATTAGAAAGTGTATCATACAAAACACACCACAAATTTATTTATAATACATTTTTAAAAGAGTTTTAATTTTAAAGTTAAATAAATAATTTGTTAAAATATAGTTCTTCTAGTAAACTTTATATCGAGTACAGCGTTGGTCAGGTCACATCACTACGATCACGTGGCGGCAGTAAGGCGCGCGAGCGAGCCTGCGCGTGTCCGCCTTCCACCTCCCCTTCACCCCCGCGATGCTAGATTTATTTTCAGAAAAAAAAAGGATATCAATCGACTTACCGATGAAATGTGATACTGGATTTAAATTTTGTGTATTTTCTAGTATCGTTTTTGCAAGATATAACTGCACATTTCACCATGTTTATTCCTAGATATGAATAAAAATCAAGAGCAACGCACTTCGTCAGCACTCAACCACGACTACGAGCGCGCGCGGCGGGAACGTCGTGTTGTTCCCACCTGTGCCTACTGTTCCCACTTGGTTGTTCGCGCTCTATAGATAGTATATATACTCTAAGGCAAAAGTATATTGTAAACATAGATAATCCATGTAAGAGCAATTAAATTAAACAAATTCTTCCATTCCAGCTGGTACTCATGGGCGTTACACAGTGTAGTGAACGGTGTATACGCGTTCGGTTTCCTCTTCATGCTGCCCCAATTGTTCGTGAACTACCGTCTCCGCTCTGTCGCGGCTCTCCCATGGCGAGCGTTTATGTACAAAGCATTCAACACATTCATAGATGATGTGTTCGCGTTTATAATAACGATGCCCACCGCACACAGAGTAGCCTGCTTCAGAGATGATCTCGTGTTCTTGGTGTATCTGTATCAGAGATGGTGAGTGTTTTTTAGATGTGTTCTTTATAAATAGGTTTTTCATCTGTATTAAAAAAAATAAGTTCGATTAACGTTTGCTAAGTTTGCGGCTATATGGCGTTGAGTGAAATGTACTTATAAATTTATATGTATAATAATATACTAATAAATATTTTTAGGTTATACCCAGTGGACAAGACTCGTACGGACACAGCTGCTAGTATGGATGAGAATCCCGAAGTGCTTGAACCAGTTAAATCTAAAGACGACTAGTTATTGATTATAGAAATTACTAGAAAACACCAGGTGCACTTAGAATAATTATTTATTACTAATTTACACAGTAGTTAATGCAATTTTTTTCAAAAGACTGGCTTCGTCCGTCGTGCAATGGAATTTAGTGTCAAACTATGTACTGTGAAACCTGCTTACTTTGCTACTTTTTCATGTGTCAAAAAGTTGAAACGCTTTAAAAAAAATTATATGAAAACAAGAGGAGTAAGTAACCTATACCTAGATGTAGTTAAGACCATGAAAATTTATATAATTGAAGCGGCGTCTGGAAGAAGGTCCGGAAATGAAAATTCCAAACTTTTCAGTAGGAAAAAAAAACCTCATAATATTTTCTATAATAAAGGGTGTCCGCCGGCAGATTTTACACTTTAAAAAATAAAATAAAATGAACCATGAATACTATCAAAGTCATTTATTAATTATCTTACAGAAGAATAATGCGGATTTTATTTTTGCACTCCACTCAAATGGCGTCCTTCTAGCTGCAAACATTCTTGTAACCTTTCCTTCATGTTGGCGAAAACTCGCTTACAAAGTTCCGGATTGATCGCCGCAACCTCGCGTCGTATATTTTCTTGGAGGGCCGGTATTGTTGATGGCCGTGAATTGCTGTATACGCGAGACTTTAAATATCCCCATAGGAAAAAGTCGCAAGGTGTCAGATCTGATGATCTAGGGGGCCAGGCTATCTCGCCAAAGCGACTTATTAATTTTCCGGGAAAAAGCTCTCTCACTTTTGCTATTGAGTCCCTAGCAGTGTGTGCCGTGGCCCCATCCTGCTGAAAATTGGTCCTATTATTGTAACTAACATGACGATGCAGCTCCGGTATAAAAAAGTTGTCTAGCATTGCGCAGTAACGTTCGGCATTGACAGTTTCACCTCTACCGAAAAAATAAGGATTACGCAAAATTTCCCTTCTCACGTGTTCTACGTTTTCAGGCGTAGTAACAGACGTTGAAGGTCCAGGCCGAGGCTCATTTTTAAGTGAGCCAGATCCTCTAAACTTCTGTACCCACGACTATATTAATTGTTTTGATGGCCCATCGTTTAGTCGTCGGATTTCATAGCGTGAACAAAAACGACGCCTCGCCACATTGGTCGAATTATTGTTCGCAAAATACGCCTCAACCGCAAAAGCGCGGTGTGCTCCTGTCCACTGACTCATGGCTACTAAATAATCCGCAACTCTGGTCTCTGGCGCGTCGAATGATACCCCTCTCCCCACCCTTCCGCATTATTAGTCGCCGTAATCGCAATTCAAAGTGTAAAATCTGCCGGCGGACACCCTGTATCTAACCACTTACTTTTTTAATAACCTACACAGAAATAAGTACAACCTATATCCGGCACGGCGAAGCATGATTCCTATGACACTGACACACTTCATCTCGGGCACTATCTCTCCATCAAGTTCTAATGATACTATAGTTTGACTTTCATCTCTCTTCATTTGACGATTTTCTTAGCGCAGGTATGAATTAACTTCTATTGAACGGTAATCTACATAGATAGTTCAATAGAAGTGAGAGGCACTCACACTCAGGCTTTGTTGTTTGTTTAACCTCAATATTATTTTTCCTTAAAATATATTTCACGTAAGTAAAGTTCTGATGCGCCAACCTTCTGTGCCACTCATTTAAGTCTTCCGGCACATTTTTGCAGTACTCGCGATTTCACAATTATTGAAGTGAAAACTTCTTTGGCGGCGTTGGGTATAAAATCTTAAACTCGCGTCAGGACACGTGGCCTGATCGAAAAAGCGTAAGACGGATTTTTTTTTTTTTAGCCCTTATATTCCATGCGTAAGACGGATACCATTCCAAAATATCAAACATGCTGAACGTTAATAATCAAGTTTTCACTTCTGCCGGCACTCCCGGAGTGCAACCCGTCTTTTTTTTTTATAGCGTAACTCCAAATAATATGAATTTCCAATTCTTTCCGCTACCGCATAAAGCTTGTTCTCGTTCGATTTGTAAAATCGACAACTGCTGTCATTTGTCACTTTGACATATCTCTTGTCTGTGGCGCGATTGACCGAGAACTAGTTCGTGTTAAGTTCAGGAACGTATAGGACATTTTCTATCACTGTTTCGATCCCTTCACTTCCGTTCGAGACTCGAACCGCCATCTTTCCGCAACCAATCGCATCAATCTCTGCGCCATTACCAACAGTTATCGGTTTTGGCGAAATACTTGAGAATGATGTAAACAATGCGCGATCCTTGCACATGTGTTCGCTGGCACCAGAATCCACTAGCTACTTGGATTTTTGCAGTTCATGCGACGAAATAGACACTAGATACAAACGCGTTACTTTTAGTTTTATTTTCCGTTCATACTTTGTTTACGAAAACGACACTTAGACTTGAAATGTCCAAACTTCCCACAATAAAAACAGTTATTACTATTCACATTCTCTTCACTGTTACTTTCGGTATTCTTACAGTCATTCTGATAATGTCTACTCTTGCCACACTTGAAACATTTTACTATTCTTTTTTTTTTCATGAAGAATGCAGAGGATTGCCTCATATTTTCAGTCTTTTCTTTCACTCTTTCTTCTTCAATGAGTAATCTTGCAACTAGATTTTCAAATGTTTGCTTCTCATCAGGTGCAGACTCCCAAGCCGAAACGAAATGTTTATATTCTGGTAACGACATTAAAACTTTAGTGATTACAAATTTATCTGATACCTCTCCACCCATCTCTTTCAATGTATTCTGCATTTCTTGTTCTTCTATTCCTTTTTCAAACTTGTAGAACTTCTATTGGTAACTAACAATAACAAAAAAAAGGTAAAAATTCACCAACTTTTCCGAAATATTTCATAGTAAGAAAAATATAGAGGCAGGGTTGTCAAACAAAATTGTTTTTATTAATGTTAATGTTGCCCTTCATCTGACGAATCTCTGCAAGAAGAATCATCGTTGCTTTCATCAGTTTCTTGAACAAGTTTTCTTTTTCTATTACAAGTTATAGGCACGATTTCCCCAGAGGTGGATGGTACCGGATTATTATAATCAATACATTCTGATGGCTGTGGGCCAATATCAAGTTTTTCATCAGATTAAATGTTGAAAATATATTGTGAGTTTTATCTATTTTGTGCAATTTAAGTTTACTTAAATAGAAAGCGCGATTCAGTGGACTATACCTGATTTCGGATAGTATTGTAACTTTTCCATTTTTTTCACTTTACAGTAGATTCAGATCTTGGTGTAGCAGTTTCATTTTCAGATGCAAACTCAGAATGATAAGTTTCTGTTTCAGGTTCTGGTGAAGGAAACAATGCAGTAGTAATTTTATTTTCATGTGTACACTTACGATGCATCGTTTCCGATTTGGGTTCTTGTGTAGACATAAACCATAGGCGTTTCAGGTTCAGTTGTACACTTAGGATTATTCAGAGCTTCAAACTTACGCCTTTCCTTGAGTATCGTTTTAGTGGAAAGTTTTTTTGTGTTACTTCTATTGTTCGACGTCAAGAGTTCTATTTCTTCGGGAGAAACCGGTTGTATTGTTAACCTTTTTATTTTTTCGTTTTCTTAAAATGATTTGCTGACCGGTTTTCTTTTAAATATGTAATTTAGAAGCGCGTCGTCAACAGCATATTTGGTATCTTGTTCGTAGTCAGGAAGTTTCCTTAATATTTTATGAGGGTTAAAAGAGATGATATTTTCTTTACTGGTTATCTCTATTGTCTGTATTGAAATTTTAAGAAAACCGGCGGATAACCTCACTGGCTAATCCACACACTAATCAATCTCTCAAACTTTCCTCTAACCGCGTACCATATTCACATGTCTTCGACATTTTCTTTAGCTCCGCTACGTATTCCGAAATAGTTTCATTATCTTTTTTTTAAATAGTTTCATATTATTTTTGCTTCCGTTGGTGAAACTTATATCTTTCCGTGAGTTCGCTTGGCTTAGGTTGCAAATGACGTGTCATGATATCGGATATTTCACGAAACTTTTTATCTTTCGGTCTGACCGGTGTACATAAATTGACAAGAAATTCGTAACTTTCCGTGCCCATAATCGTAAGTAAGGTGGGTAACTTGCATATCTTCTGGTATTTTATTTACGGTGAAATATTATTCCAAACGTTCCATGTACAAAGTCCAATCATCTTGATGTTCATTAAATTCTGATATTTTACCAATCGACATGTTATATAAAAAATCAAGTCAAATCAGTCTAGAATAATTTTTCCTGCTGGAGTCAGGCACACTGATTTTATCTATTTAAAATAATATTCATTTTTCTTTTAAGACTGGACGCAGCAGCCACTTTAGCAAAAGATCTGTTTCTAAGTACACAATATCTTTTATATATAAAAAACACTGTTAATTAAATATTCTATACTCGGATTTTTAATTAGACAAAGTAAACTGACGTTTACTGTGTTGTCAGTTTTTGATGAAATAAAAATAGCGTTGTCACAAAGTGAATGATTGAAAGTCGGGAATGAATGAAATTGAATCGATCGTCTAGTGAATATTTAGTGTGTAACAATATAACATCAAATAAACACAACAATGACAACAAACACAACGTAATTAGTTACAATTAACGAAAAAATTACAAAAACAATAACGTAAACAGCGTAACAATAAAAATAAAAAAATGATTATAATTACATTCTACTAGTAACTTATATCTTATATAGCTTTATATATTATAATTAGAAATAATGTTATTTTATAATTTGAAATGATGAAATATTCACACTCATTGTTCATTCATCTGATTGAATGAGAACTGAATTCCTCACTATTACTTTAAATGTGGCAACATTATTTTACAAAGTGACATTAGCTGCTGTCAGTTTACTTTGTCTAATTAAAAATCCGAGTATATGTTTTCATTTATGTGTAATGAGCAGCTTTGGAGGAAGTCATAATTTACAGTTATTTTATTATTGTTGCACTTTTTTCAACAAAATCTATTTAGTCCTTCGTGGCATATATGAGTGACTTTTTAACTGTTTCATAGTTTTTGAACTCAATAAAATTGTGCACTTCCTCTTGTGTATAAGAAACAAATATTTTTTTGCATTCATGACAATTGTTCTTACAATTTTTTACAATAAAGCCACAGACATATGCACAAGCTTTCATTTCGCCATTGGCTTCTTCCGTATTTCCCTCAATGGTAGAATATACATCTTGATCATTTAATAAATTAAAAAATATGTTTGAGTTTGAGTTTGTAGCTGATATGTCTGTGGCTGGTTTTCGCAAATCCTTGAAGTTGCCTAATATTGCTTCATTTTCGTCAATTTCACTATTTCCACTTCCCATATTTCCCGTATTACTGAGTACAGCAGTTTTTAATCCTGCAACAAATTGGCTTGCTGTGGGATTAATATTTGATCCATAGTTTGCTCTTATGCAACCAAATAAATTTTCTAGTGGATCCTGCTGTCTTCGTCTTGTTGAGAGGCTTTTAACAGATTTATGTTTAGTTGACATATAATGCCAAACTAACTTTTGGCCCTTCGAGCTTTTCAGCCCAATTGAAACCATAAATGATAGAAAACTGTTATAAAGATGTTATTATACTTTTTACCCCAGAAGATGTCTATGGCAAACTTGACAACTGTTGGCAAAGCTACAAGGGTTTCACGGTATATAGAACTGTGTAGACTTTTTGGCGCATGCATAGTTGATATAAGGCATATACAGGGTGATTTATTTAGCATTCCATTATTGCGTAGTATATCAATTTGATAAGAAAACTTACACATAACAAACAAACATCTTATACAATTTCTAATGAAATTAAAAGAAAAGTCATTCAATTTTGATAATTAGATAAATTAGTGTAAGCGTTGAAATGGCTTTTTTTAGAAGTTTCCTAACAATATAGGACAAAATTTGAAATATTGCGTAAAAATTATAATGAAGAAATTGAATTTGAAGATTGTTGGATTGTTTACGTGTACGTTAATAGCATCACTAAAACAAAGAAAGTTTATTTTCGTTTTATGCTTGGAAGTTTTAAAACATCACAAAATATCATAAGTACGAATATTTATTACACTTCTTTCTTAATAAATTGAAATACAAGAGGCTCTTATTCGTTTATTTTCAAAGCAATTATATTGTGAATAGTGAATTTGGAACATATTCCTAATTTATGTTATTATTTTAAGTGAAACCTCTTATGGCGCGTTGAGAGTAAAATTTAAAGGTCGCGTCATGGCAATACCGTCACGTGATGGAGTAAGGCGACGATTTTAGTATCTTTCAATCTTGCCAAAGAAGTTTCACTTCTGACACGTGTGCTCGGCACACACGCTCTTTTTTCTTGATGTTATTTATTTGTTATTTTTAATAATTATGACCAAGCCTGAGAGGATTAATATGCTAAGATGTTATTATGATTGTTTATCATATTATACGTAATGAGGCTTTTATCAGGAAATGTATTCCATTAAAACAGTACTTAATGTACATTTATTGAAAATATATAATTATTTATTTAAGTACCTACCTACCTATTTGTTATTTTTCCATCAATATAGATTACGTTCATTAATATTTCTGAATAGCCTTTAAATTCTATGTAATATGTATATTAGCAGTGAAATATTCACAAAATCTCATTGATGTTTATTGTTGAAAGTATTGTATTATAGGTTGTTATTAAATAATATATGAAATGTACTATAATATATTGAAAGCAAGAAAAGGTAGAAAATTATTTCGAAGCAATATGTACAGTAACATAAATAGTAATAGCACTGAAGTTTGTTTGTATGTTCACAAAAAAGAAATGTATAAAAATGTTGTCATTTAAACCATGACAAAATAATTTCCAAAATAATGAAACTTACTTGTTCCATTAATTACTAATAAAAAAATATTTATTTCCTTTCATACTTTCATTTTTGTATAATAGGTATATATTTAGACTACAAACTTGAAGTAGCTATTAATACCCCCCCCTCCCCTCTACGCGACTTCTTTGATTTGTCTAAACTAAAAAATTGTATAAAACTTATATGTACACGTATAATAAATAATAATTGTTATCTTAAGGTCAAGTCATGTATCTGGATTGTTTAATTTTAATTTCGTTTATTATTGAATCGTTGATAAACTAAATTCTTATCTATCATAGTTATTACTATGATAGATATGATAGGTGTCATTTATTTAATTTTCCACATTTTGAAATAAATTATTGTGACCAGTTTTTATAATTTAGCAAATGTATTAGTTTTTTCAAAAAGTTCGTATGCACAGAGTGATCTAAAATACTTTATGAAATGCGGAAAAGGTAAATTATTACAATATTCTTTTTGTCAATGGGATGTCTACATTATGTAATCATTATTTTTATATGTATGTGAGAGAATCATAACAGAGTAGTTGTTATGTGGCTATACCTTCATGTACTCTATTGTGTACAACATTATGTCGATATTGAATTGATATGAAATGCATGGGTTTACGGGCCATGCTATGGTTTATATTCCTTGAGTCAGTAGCTCGATGATATAGTCTCGGTACTACCATCGACCGCGCAAGGTGTGCGCACTGAGTCATTATTTAATATTATTTCACATATCTACCTAATTATAATTAATTATGGAGAGTTATTTAAATTCTCCGACATGTATATTGTATATTATGTTAAAATAATGTAATACTAAATAAATATTAATAAACACGCAAGACACTGACTACTGTACGCTTATGATATTTATTTTAATAAATAAAATTATTTGTTACGATGTTACCATTGTGTAGTTTAAACAAATATTGTTATTTGTTGAACCTAGATAATGTTCGTGGGAACGGAAAAATATTTAAAAATCGTATTGTTTACATTAGCAAAGAGGCTTTTATTCAAATGTCATGTATTATATGTATGATATAACGCATTGTTATAAACTCTGTGTTTATAAGTTTATAATGTCTGCATAGATAATAATTTATCCCTCTTCTATTATGTATTGTCACAGTTAAGGCGCAGTCACACAATAAGAAATGTTTTTTTTTAATAAACATGTAGAACTTTATAATAATTTCACGGTTAATTCAATGTTAACATTAATGTTGTTTTTGAAATCATATGAGGCTATTGTGAAGAAAGCTAAATAGCTAATATAAAATCGCGTAGTAGCAATTTTGAAATGAAGAGTTGCTCAAATATTTATAAGTGTTTCTGGTGACGAAATGTGAATAAATTTTCAATGTATTCCTTGTATTAAACCTACAAATTAATTAATAGTTTTCATTGTGTTTGCGTCCTTACTATGACTCTAGTATCTAATCACCTTGGCATTGTCACTGTATGATAGACCTTCGCTGATTTTCCGTTCTGCTATGAATGCTGTACAATTGTACATATAGTTTTGCGATGTTTAGGTGGAATTTTCTTGTCTTTGACATGTAAAAACACATGTAGCTGTAGCCATTAAAGTTCCTTAGATAGGTAATGTTATTGGATTTTATATTTATTATGTATTTATATTCACACCTAGAATAAAGCCTTGCTTTAGGAATAGTGCAACGAATTAATAAAAAATGGTGGATGTAATTTGAGACGAAATTTCGTCAGTAGGTACGATTTGTACTTATAGTCTTTTAATTTTAAAGTGTCTACCGATACTAGCCAAATGAATCGAGCTAAAAATTATAATTCATTAGTATTTATTTAGATATAGGTATCCGAAATTGTTGAATCAGGACAAGAATAATATTCTAATATGACATTTTGACCATTTGTAATGAATGATTTTGAACGTGCTTGCAATATGAAGACTAGTTTTTTTTTATATATTATAATAAATGCATTTAAACAAATTGTGTTTTATTTCGCAGTACCTACAACCTACATAGGTATACATAATACATATACCTACAGTTATAATAGGTGACCGTCCGTCCGTATGAGGTAGACAATCAATATTATTTAATAAGCAATAAGTAGGTATATTTAAAAGGAAACATTTGTTTTATTTACATTATATATTAACACATTGTATTAGCATTCATATGCGCAGTGCACAGTGTAATATCTATACTAATATTATAAAGCTGAAGAGTTTGTTTGTTTGTTTGTTTGTTTGAACGCGCTAATCTCGGGAACTACTGGTCCGATTTGAAAAATTCTTTCGGTGTTAGATAGCTCATTTATCGAGGAAGGCTATAGGCTACATATCATCACGCTACGACCAACAGGAGAGGAGCCACGGGGGTGAAACCGCGCGGAGCAGCTAGTTACAAATAAGTATGTATATCCGCATCTTAATGTGGTCAAAAATTCAGAGGTGTATTGATATTCTGTTTTTCGGTCATTCTTATTTCCATATGACGTAAACACAAATTTCCTGGCTATATGACCGACACAAGGTTATAAAATTACAAAAAGTTTGTATAATTTTTGTGTAAAAAAAAGTTAGTTTCCGCGATCGCAAAAATATCCGACCGGCCGCGGCGTGTGCCCGCTGATGTCAACATAACAAATCTGACATTGCGTCTGCGCAGTTGTGTGACCACAATTTAATAAGAGTTGAATAGTTATGTGAACGTTTCTGTAAATAATGGATACGGGTATATTTAGCGTGCTCCTACAGGCGGGCCTTTTTACGAGTGCTATTGTGATATATTTGATATTCTTTAGAAAAACAACGAGAAAAGGCTGCTATAGACAAGCAGGTAAAACCCAAGTTTTATTTCACATCTTACGATCTTCTCATTTGAATATGTAAATATTTAACTCTTTCGGTCACTAGATAATTCATAAACGCAATAATTTATTCAAAATTGGTTCATATTTTAATTTACAATATAAAATTATAAATAATATTGTTATAAAAAGTCGTGTAAACTAAAAAATGAACACCTCGTTGGTTCAGTGGTTAACGCGTCAGCGCGAAAGCGAGGAATCTTTTGGGTCCTAGGTTCGATTCCCGGTGGGGGAAAGACAAAGAAAAATCTTTGGTCTGTCGTCTCATACGGGCCTTAACCTTACACGACGCATAGATATAGGTATTAGTACACCTACATTCTACTCCTACATTCACGTTAATTTTAGGGAGAGCAGATTTTATATAATGAATCATGCAAGCACTAAAAACCTGACAAAAACAGTGTACCTATTTGCCACACAATGTAGAAACAAATACATCTATTACATCGTATCGTAATGATGGGTCATGGAAATTGGAATTGAGTTCATAATTGAAGAGAACAATAGTAAATTCCTTGTTGTATTTATTTACTATTATCTAGAATCTATCTACACAAATAGGTAAGTCGAAAATATACATATATTTTCGACTTACCTATTTATTACAAACCCCTAGTATAATATATGTTGTATATTATATAGAATTGATTTAATAGCTTTCCAAACAATTATTTTCATTGTTTCATTGGATGAACGCGTTAATTTCAGGAACTACTGTATGATTTTCAGAAATTATTTTTGTGTTGGATAGTCTATTTATTGAGATAGATTATAATGTCATAAATAAATCTAGGTTACATTGCAATAAAAAAACGAAGTCGCTGGAAAGCTAGTTTAAATAATAAATTTTATTGAAATGGAAGCTGCGACTGTCTGGATGACTGGATCTGGAACATTCAAAAAATAATAAGTAGGTATGCCTAATAGGTATACTCGATCTAAATTGATGATAGCGTTTTAAAAAAATAGTTACTACTATAATAGTTTGGGTTCGTTAGATATGGGGTTTTATAGTATTATACACTTTAGTACTGACAAAAGAACATTTATTAATATTAAAAAACACACAAAATACTATAACGACAAGATGAAAACGGTTACAATGATTATTTATAAAAGCGCAGTGACATACTGCGTCTCAAGTTTGTAACGAACTAACTTTCACTTTAAAAATATATCTACGTCTATCCCGATATCATAACGGGCGGTCGACGAGTCCTAGAGGCGCGCGGGGTTGCCGCATTGCTTTGCGCTATACTACTTATGTAGATACCTCTTTGAGTTCAAATCTATTACCTACCTAGGTATAGCTTATATCCTTAAAACTATAGAAATAGAACCTATAGTTATAATTATCAAATGTTTTTTTATAACAATTCTTAAGTATTACCATCATGGACTAATAAATATAATAAGTCCATGGTAATACACTTAACTGTAGGTACCTACTGATAACCTTTGTGTAAAGGTACACATTTTATGATAAATTCATCGTACACATAGACCTAATTATTACAGATAGTATAGGTATAACTGATATGATGTATGATTAATTGATTAGGTCCCTACACGTAAATGTATAAATTAGGTTAGTACCTTGAATCAGAATTCGGAACGTATCAGGAGAGTCATTCGCATATCAAAATAGGGGACTTGTATATTTTTACAGGTTGGAATTATCCTCTCAAACTATTCGTAGCACGTCTAGCGGTCAGACGTTGGAAATCAACATTACCCAACAGACAATTGTTGGATTCTCCCCAACCAGACCAGCTAGAGGGATTCGATGCTTTCACTATAAAGGCTTCAGCGCCAGATGGCTCAGCAATATTGTTGGAAATTCGTAAGCTATGTGACCTAAAACCACTTGCTGAAGTACAAATTTTTGTGAAATTATCGGACGGAACATGTTATCGATTGCCAGGTGAGTTTCTTCTGATAAACTGTAGGTATGTTTATTAAACAACAAAGTTGTATTTATGAGTCACATAAGCTACAAAGTTTAGATATGATTTTATATCTTGTGCAAATTATCTTCACATTATCTTTGTTGCACAAAGAAGAAAGATACAATAAAAAATAGCGGTAACTATTAGATATTCCGCTTTCCCCTTGCGAAAATTATGATGCAATTTTGGTATGATAAAACGATTAAAACATTGATAAGTAATTATATTATGGCTTGTGCCAGTTAAATCCCCTGTAGGTAATCAAACAATTTTCAGTACCATATAGCAATCTGTTGATAGATTATTATTTATTAACTATCTGATAGTTAAATATGCATGTAATCAATGAGTCCAATTTATTGTGCGTAAATATTGATTTTATATATTACTAGCTTACCGCCCGCGGCTTCGCCCGCTTTGACTTAAACCTAATAAATTATATACTAAAACCTTCCTCTTGAATCACTCTATCTATTAAAAAAAACCGCATCAAAATCCGTTGTGTAGTTTGAAAGATTTAAGCATACAAAGGGACATAGGGACAGAGAAAGTGACTTTGTTTTATACTATGTAGTGATTAGTATTATTATACAAATATATTCGATTTATCATGATAATAATGATTAATGAAAGAAATCCTCTAAGTTTAAATTATATAATTATAATTATTCTATTATATTCCAGAATCGTCGGAAACTTTAAGCTGCGCTTGGGAAAATGTTTCAAATGGCTGGAGTGCGGGTGGACTTTCGATTCAAGTTCTCGAACCTCAAAACCGTTTTAGGATATTGTTCAATGGTGTATTGAAAAGAACGAGTGATGGAGCTGTTAGACATGTGAAACTGAATTTAATGTACGTGATTTTTTGTGTGAAAGACAATATTTATTTATGACCATCGATAGTTTTAAAGGACTTAAAAAATTGGCTAGTATGCGATTTGTAGTCGATACATTGGTGGTGGCGATATATGGCTTTTTAATGCTAACATAAAAAGTAACGTTCTTAAATGAAATTGATTATATTCGGCAAAATTATTTCAGTCGTTATTAAAGATATGCACAAAAATGCAATTATGTCATATCTTCCCCAAGGTGATTCCAAACGATGCGAACTTTAAGTTGGGACTTTTCATATTGCTAGACAAATGAGTGTATTAATTTTCAGTTGGGCTTCAGCCACTCGAGCTGTGAAACATCCTGAAGACTGGAGCAACGAGCTAGCGGCTGAATTTTTGGCAACAGAGCCTTTCGGCGATGGCACCTGGACGGAAGCTCTGTGAGATTTTCTTTTTATGTGATTTAAAATTGATTATGATAATATAAAATATTTTTGCAACAACTTCATGTTTCTGAACTGTTTGTTTCCAAAGAAATCATCTTTCGAAAAAGGTGCAATTATTTGATGAAATTTTAAAATTGTTTATCATAAGATCCTAAATTGATGAATATGTTTAATGTAAATAATATTTTTAAATTGTTATTTAGTAACAAAATAGTTCGTTATATAACCACTTGAAATTGATTAAAAACATAAAGCCTTATTACAGAGATAAATGTATAAATGGTGGTGGAAGTTGGTCACAGTTCGGCGCTGCCCAAGGAAGGTTTATATCCCATGATGAAGAAGGAAGAATTGAACAAAACGAATACCTTAGAATCAGAGGTGTAAAAGAGAGAAGTTGGGCGCTATCTTATAATGGATTAAAACGATCTGTGACGTTAGCAATCGCTACAGCAGATGGTACAGCGGTGCAAATTCAAGGCTTATTATATCCTAATAATTACACGCAGTAAGTTTCAGTTTTAGCGTTCTAGCTCTATAAATACGCCACAATATGTTAATCATTCCCTATTGTTTTAGATGCATTTCCGGCAGCGTAAGATTACCTGATTATAGCGTCCACAGTATAACATCTACTGATTTGGAGTTGTTGGAATTCTGTGAAAATACAGTCGATATGCCGAAAACCCAAGTTTTGATCGTAAATGGTAAATATAATAATACATTGGTAATACCAATGTTTGTTTCTCAGAAGAGCTATAACAATTAACAATAATATTCGACATGATTTCAGCAAATAATCGTTCATTAAAGATAGTTTTGAGGATTTCTAAATATGGTGGAAGTACATTGAATGGAATGAACCAAGAATTCGGAAACACGTATCGATTTGTAGCTGCTGAAATAAATGGAGAGCATGGCAGTGGCATTTTAGAGTCGGGTTATAAAAGAAAAGGTAACTTATAACAAGGAGTATTGAATTATACAATAAATAATATTACAGAATAGTGTTCTAAATTATATAGACTACAAATTATTTAAGAAGTGTTACGTAAAATTTGCAGATGAACTTGCGGCTCCTTTGATTTTCAAAGAAGATCGTAAATTGAAATGGTTAGATAAAATAAAAATTAAGGCCCCGGTCGGTTACTGTGTTCAATTTGAAGATCCAGCCGCAGCATGTGTTGAATACGTCGGTGGAAAGGGAGCTTCTCTTGCACTTCTATCATCCGTTCAAAAGGACGAGGTAGATATTTAAAAAATTGGTCAAGTGCGCGTCGGACTTGTGACACTAAGGCTTGAATAATGAATTTAAATAAGGCAAAGGCAACATAAATACCTAGTTACACATAATCTCTAAAGAGTTCAACCGTCTACCTTTCACGGTTCATGAGATAAAGCCTGGTGACAGACATACGGACGGACAGACAGACAGATAGAGGAACAGCGAAGTCTTAGAAATGGGTCCCTTTTGGGAACGGAAACATAAAAACAAGATTATTATTTACGTAAGTCATGCATAATATGAAGTATTATTGAAATCGAAAAATGAAATATTTCAGGGTTATTGCGTACCTCCAGGGTTCTGTCTCACTATTAAAGCTCTCGAACAATTCCTTCAACTCAATCCAAAAATTAAAGAAGCTATAAATCAAATTGAAGCAGCTGGCGCTGAATATGAAGAAGCTGTGTTTAAAAATACATGCAATAGGTATGATGAAATAATACAATTATATCTTTTGTAGTAGAAAAAAATCATATAACTAAAACTATAAACAATGTTTTAGTGCTGTAGACCTCTTCTTATCGGCAGAAATAACAGGCGAATTGAAAGACGCAATTCTTTCGAATTTAACAGTGCTGCGAGAAAAGGCTATAGATCAAAAGCTTGGATCAGAGCTTCGTTTTGCTGTAAGATCTTCAGGTAAGTAACACATTGGTTTTTAAGTCATACCTGCACATCCAGAAATCATAAAAATGTCATTAGTCAAAAGTCTCCTTCCTCTATCCCTTCCCAGTATAGCACAATTATTTCACTTGTTTTTATTATTGACATCTGTAACACATTTATCCAACTCTCCCCTAAAATCTTTACTTTTCACAGCTGTTGGAGAAGATAGTGAAGCGTTATCAGCCGCTGGACAGAATGAAACAGTTTTGGGTGTTACCAGCGATGACGATATTCTGCGTTCTATTTTAAAATGTTGGGCTTCAATGTTCGCTTTTACTAGTGCCTATTACCGAAGGTGAGAGTTGTAAAAGTATTCATTATTTAATATCCTTATTCACCATTTTTGACAGATTTTCCGCCTGACTAAGAAATATATCATCTCAAATCTTAGGAAGGTAGTGAAAAGTGACAAGAAGATCCTGAGATTTCATCTAATCATCATGTCTCATTATCTTAGATATCTAAAATGTCAAACAGCCAGTCATCAATCATGTAAGTACCTTCTAAAATTATTTGATGGTTTCAGACAAAATGGTCAACCATGTTATTGTGGCGGCGCTGTTGTAGTGCAAGCATTGGTAGAGGCCCGTGTTGCAGGTGTTATGTTCACACGACATCCTGACGCTGGAGATCCGACTCGAATACTTATAACTGCTAATTATGGGCTTGGAGAGGTTTGAACTATCATCCAATTTCAATTACTTTGCGATATTTCTATGACTAAATCATAAAACGATTTTAATTAACACAAATTGTCTCGGAATTATCTACCTGATTTTTCCTATGTTTGATTTCACTATACTGCACTAATCTATAAAATGGAACATTTTAGACTGTTGTATCAGGATCAGTTGAACCAGATACAATGATAGTAAAGCGAGGTGCTGATGATAAACTTTCAATTGCGAAAATACAAGTTGGTACAAAAACACAAAAAATAGTGTCCAGTTTTAGCGGTCTTGAAACTGAACTAGTTTTGGAAAATGAACGAAACGTGTCATGTTTATCAGAAACAGAAATGTTGAAATTGGCTGAAATAGGGATTGCGCAAGACGGCTTGTGGGGTGCTGGCAGGGACATTGAATGGGCTATCAATAAGGTAAGAATTTGTATAAGACAAACCTCAAAAAAGCATTTCTGTATGAGATAAATATTATTTATCTTAATTATCTTTCAGGATGGTGAAGTATATTTGTTGCAAGCTCGACCTATAACATCGTTAGAGAGATGGACAGAAGAGGAATTACTTCATGAGTTAGATTTCCCTATTATGTCGGATGATGAGTTAATTACTTTTGCTAATACTGGAGAGGTGAGTGCTTATAGGTTGACAGCGTCTTTAACGGTGTATATTTTGTTACATGCCTTTTTCGAATACTAAGCCTCACAAAGTTTTTTTAAATGCCTGTTTATTTCTGTAATTAGCTCTATTTGCTTATTAATTAGAATTTTACAGGTACTTCCAAAGCCGCTAACAGCATTGACGTATGACATGGTGATTGTACCTTTAGAGCGTGGAGTGACAAATCTTATTCCGAACAATGGTGATGGTTATGATAAAAGTGTCGTGGTAACACACAATCGAACATCTATTGCACTTTATAACGTAAGGATATTTTATAAATAAGATACTCGATTAAAGTAACGGTATAGTAATTGATTTTACGCGGATTTCAAGCGCATTTTATAAAATAATGTTCGTAAAAACCTCTAATTAGCTACATTTTTCAGTCTGTATATCGCAGAGTTCCTAAAGAAATGGACGTAAGTTTGCGAATGATAGAAATATCAATTCATGGACACAAAGTAGCGGATGATCATATTTTAAGTACCGCTTTACACAGACGGCAACCGAAATCGACGGACAAGCTAGTCTCAATTATAAGTATGGTGAAGGTAAGTTCCTAAAGAAAAATAATCAAACCCCTCATTTATACACACACATACACAGTTAACTCACCTAGATTTTTACCCATTCCAGAACCTTATAATTGCTAAGAAATCCATGAATGATACACTCAAAAGTGTTCCAAGTATGGACATTTCCACATTCGACGATGTGACCAAGATGTTCAACAGTATAGTTGAAAGGGAGCAAGATATGTTTCGATATTCCCTCAATCACAGTATTACTTCTGTAGCTAGTTCGTTCACTCAGTTCATTGCTATGTCTGTTTTATTGGAGGGAAAGTCAGGTAAGTAAAATTAAACTTATTATTTCTTAAAAATTACTCAGTAAATAAAATAATAATGGTGAAGGTAACAACATATACACAAATCTAGGTCTATTGAAAAAAATGCAACAATGATATTAATTTACAGATTTTTCACCTGAACAATGCAACGAAATAAGTACGTTATTAAGTTCTGGTGATGTCTTATCAGCTGAAGTGCCCCAGGGTTTAGCAAAATTATCGCAAATGCTGAAAGACTCGGGCAGGAATGAAGAATTCCGAAAGCAAGACCCAAATGCAGCTATGCAATGGCTTAAATCCAACATTCCGAATGTTTATGATCATGTTACAACATTTCTTGAACAGCACGGACATAGAGCTATAATGGAAGTAAGTTTTCTGCAAAACTAAAAAATCTTTAACCTTATTTTATTATGTCTATTGGAGTTCGAGACCCGTTCAAGTTTTGCTTTGTAAGGGTAAATTAATAAAGCTGCCATAATCTCAATCTTTCTTTCTTTGCCACTTACTAGTTCGACTTATCAACAAAGCCTTGGGCTCTTGCACCAGAAGATTTGATGAAAGTACTTATGCAAGTTGTTCCAAATCAGGAATCCAAAGAAACTAAGACAAAGGAGGATATCATTGCTTCACTAAAAACACCTCAAAAACCAAATACCAGGTAGATTTAGTCTCATTGTTTTGCAGCAACAAAATTATTACAAGATATATATATATTGATTTTCTTTTAATTTTTAGGAAGGCTCTAAACTGGATTTTGCCTTTCTGTCAACGCACAGTTCGATACAGAGAAGCAACGAAGGCACATTTAATCTTAGCTGTTCATAAGCTTCGATTAGCGGCCATACATTTGGGGAAACTGATGGTACAAAATTGGTATCTACCTCACTACGAACTCGTATTTTATTTTAGAGTTCTCGAACTGAAGAACTATATAGAAACAAGAGATCCAGCTTTATTGAAAAAGTAAGTGCAATATAAACAGTCTTTATGCATTTAATTCAGAATGATAAGGTGATTTTAATATAATATATCGAAGTAGATAAATAATGAATAAGTGGTTACGATATTGAGTTAATAAATTGTTAATAAGGACTGTTTTACAGAGCAATGCAAAGAAAACAATATTATTCTAATTGGTCCAAGCTCAAATTCGCCGAATTGAATAAAGGCTGGGTACAACCCTTGTCTACAGAGGGTCCTCGGATCTATAGTGATGGTGATAAAAAGTTAAATGGGACTTCCGTTTGCAGTGGAGAAGTAGTAGCTAGAGCTTGTGTTGTGCGAGATTTATCAGAGGTATTTTCTTCATTATTGATGTTCATTTTCTTTCTATGAACTTCAACTCAAAGTTGATCTGAGTTCTATTTAAGTTCTATTTTCTATCTTAGGAGAGCTAAAAGTCTGTTATAATGAAAAAGAAGTATCCATTGCTGTACATTATTTAAAAAATATGGTTTGCTGCTATTACTATTTTTATTGTGTTACAGATTGACCAGCTGAGACAAGGCGACGTTCTAATAACACACGCTACAGACATCGGCTGGTCGCCATATTTCCCACTGCTTACTGGTATTGTTACGGAACTTGGAGGTCTTATCTCACATGGTTAGTAAAATTTAGCAGAAGTTGATATTTTTCATAGTTTTCCTTACACTTCTTCATTTTCTTTCATTTAGAGCAAAATTCAATTGTGATCTTACTAACCGGAAATAAATGTGCATCTCAGATATGCATATAATTTTTAAATACTATTAAAACTTATTTACTAAGTGCTTTAAGTACCTATATTTAAAATTATTGTTGCAGGAGCCGTTATAGCCCGTGAATATGGACTACCGTGTATTGTGGGTGTTGGTGAAGCCACAGATGTCTTCAAGACTGGTGATATCGTGCGTTTGTCAGGAAATGAGGGACTGATCGAAAAAGTCAGTATAGAAGCTACGGCTGGCACCTAGCGATTTATCGTTGATTAATATATACCTCAACAAGAAAATGTTTGATAATCAAGTTAGTTACTATCGTTGTGAAAGTGTATTTTTAGTAGATAATGTATAATGCAATAAATCTTTACATTTTTTTGTCTTGTTATTAAAATTGGCTGGGTGATGTAAATAATTATATGAATAATAAAAGTAATAAACCTCGTTTTATTTTAAAAGGATAATAAAACACCTCATTAAATCGAAACTCATATATTTCAACAACCATTACAAAATTACAATCACAAATCAAAAACATGAAACACAAGAAAACTCACTAAATAAAAATAAAATAGTTCACAATATTGTCTATGTGGACTCAACCACGTATCACAAGAAAATACAACCTTCTTCGTCACCAGAAGGTACGACACTAGGCAATTAAAAAAAAAATAGAAAAACTATATTTAACGTTTAGATGTAAGAGTTCTGTTAGTCGTTAATCACAACACTTTGATTCAAAACCAATCTTAAGAAGTCACACTAAATATTTATAGTAACATCAACAACAGGTTTTTGTAAGACCAACAAACGTCTATGTAACCGCCGATTTACGCCCCTCCCTACTAAAAGTGCCTAAAGTCAGACCGTTTAGTTCTCCTTAAGCAGGAGCAGCTCATAAAATGCCGATTTAAATCCCTCCCTACTCAGTCAGATCGTTTAGTTCTTGAGCACGAGCAGCTCATAGCAGTTGAAGGCAAACGGACGGCCGTATATAACCACGTGGCAGCGGTAGTGCGGCGCGTGCACGGCGCCGAGCAAGTGCGAGCCGCGGTAGTGCACGCGGCCCACGTGAACCCCTGGCGCTATACGCACCGCCCGCGCGCCCACTTCCCCCGCGCGCCATGCTAGCCATGTGACCTCGGCGTTACACATTACCTGGACCGCGGTTAATGTTAATATGGGATTGAAATTCAGCGATTGGAGCAATGGTCATGTGGATAGAAGACAGATAAACTATAAAATCTATTTATATGAAAAAAAGCGTGAAAAAAATAAACACTAACAAATTATCGTAAGATTCGTGAAATTGATCCTTCAGTTTTTTTTCAAAGCAAAGCGAGCTAGAGCATAATTAACGATTTAATTTCACGATTTAATTTCAATGTTATATTATTATATTCTTTACCTGATACTTCGTATAATGATGTACAGCACCATCAGCGTATAATATGCAGCAATGCTTCGACGGGTGCAGAGCGGCAGGAAGTACGTTGCATCTGTAAATATAAGTACATCAAATTGATTGTACGTGCTTCCAATGTCGATTCCCAAACACGCTACTGCTACTTCTATCCCAGTATCCTCCACTCATTATGGTCTAAGATCCAAATATAGGTCGACCTTCACCGGCGTGATAATAGAATGAGACCAATTTTATAATAAATTTAGTGTATTAAAAAATGTATTAAAAATGGGTTTACTGGGAAAATCCAGGATACAGGATATTTTTTAATTGATTATTAAAAAATCTTTTATTTTCATTTTTTATTAATTGCAGTTTCGAGATAATAAAACTATTTTGTAATAAAACAGCGCTGACATAATTTTTTTTTTTATCATCCTATCAAGTGAAAGTAACTGGTACCGACATTCCTGTTTATACCTGCCAACCTAGCCGTTTGTCCCGGTAAATATTAGAAAACGACTATGACTGCACATTCTGTAGGTTTCATACTTTAAGTCTATTATAATTTTTTTTTATTATCTTGATACTGCAATTAATTAAAAAAAATGTTTTTTTTTTAATTCATTAAAAATGTCCTGTCCAGGATTTTCCCAGTCAACCCATTTTTAATACATTTTTTAGTAGACTAAATTTATTATAAAATTGGTCTCATTCTATTATCACGCCGGTGAAGGTCGACTTATGTTCGGATCTTCTACCATTATTGGAGCAAACCACTTTTCGTGATATCGTTATACACTAGTACTACCCCAGTACCCCTCACCTGTGCGGCGTGCGCGCGACCCACGTGACCTCTCCCTCGTACACGCCGGCCGCCACCGCGCCGCTGGGCACAGCACCGCACGCGCTCACTACCCACACCGGCCCCGGCTGCCTCCACGCTGGCAACCACTCTAGATATTATAATGTGGAGACATTAAGAGGACTACTAGCTGAACTTGAGTGACTCGCGCACACATTAACACAATCGACGACGGTTGATGGAGATCACGATTTTAGATTTTAGACAGATTTTAGTCCTCTTGACGGGTTTTGTTTTATTTCCCATACTTAATATTTACAAGATTTACAAAATTATAAATAATTTATCAGTTTTAGGGCTCTTTCAATTTATGCGTTTCGTATCGGACCGCTGCCGCACGTTTTCCGTGCCGCTAGTTATAACCCGCTGCCGTGCCGTTGCAGTACGGTAGCAGTCCGTTACCAAACGCTTAAATTGAAAGCGTATCTGACTGCCGTGCGTTTGTATGCTAGTGCTGTTTTAAATTTATTTGACACCAGTTAAGCCATGGACTCTGACGAAGAAACATATCTTGTTGTTGAAAAGTTTGGTTTTTAGGTTGGCAACTCTGTTAGTCAATTTCAATTTCAACTGCCCGTCCGTATTATTACCACGACTGACTTATATATTATAACCTCAAGACGCGCGTATTTCTGTACTTGAGTACCCGTAGAAATGTAAGATGATTGAATTAGATTAGACCAAAAAATTAATTTTTTAGAGCACGAATATTCTCTGTCAAATCCATAGAAATCTAAATAACAAGACACTAGAAGTCGTAAGCGTGCGTGACCTTGTCGCCACTCAGGTGATTTGCACATCACCAGTGCATTCGTCACTGTTCAGTTGCTCTGGAGACGTATGAGTGTATACATGGTGTGTTTCAGCAATTCCCATTGCGGAAATTCTTCCACAAGTTGTAATTATACTTATAAAGGAATAATATTTCATCGGAAAATATTTTTTTTTAGAAATAATGCCGTTTTTCCTTAAAATTATAGAATATTTACAAGTATTACGAGTGTCACCATAGTAATCGAAATAACAATGAATGACACAGTCGACCATTCTTATTATCACGTTTGTTCGTATTGGAGCAAAAAGTCTCATATACTTAGGGATGTTATTCTAAAATAAACCGTAAATTCGTGCGTTAGGATACATATTCAAAAGCTTAATTTAATAGATAAGTTAGTTTTCACTAAAATCAAGCTGTCCAATAAAAGGCATAGTTTACTTGTGTGTACTGTTTAGCTTTCGGTTTGAATGTGTTGATTTTGGCGACAGCGGTTTTCATACGAATTATGACATTATAGCACTTCTATGTGTCTTGTTATTTAGATTTCTATGGTCAAATCATACCGATATATCGATATTTTTTAATAAAAATATCAATAGCGATTTTTTTACAAAAAACATCGATACGATATATATCGATACTTTATTGCATTTCCGACATCCCCATGGGACTTGCGACGTTTCCGTCCTGCTGTCGAGCGTTCGCGGTACGGACGTCGCGCTGTTGCCGCACCGTGCATTTTGTATGAAAACAAACGACCGGCCGTGCGCCGTACGACAAACGCACCGCTTCGGCACTGTAGCGGTCCGATACGAAACGCATAAATTGAAAGAGCCCTTAAAGTAAGTAAAATTGGATTCTACAACAAAAACAAACAATTCTGGCGGAAAAAAATCAGCGAAACAAGCGACACGTCCGTCTAGCAACAGGCCTCGGCCGGTACTGTCGAGTGTCGGTGCACAGGCGTTCACGCACACATGCGTACGTTTTTGGTTTGGTAATAAGAATTTGCGATTTACACGAAATCTATTGATTGTACTAAAAAAAATAAAACACTATTATTCTAGTATGTTGCTTGTAGAATTATTTGCCGAAAAAACAGAATGATTGCATGTAGTTTAGTATGGTTTTTAAGCATCAAAAGATTTTTAGAGGTACCTTTGTGATTTTCTATCAAGTAAAATAAGTTGTATTGTGTTTTCAACACAGTATCTAGCTAGTATATCTCCTGAAGAATATCATATATTTGTCTGAGATTTTTTACTGCAGTCAATCATATACTTTAAAGCATAATAAAACTCGCGTTTAGCTCTTCTAGTCCCCTTAATATACACATACTATCTTTCCGCCCGCGGCTTCACCCGCGTTTTCAAAGAAAAAACCCGCTTAGTTCCCGTTCCCGTGGGATTTCCGGGATAAAACCTATCCTATGTGTTAATCCAAGTTACCCTCTATATGTGTGCTAAATTTCATTGTAATCGGGCAGTAGTATTTGCGTGAAAGAGTAACAAACATACACACACACATCCATCCTCACAAACTTTCGCATTTATAATATTATACATAGTAGGAAGTAGGATAGGATAGGATTACATTATGTGGAGACATTATATAATGTGGAGGAAGAAAGGTGGAATTCCTTCATCGATAATCTCCCTTATTCACCCTCACCTGATATAATTTTCTTATGCTTTTGTTCCCAGCAAACCTTAAGGTGCGTATTGTATTTCTGCCAGTCATCGGCGTATTCTTGAACTTTCTTCTTGAAATTTTTCCATCGTCTGTAAAGTATAACATATGCTTTTCTTTCCAGCATTTTTTTATTGATAAAAAATACTCAGGACATTATTATCTATAATTTTACTTTCGAATTTAATAATAATAGAATAGTACTTCCAATTCATTTAGAGATACTAATAATACTTACAATTCATATAAAGATACATCCGTGTTAGCTTGTTGTTGCAATGAATCTGTCTCCTTAATCTGAAATATTTTTTGTTAGGTTTACCATGTTCAAGATTTTGAAGATATTTCAAAGAAGAATAAGTTAAAATGTTATATTACGTACTACGAGAGTAAGCCAGTGAGTCCATTTATTAAACATGTCGATAATATCAAGCATTTCTTGTTGGCATTCCATGTAAACATTGGTCTTGACGGTGTTTCTTGTAGGAGACACGATCTGTGGCCATTTCAATAACGATTAGTCCGAAAATTCGAAAGCCAGCAATATCACAGAAATGACTAATTTCTATTTCAAAATAAAATTATAAAAAAAAGGTTTAGAGACATTACTTAGATGCCAATCGAAGATTTTGAGAATCGAATTAAATAATAAAGATTCCCTATTAACCTGTTTATCTCTGTATCGTAAAGCTAATCGAAGAGTCAGAAGACGGCTGAATTTATTGTATTGTCTCCATTGTAACGCTTCTGTAGCGACCCTTCTCTGAAAGCCTATCCAGTTTTCTTCGGGATGTCCTAAAATTAGAAAATATTTAAAATATAAGAAGAATTCCAAAGTTATTTTTTTATGAAATTTTGATTGTTTTTAATCAAACCTGTTGGAAGAGGAGACTGTTGTTGGTAAGCAAGTGCCCGATCAATGTTTTCTTGAATCCAATCTCGCCATGCTTGTACATTCCACATGAGGCTGACCATCATTGCATGCCAATCGGCCATTCGATCCGTTGTTACAATTGGCGCTCCTGATTTTTTGATAAAAAAACGATTACTTACTGAATTAACCGAAGCTACGATTTAAGGTTGAGAATAATTGCCCGTAAAACTTACTTGCATTGTGTGCTCTCGGCACTTGATCAGTTTTTTTAATCACACTGAGTGGCTGCACATTCATTGATGGTGCATTTTGTGAATGCACTTCTGCAAACATTGTAGTCGGAGATTGCCAGAAAAATGGTAACGTTTCTTTATCTCGCGAATCCGCACTTTGTGGTGTATAAAAGGACGGGGAAGATTCATCCGTCTCATGTTTGACTGGGCTTGGTGATATACTTTCACGTAATGCAAGATTATTTTCTTCATACATTTCGGTAAAGAAGCGCAACGGGGAGGATAATGTTGATCTAGTTGCATGACTTAGCGAGAGATGCAAGGGAGTTTGTATAGAATCAGACGTTGGTGTGGATAACTTCACTGGATTCGTCTGAGTGGGCATCTTATGAGACATGGCGGGAGTGTAAAAAAGGTAGGAAGCCGTGGTCGTTCTTTCACATTCTTCCGTCGGTTTAGCCGCTGGACATATTGCAGTTTTATTTTTAGTCCCGAGGATTGAACTGATTTTTCTCGGACAAGGAGTGATAGTTATATCGATTCCAGCAGTGTGTGCTCGGGAAGAACCAGGGCTTGCATGTATTTGCTGGCCAGGTGCCAAATCCGACAACGCTTGAGTAGATATGTGCCTGGAACACGTACAGCAAGGGTGTGCGACTCGACGTAAAATCTCATCGCACCATAACTCACATTGGACGAATACATTCTTCATACATTTGCATACTTGAATAATTTCTGAAATCATATAGAAGGTAAATTAATATATGGAACTCCAGACCTCCTCCATCAATCTTGGAGAAAGAGAAATTACTTACGTGGTTCCAAGAAATGAACGGCCAAATACATTGTTGCATCTTCAATAACATCTGTAAAGAGAACAATTCAACAATACACGTATTACGTAATTAAAATGGCAGACACCTTTTAAAGTATTCAACCTCTGAAAGAGTTTACCTTCCATTAAAGTAGAAAACTGATCAGGAGTGCACCGGTGCATTATATTGCGAAGTTTTATTTGAATTTTCCTGACAACCACCGGGTCAGCACTGGATACACTTAATTGATCTGCATTTTTTGTGCGCAGTCTGAAATTGTATTGATATGGTTAATAGCTTCTGATTCAGACGTAATTTCTTTGACATGTATTTCAAAATGTGTAAACATACAAATCTGCTCCTTCTCCATAAGTTTTGCGAATCTTGCCATGTCGAAGAAGAACATTTCCGCTGTGTAAATCCATTTGTTGTATTAATACCTTCAACGCTTCTGTTTTCTCCCCTGAAAAAAGATTGTCAAGGTAATTTATTCTATTTGTTCTAGATCTATAGGCAGGAAATTAATTTCTCAAATAGCGAAACACTTCTTGGCGCACAGAACACTCCAGTAAATTGTACAAAATCTCACCTTGCAGCATAATGTATGATACGAGAAGCCTTGTAGATTCTGTTATTACTCCTGAAATAAGACGATTTGGATACATAAAAAAAAGGTATATCAATAATTATTTTTTGTATCATATACCTATGCTACACATACAGAAATGTGCAAGTATCTCACCATCAATAACATTTTGACTGTAACCACTAGCAGTTACGTTGGCCATTAAGGCCTTTAGCTTTCCTTCCGTCGTAGATTGCAGGGTCGCATCTGACCGATTGATTTGATCCGTAAATGAGGTTAGTTGACGTAAACTGGAAGATTTTGTTTTTTTTAATTTTTGAAGATTTCCTAAATAGTTAGCAACTATTTAATTAATTCTAATCTAATCCAGGTTTATGTTTTTAATTTTGATTGGTATTATATTATCTGTATTCTTTATTATTGGTATTGCACAAAACATTACAAAAGATGCGATGTTTCAATTGATGAAAATCAAATTTATATAAACTTACTATGCTGCAGAATCTTTATAAGATTTAGAAATTTTTCCTTCAATCAGAAGACTATCGCCGGCTGCTTCCATTTCATTCAATAGTGCAACATATGCTTCTATTTGTTCATCTATTAAAAAAAATAGTTAATCTTATACATATCTATTTGCATTACTTATACATTTGGAGAACTTTTATTAATTTAAATCATACCTGGTTTAGTCACGTGCGCTGATAAGTAGTTGGAAGCTTCGTTTATGTGATCTGATAAATTAAATAAATATATTATTATAACTCTGACAAATTCATTTATACTACGGAAAACTTATGTTCAAAAGTTGTATAAACGATAAAGGCTTTCGGAAATTAGAAAATTATTACAAAGGTAATGCGAACCTTTCATTGCCGACGTTAATTTTCGAGCCATGGATCGGCACCGAATCATCTCTTCTAGCTTTTTACACAAGTAATATGCAACTTGGGTACATGGTTCGTTAATTTCTAGCGACGTGGCTTTCTTCAATCTGAATATAAAGCAAGATAATTAGGTACTTATTACAAAATGATTTGTCTATCATCTCTATTCTCTACCTATACAAAATGTATAATTTTTAGTTCACCAGAGCACCTATCAAGAAGTCTTTCAATTAATTGAATATTAAACAATAGAAGGATAATCATCTTTTTACACTGAATCTATACTAATATTATAAAGCAGAAGAGTTTGTTTGTTTGTTTGAACGCGCAAATCTCGGGAACTACTGGTCCGATTTGAAAAATTCTTTCGGTGTTAGATAGCCCATTTATCGGCTATATATCATCTCGCTAAGACCAACAGGAGCGGAGCACTGCGGGTAAAACCGCGGAGCATAGCTAGTTAATAATAATATCTCCACAACTTATTGTCCACTTCTTTGTCAGTACAAACCTTTGCGCAGCGAAGAAATACGTTTCTGCGGCTCCATCCACTTCTATAAGTATTTCATTACCGCGCTTCTGCATTTCAGATATCAGAGCTTCTCTAACGAGTGCCTTATAACCTAATGAATAATGGAGTTTAAGAAATGGATAAATATCATATTTTAATATATATACTATATCCTTCTAACTACACACTTACTTTTGGTGACGAAATATTCCGATAGAATCCGGGAAGATTCAATGACGACATCTGCAAATGTGATAAATATAAAGAAAAAGTATTATCTTAATTGTTGATATTATTTGGTGCTAGGTAATGGTCGTACCTTGCATAGCATCATACATTTGAGGTGGAGTACTTTTGCTGACGAGCGTGCTTAACTTCCTCTCAAACTTCTTATGTAGGCGTGATGTGTCCGCCGATTCCTTTACAGCCTTATCAACTTTCATCGGTGGCTTCATTGATAGCCTTTAGAAATATGAACAAGTTACAAAAAATGCTAAAATTTTCTAAAGACATTTCATTTCAAAATCACTCAATTGAATGCATGAAGTTGCTAATACCAAAATAATTCTGAATAAGAATTAAAGAAATAATCAACAGTAAAAAAGATATTAAAAATAACAAACAAATATACGAGTATCAAGGAAAGTTTGTGACCAACCATTCAGAAGCCTGTGAATGTGACAGTTCAGTGTGCGGTTGTTTGTAGAGTACTTCGCCACCCTTTGCTTTCAATTGATTGTGCAAGATCTGCAGCGCTTGATCCCGTTCCGGGTCCTCTGATATTTTATAATAACAAAACAATGTATATAATAAGCACCTTACACAATATAATAATAACCTTAATGTTACAAATCATCAGTAAAACGTGTTAAAGTTACAAACCTCCGGCTTCGAGACCTGAAACAAAAATAATGATTAGAAATCGAAACGTTTGAAAACTAGATGCTCGCTCTGGTCCCGCACTTCTAGAAACTTTTTTGTTCGTCAGATTTTTTTAAACTTATCCAGTACCTATCTTAATTAAAGCGGAGACAAATCCAACGAAGCAAAAGTCATTAACATCATGCCGTACTTGAGTTATAAGTGTGACGTAACTAACCTAAACTTTCTTAGGTTTAAAATAGAATCCGATAACATTCACCTAAAACCATACCCAGTTACACAATAAACCCTTAGAAAAAATTAGTATTCTTCCAAAAAACATTTGTCCTATTAATCTCACCCATTTGCCTCCTCTTAGCAGCTTCTAAACGCCTGAGCCTTGCGGCTTCAGCCTTGCGTTTCTCTTCATCATCAGACCGTCGTCTAGTCGCTTCTATTGCTGCTTCTCTTTTACTCTGTTCAGAAGTCTGTTCTGAACCCGTAGTATCCGTAGCTTGTGCATCTTGCCCCGTAGTATCCGTAGCTTGTGCATCTTGCCCTTGTTTGCCACCCGAGGTTGTAGGCATAGATTTTTCACTGGTTGACCCCGCCATGGTTTTCCTAGTGGGTTGACGATAACAATTTATGTGAAATAATTGTGAAATTAAATACATTTTAAATTTGAATTTTGAATTTGATTTGAGTACTGAATTAAGCTATTAAGGCATATATAAATATGTACCTAGGTAGGTACATATTGATGAACGTGTTGTTAATGGTCAACTTGTTACTGTTGTTAGGATATAATAAATTAATATTATCCCACAAGAATTGTACATATTTAAAGGTACTGTTTAGATATTCATAAATACCTATGCATTATTGGAAATTTGAATTTTATTCATTTCATGGAATTATATTAAGTATCAATCTTCAGAAATAGAAATCGTGCTCAAAAAATTAAAATCATAATAATCCAGCAAAAAAAATTTTCTTACCCCATTGTCGCATCCATTGCCGCAAGAGCTTTGGCATCCAGACCACCTATATAAATATGAATTTTATAATAGAATCAGATTTACTTAAACATTACTTATTAAATAAGCATTTAATTATCAATCAATTTAAGTAGTTAAACGTATTATATTCGCGTTATGTTTTTTTTACTATTTCGAAAAAAAAGGACTCACATTCTTTTGTAGCAACTCCAGAAATATATTGTGTAGCTATATCCGAAGTTTCTGTAAATTGAACACAGCAAAGTTAGGGAGTAGCTTGTCAGATTTTTGGTATGCTTCATAACACATTCTTATAAATTATTCTAAATGCCTTAACATTTTAATTTTTATTAAAATTAGTAGTGTCTAATTAAAAAAATATTACCTGAAGCAAATCTTTTAGCAGAATCAGGGTATTCTATAGGTACCTCCTTCATTTTAGAAGAAACCTTGTCTACGAGAATAGGCGAAGGATGCTGCCCGCCGAAATGATTTGCATTGGAAAGCCTAGAAAAAGTACCTACATATTCAGCCTTATTTTAGAGAAATATTACATTTGATAATTATTATAATGTTGAATAATAAAACGAGAAAACAGAACTCAATGTTAAAAAAAACCTAAAATTTAGAAAGACAATTCGTACTAACATATCGGCAGTCTGATCGTGATTCTTTGCAAAATTTCCAATTGTTAAGAAATCCTTGCCATTTCCTTTCTTTAATCCATCATGTATAGCTTGCATGGCTTCGCCTTTAATTTGTATAAAGTGTATTAAAATTTAAAAGTTTCCAGGGATAAAAATATAAATAAAAAATACAATACTACTAACCTCGTCCTTTAATTGTATCAGACAAATATGCCGCGCCTTCTTTAGTTGGATCTAAAATAAACATCGTATTAGATTTAGATAAACATGTGAATTGTAAATTGCATTTAAAGGTACCAATTAGATAAGTGTAACATAAGATTAGTGAACATATTATTTATCAACAAGAACATGATTTTTTAGTTGTTTTACATTCATTTTTATATCCTTCGAATTATAAATATAAATTATTAATCAATTTTCAACACCAAACCATACAGTAATTAGGTAGTACCTGAAAAGTCATCGCGGCATGAAGAACTATATTTTCTGTATTGATACCTAACTATTAAAGATTTATAGATGGATTACATGTACAAATTTTGGGTTAAATTGAACCTTTTAACAGATCTTGCAATTTCTTCTCCGGTATAACATTTTTCACTTTCTCCAAAAGTTCACCCTTGAACTTTTCATCTCTTGCTGTTGTCACACCAACCGGAGCGTCCATTATTCTACACAAGTAAAATACCTATATTTCAGCCTTATGATTGACCCTAATGTTAGATGCAATAAAACTTCAGGATCTAATTTTAAGGGATGTTTCGTTTGAGAAGAAATTTGTATCCAGACTATTAAGAGTACTTTCTCTCCAGATGGCATTACAATATTCCATCTATACGAAATGTTCCTGAGAAAGAAAAGCTAACAGACAGCTCTTTATATTCACAATGCTTTAGAAGGCTTCAGTTATTTAACTTACTCTTCACCCGCTTCGGTATATGTTATTTTATAAATTCCCGACTGGCCGAGTATTTCATCACCTTTCCTAGCCATAAGATCCGCGAGTACACGGCGTTTTTCAAAATCAGCTATAAGAGAACGACTAGTTAGATGCTTACAATATCTACAGTAATGATAAATTTACTTCATAATTCATTACTTACTTTCGGGTAGAGGAGATGCCAGAAACTTCGATACATCGTCTATGATACCTTAAATTTAATGTTTTTTGTCATAATTACAATGTTAGTGATAACTTTACGGAACGGTAAACGATACATCTTTGTCTAATCTAAATTCAATACCTGGCATTACTTTCCCATATTCTGGTTTAGGTTTAGACGATACCAATGTAGTTAACTTTTCCTTAAGCATTTCATAGATTCCCTTATCAACCTTCTCTGCAGTTAAGCTTTTGCTCAACTCTATCCTACAATGTCATTAAAACGAATGAAAACCGTATCAAAATCGATTCATAAAATAGATTCCTTGAGGCAATGACAAACTAACCTTCTAGCTCCATCATTATAAGTTTGTTCATAACCTTGCATGACCCCAAGAGGTGCATCGCCTTGTCCCTTCATTAAATCAACCAAATATTGCAGAGCGTCACCTTTAAATTATTATAAAAAAATATCAGTAATTAATCTGTTAAGTTCTAAACGAAAGTCTCCAAATAAATTACCTTTTTCAGTGCCAACTTTAGCCAAGTGTTTTGAAGCGTCTTCCATCGTACCTACACAATACATTAATACAATAAAATATCTATCCCATATTATATTAAAAATTCAAAATTACTATCCCTATCAATTGATTTATTAAAGGAATGAAAACCATGTATTTCGCCGGTTAAAGTCGGAGGAAGTCTTGTAGGAACTCCTCTTCGCATCTCTGCTGCGATCTCTTGCTGGAGATTTTCACATTTTGGATCCTCTTCCAATGGACCAGCATGTCTTAATCTAAAATATTTAAAAACTATGTAATTTTTTTTTTCATACAGTTTTTTGAAGTGAAACTTCTTTATGCGCGTTGAGAGTAAAATTTCAAAATTTCAAGGCGAAAATTTTGGTATTTTTGAATCTTGTCAAAAAAGTTTCACTTCTGACACGTGTGCTCGGCACACACTGTCTTTTTTGTTTATATTTTGGTGTCTCTTACACGTCAGCCCCGTCTGAATAAGTTTGACCGAAAGCTTTGTATTTAAACAAAAGCCTTGTTCCGAGTGATTTCTTTACGGCTGCCAAGAAGTTAAGAGGATATCGCTCGCCAGCAACTCCACCTAAATATAGAGATTCATCAATATGAACTCTGACGCTGTTTATTTCAATTTCAAATTAAAGTCAATGGTTAAATGATTCACTAACTGCGTAAAGCGATTCCTTGGGATAAAAATCTTGCTGCATCTTGTACCATTGCTGAAATTTATATAAAATTTACATTTTATTTAATAATTTGTGTGTTTATACCTTGTATAATTAGTTATTATTAATACAAAAAGGTAACCTTTCATAGCAAGTTTTAAATTCGGTGGTGTGGACTTTTCCATATCTTTGTTCAAATGGTCTTTAGCTTCGTCTGCGATATCTTTTACTGGCATGAAAGGCACAACTATGGGTGCCGTTTCAATTCTGGGAATAAATTCATCATCAATTCTATTTAATACACAGTTTCTTACATTCATTTTGTTTTACCCGTCTATTATTCTATTAAGTTCCTGTATTATTTTTGAGACATTAAAAAAGGCAGTGCGGTAATCTTTTATTTGGTAGATTATAATTTACACCAGCAAAACATAGATAGGTATTTATTTACGTCTTAGACTACAAATTTTCTATTTATAATATTGTATTTAAGAATTTAATAAAATTTCCTTACTCTTTTGCTCCTATGTCATACGTCATGGTGTAATTCGCCCTTTTGGCTACTTCGTTCTTGGGGTTACTTTTCATCATTTCTAGTAGAGCTTTCATCGCTTTTTCTGTACAAAGAATGGAAAAAGAATTAGAAAATTCCTGATGTAATTAATATTCAATTATCATTTAAAAATCAGTCGAAATTTAACAAACCTCGATCTCTGATAAATGCAGATAAATAATTTGCACAGCGCCCAATCACCTCTGGAAAAAACAATTTTGAACACTGTATTTTTATTTCAAATATTACCATTAATCGCTTTGTAACAACTATAACCTTCCATGTCTCTTTTTAACGATTTAGGTGTCGCAGTGTCGACTGCTTTATGTAAAACTGGTATGAATATTGGTGCAGTTTCAGGATCAGGAGTTACGCTAGTTAATCCAGGAGCAGATTTTAATCTGAAAGAATATGTTATGAATAAAGCTAACGCCACAGAAACTCAAAATAAGGTACAATTAAGAGACGATAATGATGATTTTCGTTAAAATTGCTTTGTCATAAAAATATTTCTGGATTAAAAGTTAAAATGAAGACTATTCAGTTTCATTGTATATATTGTACTAACGTATAAGCTGCAGCAAATCGTGTAGGTAGAGGAGGAAATTCCGGAGTAAACGGTTCAGCGCCATTTCTTTCCAATTCTTTTATAAGTAGATCAAAGGCTGGACCACGTTCAACTAAAAATAATCGTTTATGGTTAATACATACACAATGATTTGTAATTTACATATTCCTAATAAATAATGTATAACGAAAGTTGGAATATAAAGAAAAGTGTTCAAAACGTTACTTACTTTCATCTATAGCACATTGAGACAGATACTTTGAACAAATGTCCAATGTTTCTGAAAAATAACAATTTCTTTAATTATATCAGCATTCATATTTATAAAAGAGCCATCAAAATCTTTATTTCTATACATACCTTTCATATCATCTTTCAAGTCCGACGGGGTTTGTCCATCGACTAATTTCGCAAGGGCAGAATGTATTTCTTGTGATAAATTAGGATCATCGTGATCGCTTTCTAAGCCTTTTGCATTTTCTAATCTAAAATCATTAATCCGGAGAAAATATTGTGTTTTAAATAATTAATTTTTCAATGACTGGAAAATAAAATTAAATTTATCACATACTCTGTAGCCGCTTTTCCGAAGGTTCTTTTAGCTTTTCCCTTAACGTACAGTTGTTGGCTAGATTTTGATTTCATTGCCTTCACTAGGAGTCTAAAAGCGGGACCTTTATCCTCTAAAAGCAAATTAATGGTATGTGGGATATCAGAAATATTGTAACGTAAGTTTTTTTTTTATAGATTCCAACACGAAAATAACTTACTATTGTATTCAGCATGTTGTGCCAGATAGTTTGAGCAAATTTCAACCATATCTGAAATAAAATTGTATCAAAAGAAGAAATCGATTTCATTAATTTTACGTGATTTGACTCAAACATATTACATTTAAAAAGTCTCATTTATAGTAGCGTAAATTTACCTTTCATAAATGGTTTAATATTGTTAGGTGTGCTAGGTGTAACCGTTTCAGTTAGATCTTGTTTGACTTGATTGGCCAGAGTCGTGTTAAATTCAGTTGCATTAAAATCCGTTGCTTGTTTTAGCCTGAAAACATAATGAACATAGCTTAGCTCATATTCTCGGTAAATATTGTTTAGCAACAAGTGATCAACAAAGTTGCTGGAAACTTTGAATGTGGTCGCTATTCGGTAGAAATTTCAACATGTTTTATCAACTCTGCAGACTGCAACATGTTGATAGCCACTCCGCTCTTTCATTCAACTTTGTTGCTAAACAAATGTTTACCATAAATACAGAGCTTGGTAGGTTTTTAATGAATGAGTCATGAGTGAATATTTATTTATTGTGCACCGCATAGAAAACGATTTAAAAACGTGTACAGAAGCGGCCTTAGCGCTAGCAGCGATCTCTACCAGGCAACACAAAAAAATGAACAAATGAGTTTATATTTTAATGAATGAATGAATGAATGAATGTCACCACACAATAAAATATAAACTCATTCAAATGAGTTTATATTTTATTGTGTGTTGTAAAACTTACTCATCTGCTCCTTCCGAATATGTTAAACTAAACTTTCCGTGTTTTAATAAATTAACATCCCCTTTTGAGTACATAGACTCAGTTAAAATATTGAACGCTTCGAGCATTTCTCCTGTAAACATTTTAAAAACATTATACAACTTGCCAGTAACGGGGTTTTTTTCATTATTTTAATAACACATAGCCACATAGGTACATACCTGTAAATTTTAGATACGCGGGAAATGCTGAAATTAAAAGAAATTAATTGTCAATTTAATTATACAGGGTGTCTCAAAAGAAAGTTTATATTTTGTGGATGAATAAAAAAAAAAGTAAGCGGTGTATTGAAAAAATGTTTATTAATTATTAAAGTGCATAATATGGGAATTTATTTCTTAAAAATAATATCGTCCAAATGCAGTCCATTGCGTTCACGGCACTCATTTAATCGCTCGGCAGGTAGACACAGTTATGGCTGCCATTTCGTGCTGGATATTTTCTTTTAAATGCTCTAGAGAAGTTGGTTTGTTGGCATACACTTTAGATTTAAGATACCCCCACAAGAAATTATCGAGAATAGAAATTAGCGAGGAATTATTGGCCCTTACTTTTTCGAAGACGAAAGAGGGCGTGCAGTTACAGTAAATTCAGAGCGATGGTAGACGAGTTTTTAGTGCCTGCACTGCAAAACTTTCCTGGCTATAACCAGAGAACATGGTTGCAGCAAGACGGAGCTACATCACACACATCCAATATGTCTTTACCTCGAATTCATGAAATTTTTCCGGGAAAATTGATCTCTAGGAGAGGTGATATAAATTGGCCTCCACGCAGCCCTGATTTAACTCCCATGGACTTTTTCTTGTGGGGGGTATCTTAAATCTACAGGTAAATTAGCTTGGAGAAATTTTTGCATATGTAGTGGTGTGTATATTACTCAGATCTTAGAGCGCGTTTCCACTATATCGTTCTGGCCTATACAAAAATGTTTCGATATCCTAACATTACTATTTAATTTTATACTTATTCCTAGCAACACTTTTGTTTTCAATAAAAACAAGTTTTTATTTGAAAGAAAATGGTTTTGACTTTATAAAAAAAAATATATCATTCAATTTTACGTCCTTGAGCAAACGACAAGGCGACTACCGTGAAACAATAAAATATCGTGTCCATAATAATTTGTTTCATAATTAATATTTGACCATAATAATTACGAAACAAAACAAATAAATAAATCGTCACTTGATAGTGGAAAGTGGAAACACGCACAAAACCAGAATAAACCAGTTTACGCTGTCCGCAGGTGCCACGTGCAGTCGTTTGGTACCGTTAGAACATAAAGCACATTTCATTCAAAAATTATAATTATTATGTACGTAGTTTAATTGATAAATTTTGTATTTGTTGATTGTTGTTATTATTTGTTATTATTGTTATAATATTTGTTGAAGTGAATTACATGTCCCGCAGCCGGAGGCCCCAAATGAAAACTCAGATGTACTTTAAAACTACATTTAATAGCTAAAATGAGACTTTTACACCCATGTCTGCACGATGCAGACCGGAGTTAAATAATTATAAAGACGTAAGCTTGGATGCTAACTAAGGGAAATCGCATCCACATTCTATTCCCGTGCGAACGGCGTATTCAGCAGTTTTGTATGAAGGCAGGGCCATAACTAGTGTTTAATTTGTGTGTAAGTGTTGTAACTTTATATTGTTAATTCAATATGGCTCCAGTGTTAAAACATGGTCGAGGCAAGCCTTTGACTTCTCAAACTAAAGAATTAAACTTTAAATGTCGTTTCTTTTTCAGGTTAGTAAATTTTTCATTTTAGTAACATTGTTAATGTAAAAGTTATATGTATGTTAAATGTGCAAATATTAAAATAAAGTCTCATCTTTTTCAGAGGAGAAACACATATAGTTTAATTTAAAATCCCTTATATATACAGGGTTACTTGTAAAACACCGGCAACCTCGCAGGACAAGATAGCTAACATCATAAGTAACAACATTTCGACTTTTGATAATTTGTTAGATTTTATTTTCATACAAAAATAAATATTCATTTAATTTTCCGTCTGAATATTATAAACTCTACGCCTCCCAAAAATTACGTAAACAAAAAGCGAACGAGAGGGGGAAGGGGGCGTCGCGTCGTCCATCCGATAATTAATAGAACATAGACTTACAAATGTAAGGAGAGTACAATAAAAGTTTAAAAAATCATTTAAAAATAATTTATTGCGTTATGCCAAAAGTCGTAGAACAAATGTTGTTACTTATGATGTTAGCTATCTTGTCCTGCGAGGTTGCTGGTGTTTTACAAGTAACCCTGTGGGCCTGTATAAAATAAAAACTAAAAATAAAATGTTGTTTTATTTTATTTGCTGACCATACACTACTACAAACGCAAAAATTTCTCCAAGCTAATTTACCTGTAAAGTGTATGCCAAAAAACCAACTTCTCTAGTGCATTTAAAAGAAAATATCCGACACGAAATGGCAGCCATCACTGTGTCTACCTGCCGAGCTGTCATAAATAATTTTAGTGTTCGATTAAATGAGTGCCGTGAACGCAATGGACTGCATTTGGACGATATTATTTTTAATAAATAAATTCCCATATTATGCACTTTAATAATTAATAAACATTTTTTCAATACACCGCTTACTTTTTTTTTATTCATCCACAAAATATAAACTTTCTTTTGAGACACCCTGTATATCAATTTAAAATCAGAAATCAAATTACGAAGTAAAATGGTACGCACGTCCTTGCAGGAGACCACCACCACCTTCACCGACTCCACCCTGAATAAAACGTAAAATCATTGAATTAAAGAATATAACAATATTATTATTCAAAATATTCAGGAAACATCTTTCATTTAGCGGCATAGCAACAAATGAACACTTAAATGATAAAAAAATAAAATCCATTTTATAAAGAATAGAAATTTGAATGCCATATAATGAAAGCATTTGAATGCCATAAAACCAAAAATATAAATTCAAAATCCATTTTAAAAATGAAAGATGTTTCGTAAAAATTATTCCAAAAAATTATACTGAAAGTAATTACCTTAAGTGTTCATTTGTATTAACCCATGGTAATAACACAATTGGATAAAAAACAAAAATAGACACGTAGTAAAAATTTTGCTATTTTTATTTACTTTATCATTCTTTACATATAGTAGTTAATTTGGCTTGAAAATGCTTCGCGTTTTATAAGTTTGTAATGTCACTAAATTCTGCAGAAATATTTCAAGTAGGTGCTGTTGGCGAAGGTTTGTCATTAACAACTTCATTGAAGACAGTTTCAGAGCAGTTAAGAAAACGATTTCCAGAATTATAAGTTTTAATCCCAATCGGTGCATGTTCCTGTAGTTACAATGGATTACATATTTATTTTACGGCATTTAGTGTATGTATATAAACTTTTATTTATTTTAAACTTACCTCTCCCATCATATTAAGGAAATCATCTGCAAAGCCCGCATCACCTGCCTCGTCGGCTCCTAAAACATCTGCAAGAAAAACAATATAGTCTACACTAATATTATAAAGAGGAAAACTTTGTTTGTTTGTTTGTTTGTTTGATTGTAATGAATAGGCTCATAAACTACTGGACCGATTTTAAAAATTCTTTCACCATTCGAAAGCTACATTATCCACGAGTAATATAGGATAGGTTTTATCCCGGAAATTCCACGGGAACGGGAACTATGCGAGTTTTTCTTTGAAACCGCGGGCGGAGCCGCCGGCGGAAAGCTAGTATGTAATAAAAAAAACATTTGCTCTAATTAAAACTGAGTCTCCTTCTTTTATGTCCATATTTATGGGCCCTTTTCACAATGGGCAGCGTTGGCCCAACAAATGATCGTCGATAATTGCCGCTATTACGGCGATTATGAATCTACAATGACAGCCCATCATAGATACTTAGGGCATTTACGCTATCATGATTACTCACTACTCGTCCAACGCTGCCCATTGTCAAGAGGCCCTATTAGATTTATTGCTTCCATAACTTTGTTACACATGTACGTAAAGCTTATACTAAGTACTCCAAAGATCTTCAGAAGTTACCTTATTCTTTCTGGACACTAGATCTTGAAGTCTTTGGCGTCGCTGCAGTAGAATTTCCCGCAGTACTCGTCTTGCTGCTAGATGCTGTTAAATCCGAACCTCCTTCCATTGGCCCCTCAGCGTCAGTCTTTTCGACTTCTTTATAACAATTAGAAACATACCTTTCAGTAATATTTCCCAGGGTACAGGATAATAGGGGAAGTTTGAATTTGTAACAATTGTTAAACAGGATACGAGTTAAAATTATAAGGGGAGTTTGAATTTGTAGCAATTGTTAAAAACTTAGAGCTTTTAGGCAGATTTTGGAAACAACATTTTAAAAACAATTGACACAATTTCAAACGCATGGACTTACCTTAAAGGTATGCAGTAAAGATCCATTTCGTTGAAATTGCTGCCAATTGCTATAAAGTATAGATACTAAGTCTGTTTTAAATTTATTTACCTTCGTCTTCGTCGAAGTCCATCATGAGCATCCTATCGTCTGACTCGCAGAGGATTTCATCGATCCAAACGGCAATCTGGGCATTAAACAGTAATAATTACATATGTAGGAAAGTTTCTTTTTTAAAGATAATATCATTATTTTTTTTGGCCCGTAGCTTGCTTGGTGGCAAAGGATCATCACCACCCATACTATATTCTGCACATTTGTCTTTTTAAATAAATTATGGTATAAATAAAGGATTGATGGCAAGAATATCAATTTTGAATAACACATAAATTTCTAAGTACCAATTAAACATTTTATCCCATATATTTTACTGTACCTTATCAGCCATTTCCATCATGAATTTTGCTTTAGGATGAGTGCAACGTCGCGAAGGTGGCTTCGTGTGCATATAGGAGCAGATGTCTTCTAGAATTATGTTCGACAGTCGCAACATGCTAGAACGACGTGATATATTTTATGAACATTTTAAAAGATGCTACCTAAGTTATCTGAAAAATTTCTAGTATGAAATATTAACATTTTCTTTGCTTTCAGGTAAGTTTCTCCTTTGTTACCCTTTCATTACAGAAATAAAAATATTACCTATTTAAATATTAACCGCGTTAAATTAAAACACAATAAAACAAAATACTCCAAAAAAGACAACAGTTCTAGTTATTCCCCGCAGTTTTTCCCGCATTGCTGCGCTCCTATTGGTGTTATCGTGCTATTACATAGCCTTCCTCGGTAAATGGGCTATCAAACAACAAACAAGTTCTTCCGCTTTAAAATATTAGTATGGATGTATCACTGTATCAGAATTATGTCCATAATAAACTCACCCATCAGCCAAAGCGTAAGAGCCCGGTTTGGACAGTCGCTGCTGGATGCCGCGCGCAAACGCGACAGTCGCGTTTCGCGCCCAAACGAATCTCTTGTCACCGCACATTGCTAATATGTCCTTCTTTATGTCGTTTACTTTCATCCTAGCCGAAAAAATTTGATTATAACTCTACTTTTCTTTATGTAGCAGCAGCTTCTGGCCACTTTGATCGACGCCCACAAAATGATTAAGAAATTGCTTACAGCAATAAGAAGTGCCAATTTCTATATAATATACAGGGTGTCCCAAAAAGTAGTGATGAACGGAAGCTGGGAGGTAGAAGACCAAGAGGGCTATCCGAATCACCCCCATGTATGTTATGCGATTTTTCGTATTTTCGGAGTTATGACATTTTTTTCAATTTTTCATCTATCGCCGAGTACGATGAGATTTTTATTTATGGTGACGTGAATTATTGCGCTAGATGCTTGATTTTTGAAGTGAAAACTTCTTTAGCGGCGTTGGGTATAAAATCTTAAACTCGCGTCAGGACACGTGGCCTGATCGAAAAAGCGTAAGACGGATTTTTTTTTGAAGTGAAAACTTCTTTAGCGGCGTTGGGTATAAAATCTTAAACTCGCGTCAGGACACGTGGCCTGATCGAAAAAGCGTAAGACGGATGCGTTTTTTTTTTTTAGCCCTTATATTCCATGCGTAAGACGGATACCATTCCAAAATATCAAACATGCTGAACGTTAATAATCAAGTTTTCACTTCTGCCGGCACTCCCGGAGTGCAACCCGTCTTTTTTTTTGAAGTGAAAACTTCTTTAGCGGCGTTGGGTATAAAATCTTAAACTCGCGTCAGGACACGTGGCCTGATCGAAAAAGCGTAAGACGGACTTTTTTTTTTTTTTAGCCCTTATATTCCATGCGTAAGACGGATACCATTCCAAAATATCAAACATGCTGAACGTTCAAGATCAAGTTTTCACTTCTGCCGGCACTCCCGGAGTGCAACCCGTCTTTTTTTTTTGTGTGATAAGCTGAAAGATAGGCCAATTCAATATGGTAACATTTACTATCGTTAGATCTTCGAATGGAATAAAAAAAAGAATTAAATGCCAAGAAAGATAAGATTACCCAGTATGTTCATAACTTCAAGGGCCCATAAAAAAATAAAATCACATAAAAAAAGGTTTTCCATTTGGCTTTTAAAAACTCGTCTATCTATCAGGTAGCTACCCTAAAAATTTCATTTTATTATTCAGAAGGCTTCAATCGAAAAATTGAAATCTAAATGTGGTAAGTGCAAAATTTTTATTAGCATGATGATCATTAAAACCAATAAATAGGTGTTTAATTACCAGAATTTTTTTAAAATAACCCCGCTGTTGCTCAATGCAAGTGCGACATCACCGTAAAAAGTTGTCTTTTAAATGTCTGAATGCCCTTTTATCATTTTTAATGGTTTCTTCTGCTACTATGTATTTCCGGGTTATTTCGTCCAAATTGTGGCATTCTCTCAAGTAGCCGAGGTCTTTTTAGTATCCCCATTGAAACAAATCAATGGGGTTTAGGTCGAGGGACCGTGGAGGCCAGGCTTTAAAGCAGGCGTCACCGGCGCATGCGCAGGCTGCAACGACCAATCCATCTTTCAGGGTATTTTTGCCCTTTAGCCTGGCCTCCACGGTCCCCGGACATAAACCCTATAGATTTTTTTCCGTGGGGATACTACAAAGACGAGAGACTGCCACAATTTGGACGAAATAGCCCGGAAATTCATAGTTGCAGAAGAAACGATTAATAATTATAAAAGGGCATTCAGACATTTAAAAGACAACTTTTTACAGTGATGTCGCACTTGCACTGAGCAACAGTGGGGTCATTTTAAAAATTTCTGGTAATTAAACACCTTGTTATTGGTTTTAATTTGTTTTTATTAATCATCATGTTAATTCAATTTTTGCACTTACCAAATTTAGATTTCAATTTTTCGATTGAAGCCTTCTGAATAATAAAATGTAATTTTCAGGGTAGCTACCTGATAGATAGAGCAAGTTTTTAAAAGCCAAACGGAAAACTTTTTTTATGTGATTTTATTTTTTTACGGGCCCTTGAAGTGGTGAACATACTGGGTAATTTTATCTTTCTTGGCATTTAATTCTTTTTTTATACCATTCAAAGATCTAACGATAGTAAATGTTACCATACTGAATAGGCCTATCTTTCAGCTTAGCACACAAAAAAATATCAAGCATCTTCCGCAATAATTGACGTCACCATGAGTGAAAATCTCATCGTACTCGGCGATAGATGAAAAATTGAAAAAAACGTCATAACTCCGAAAATACGAAAAATCGCATAAGGGCTCTTTCAATTTATGCGTTTCGTATCGGACCGCTGCCGCACGTTTTCCGTGCCGCTAGTTATAACCCGCTGCCGTGCCGTTGCAGTACGGTAGCAGTCCGTTACCAAACGCTTAAATTGAAAGCGTATCTGACTGCCGTGCGTTTGTATGCTAGTGCTGTTTTAAATTTATTTGAATTTTGACACCAGTTAAGCCATGGACTCTGACGAAGAAACATTACTTTTAGTGCTCTTCAACTGCCCGTCCGTATTATTACCACGACTGACTTATATATTATAACCTCAAAACGCGCGTATTTCTGTACTTGAGTACCCGTAGAAATGTAAGATGATTGAATTAGATTAGGCCAAAAAATTAATTTTTAGAGCACGAATATTCTCTGTCAAATCATACCGATATATCGATATATCGATATTTTTTAATAAAAATATCAATATCGATATTGATATTTTCAAAAAACATCGATACGATATATATCGATACTTTATTGCATTTCCGACATCCCTATGGGACTTGGGACGGTTCCGTCCTGCTGTCGAGCGTTCGCGGTACGGACGCCGCGCTGTTGCCGCACCGTGCATTTTGTATGAAAACAAACGACCGGCCGTGCGCCGTACGACAAACGCACCGCTTCGGCACTGTAGCGGTCCGATACGAAACGCATAAATTGAAAGAGCCCTAACATACATGGGGGTGATTCGGATAGCCCTCTAAGTCCTCTACCTCCCAGCTTCAGTATATCACTACTTTTTGGGACACCCTGTATATGAGATATACTTATCTACTACATAATATTCATTCAATGCCGATGATGTTTTAGTGCCTAATATTACCTGTATGGTATCTAGGTAATAGGTATGGGTATAGCCTATTAGCCATTAGGTATCATGCTCGGTACAATTTTTAAATAAAATTATAACTACAATGTCTACGTACTTCGTCACTTTCTTCTTGCTTTTTCTGAGATTAATAAAGTATTCGTAAGCTTGTTCAGGCTTGAACGGCTGATCCGCATCTAGCATTGCTCGCAGTCGGGCAATCTACAATAGCCATAATAATATGATACAATTACTATTCTCAATTAATCTTTAAAAAAATAATTCATTTAATAATTAAAGGTAGGTACTTATTTCAATTATTAAATTTGCATTTGCAGTGAAAACGACGATATTAAAACTTGATACATATATAAAATTCAAAAAGTATTCTAACCGTATCAGCCGGAAGTGTATTAGCGTATTGCCGCCATAAATAAATAATGCTGCGTATAGGCGGTTTCGCCATTCGCTCAAGCCTGTCCGTCAACACCGCGCCATGCCGGCGCAGACAGCGGGCATGCGCTCGCGCTGCGCGTCTTGATAGTTTAACGTCGGTTGCTTTTGGTCCCCTTTGAAAGTTCAAATTATTCAATAAAAAAGAGCGTGTGTGCTGAGCCCACGTGTCAGAAGTGAAACTTCTTTGGCAAGACATACCAAAAACGTCGCCTTACTCCATGACGTGACGATATTGCCATGACGCGACCTTGAAATTTTATTCTCAACGCGCCTAAAGAAGTTTCACTTCAAATTCATCATTACATAGTTTACTCGTTATTAACTATATATTCTGTATATTCATCGTTAACATCATAAAAATAATTTAATCGATCATGACGATTATAGTCATAATCTAATAGTCTAATCTTTTAACGTTAACCAGTTCAATGTATACTGTGACGAAAAAATATTAAGTAACAATTATTATTGTATAGTCGTTTTACTTAGGCCTTGCCGGCTTCGGGGGCGGTCGAACTGTTTGTTTCGGAGTCGACTTGTGCTGAACTCTTAGATCTCGACCGGCCATGATTGTGTCTGCAACTGAGGGTGGCACTGTTTCCGTGGCGTAGGGAGGATACGGTGGGAAACCAGCACCAGTCGCTGCGGGCGTAGCTATACATGAATAAATATTAGTATGGTTCGTATGCTTCGTAATTGATTGGTATAAATTTCAGATATGTTACGGCAACTGCCTCAAGGTGGCCTCAAGTAAGTCACAACGCAATGGATGGTTCTGTTCTAAACGTTAGATTTAAACTAATTTATTTTAGCTAAGTTATTCCTGCTTTGTTGTTCTACAGGTAATTTATTGACAAAGAATATAATATAAGCAATATATATAAATCAATAATTACCTTCGCCTGCTTCAGATGGCCCCATTTCGCTTGGAGCATAATCTGTAGATGGTGCACTATTAGCCATTTTGGTAATTTAAATAAAAGCTCAGAAACAGTTAATATTGTATTGTTTATAAATCTTTAATTATGATTGGACACAACTTTTGCTTGTCCTGTTGACGCGATTGCATTTTAAAGAATGATACAGAATGATAAACAGAATTAACTTCATTTTTAATAAAAAATTCTATGTGGCCAGTTCCTACTTTGAAAATTCATAGATATTAAAACTCTTTTTTGATATCCTTATCAATTATTTTACGTGGCTTAGGGTAAATAAATATAAAGGTCTTAATAGGTCTTAGAGCATTTAATGCTTTAAGTAATAGGTACATAGTCAATTTACATTTTCGTAATTTTACTCTCTTTGGAGGGAAAAGCAGAGCGTGTGGGATTCTTACCGGCGCGGCGCGGTGGCCAAAACAAAGATAGATCTTGGTGCTGGTGTTTTGTAAAAACCTCCATGTAATGAATGCAATATTGCATTAATTAATTATAGCTATGTAATTTAATAATCATGAGTTTTTTTTAATCATGTTGCAGGTCTTTATATTTGAGTTGCCATATTAATGAAGATGATCCCAATTTTGAGTAGGAAAGGAAGAAAAAAAAATGTTATCTTAAATAATTTATAATATTCTATCTTACATAATTATATATAAATATTAACAGTATATATCATATCTCACTCATATCTCACACGCTTTTCACAAATTGTGAAATAACACTTCAATAACAGTGCTGTTGCAAAGTTACCTTCATTACTACATAGTATAAAACAAAGTCGCTTTCCCTGTCCCTATGTCCCTATGTCCCTTTGTACGCTTAAATCTTTGAAACTACGCAACGGATTTTGATGCGGTTTTTTTTAATAGATAGAGTGATTCCAGAGCAAGGTTTATATGTATAATAACATCCGTTAAATAGTGGAGAAGTACTGTTATTTTTGAGGTTTCTAATGTGATGTCGTAAAAAATTACATTTTTTCCGCTTACATTGCAAACGCAGGCTGAACCCTACGAGTTTTATCAAAATAATGTACTAAGTATTATACACATTAAAAAGGTCTACAGAAAAGTCCGCGATGGTATATGTCTATCTCTTATGGATAACCCACAATAACTTTTTTTTGTCATTTACTTTTTACGACAAATAATGCCTAATTTTCGATGCGATTTTAACCAATACAGCATTAATCCTTAACCAATTAAATACCTTGAATACATTGTTCATTTAATATAGATCTATATGGCCCTTTACACCGTATGATTTAAGTGAATATTTTCGAAGATATTACAGATTTAAAAATTGCGGGACGTAGCGTTTGCGGCGGTATCGGCCGGCCGCCCGGCTATCTATTTTATACCCGTGCGAAGCCGGAGCGGGCCGCTATGATTTTATATACAACGTTCACAGTTTTTCTGTAGTGTATTTAGTATCAGCATTGCACCCGTGCGAAGCCGGGGCGGGTCGCTAGTTTTCCAATAAACTAATAACAAAATGTTTAAATATATTATTATTCCCATACATGAATACCATCAACGTCATTGTCATCATTATTCTCGTCATCATCATCATTGTCTGTACCAGATTCTATATTTTGGCGGTAAATTCCAAATGCTGCATTTTGAGGTATCCTATTAGTGCATCTTCGGGTAGCGAATGGAGCGACAAGTATTTCAAAATTCTCTTTTGCGACCTCGGCACCGTTATATGGGAAGAAGCATGTGTTATAAGATGGAGGAACCTTTCCTGGTATTATATGGCCACATGCACATTCAGCTCTACCTACATACATTTTTTCGGTACCATCGTGTTCTGTATATCCCCCCTGGATAGCCCCCGCTGGTATGACGTCTTCTTTTGTTGGTATCCAAATACAGTCATAGCCACATAACATCTGAAAAAATATTTTTTATTTTTTATTTTTTATTTTTATTTTTTTTTTATTAGAATAAGAAATTATATAAACTATGTAAGATCGAAATAGCATTCAATTAAATTTATCAAAACATTTTACATACATATTACTTGTAAATTTGACTATTAAAATTTAAAAACCCAAAAGTAGCAACAATATATTCATAAGTTACATGAAATCAGTCACAGAAAAACCAAATGACTTAAACTCAATCAAGTTTAATAAGTTCTTTTAGAAATGTTTTTATATTATCATAATACATATATTTTAGTTCAAGAAGCTATTTCCATCAATATAAAACATTTACCTCAAAATTAGTTTTCAAATGCATCTCTCCACCCCAGGATATGAAAGCGCACTTTGCAGATGGTACAAACTTTCCAGGTGTTAATGATCCTTCATGGGCAGCTCTTATAATATATAAGAATTCATTTTCGTAACCACCAATCATAGCTCCATATGGTATCAGCCCATCATATGGCACCCAATAGGGTTTGCCCCCTTGAATGGGTTTTAAAGTAGGCCTTTCTATACTGGGTCGTACTAAAATATTAATATTATTAATCAGCTACAGAAAATATTTTACAGGTAATTACAAATAAATAAATATTTCAGGACAATTTTCACACACGGCACGATCTGATCCGATGTGTTATGGAAACCAGATGGCCGATAAACATACATATAGTATAATTTTAAATAAATACTTATATAGATAATTAACACCCAGACACAGAGCAAACATCTATGTTCATCACACAAATATTTGCCCCGGGTGGGAATCGAACCCACGGCCTCTGGCATGGAAGGCATGGCCACTACCAACCAAGCCAACCGGTCAGTCAAAGAAATAAAACATAACATTCATATTGGGAAGCCAAAAACCTCTACAGCCGTACAAATAAAAACTTGCTTATTCAAACCTTATGCAATGAATAGATATGATAAGAATAAATAAAGAATAAGGATGTCATAATTTCACAAATAAATTTGGAACAACGTCGATGTAACTATGCTCACGCTATGCAATAGGCGCGAAGCGGCAACGTAGCAATTCATTCATAAAATTATAAAAAACATTGAAATTGTCTACGGTTAAGCCGTAGTTTAAGCCTGTTGTGAAGTTTCATCATACGATGTTCTGTTTATTTATTTTTTAAATATTTATTGGAAATAATTTAAATATATCATTAAATATATGCAAGCAAATGAAAGAGAACGCTATCCAATATCTGGAGAACAGAAGATAAACACACCTTGAGATAGAGAATTGCCAAACTGGTACTCAAAACATACAACTCCAGGCTTAGAAGATTTATATTTTCTATGAAAGTTAATATCATTGTGATAAGTTTAGAAATAAGTTTTATGTATGTATGGTTTGGTGCATGCCGTAAATAAATAAATTATTATAAATATCAAAAGGGTTTTTCATAATTTCGTATGTTTTGACATTTCTTACAAAATTTTCCATTTCAATACTTCATGAAATTAGGTATTAATTTTCTCAACTTATTCTACTTTTCGTATTACTCTCATTGTCAGTATCTCAAATTTAGATTGAAAATTGCTTCTAAAACTTGTAAAACACTGCACAATGCACCAAAAGATATGTTATAACTCGGTTATGTCAGACTTATACTAGGGTGGTAGCTGGAATAACGTCGAAATAGCATTAGTATGAATACTTATTACGACGTTATACTAGGTTTCATTTATTACGTGTTTATTTGTATGATTTTTCCTTATTCTTAGTTTATTCTTATCATAAAATGTTATAACTCGTTTATTTGTACGGCTGCTATAATTTTACACTCACATTATTTGAGTGAAAAAGAAACCAAATGCAGTGCCGGCGTTAGGGGGGGCGAGAGGGGGCGATGGCCCAGGGCGACAAATTCTGGGGGGCGCCAAGGTCTGAAGTTGGAGTCTCTTGCCTCTCCTGGTGCAAACCTTCAGAACTCCTCAAGTGGGCGCCACAATATTTTCGCCCGGGGTGTCAGTGGCCCTTACACCGGCACTGACCAAAATAATGTGAACAATATACAACTAAAAAAAGTCTGTCAATGAGTTAATCAGAGAATATATTCGATATGAAATATTATGTAAGATTATTCCATACACATACATGTAAATTTCCAATCTACAGCATTCTGTTGTTCAACCACTGTAAATGTTATATACCCAAAATTAGCTTTCTTGACATTCTTTGAAACTATTGGTTCATATTCTCCATACTTTCCTAATTGTATTTTATTATCATACCATGCTAGCCAAAACTTTTTGTATCCATTACGATTTATTATATCAGGTGTATCAGCTTCAGCTACAATTTCATTATTTTCTTTAATACTAGATTTTCCATTTCTTCCTATATACACCTGAAAATGCAATTGGAATGAAATGCATATTTTAAAACAATTTGAGACGTTAATACTATTAGGTATCTTGAAAATAAATCAAACAAAGCAATACTATATAAGAGAAATAAATGTAAAGAAATAATGTATAAGAATAATAATGTACAAGAAAAATATACTTCATTTTTATGTTTTCAACTTCAGTGTTAAAATATTGGAAAATACCAATCACGTCATAACAAGGAAAATATCTTACCCAGTGGTTTAAATAGGGAATATCAGGTTTCTCCGCCAGGCCAATGTTAGCATTTCCGAATGATTTAATGGAAAATGATAAGGAATTGCCCGAAATCTTGTAAAATATTATTTTATTGTGTGGTTGGGAAGTAAAATCTATAATGAAAAAATATCAATATTAGTCGTGCAACCAATACCTATATATGCATAATTATTAAAAAATTCACGAGGAAAATTTACCAATTACATCTCCCATGACAAAAAAATGTAGATTCAAAACGCCCAGGACACAATTTTTTTTTTATCAAACGCCTACTTATACGAACACTGGATTAAAACTGATTGTCATTGAGATTTGAGATGATAATAATTTTATTGTTATCAACAAGGTCAACAAAAAATAATTTGCTCAATGCTCACAGCTTCTAGTGTCAACTGTCAAAACTCAAAAGTCAAAGCCACGTAGAGGGAGAATGAACTATAGAGGAGGCACTAAAATGACAAGTAATGCGTGAGAGAAATACACTTATGACTATAAAGCCAAGAGCAAGCGAGACAGAAACATTGTTTTTTGTTTCTCTCATGTTATGCGATTTCTTTTGTTGGGGACAAAGGCAGTTTGTCCCAAACAAGCGGCTACAGTCCATTGTTTTGCTAGTTTTCTGTTTTTTCTCGCTGTTAAGTGACGTCAAAGTTTAATAAACGTTGACAGTGATCTGTTTTAATCCGACTTTAAGTGAAAATATGGTGCGTTGTAGTGTGATTGGTTGTAAAAATCGGCCGGAACGAAGATTACCAAATATTACCTTTCACACGTAAGTAAACTTATTTGAAGTATATTGTTTTATAGAACTGGATATAGTTGATACATTTTCATTAACTCTAATGTGAAATTATCTACAAATATATAATATTTTCATCGAAATAGACGTAAACATTTTTTTGTGTTATCCGACTAAATTACGAAGTGTTCTTGTTGTTCAGGACGCCATTTGTTTTTACGTAGTTTCAAATTTATGGTATAATCATGTGATTAACATTAGGGATACCAGTACAGGGTAAAATTTTCCCCAAAATCGTGAAATGTTTTTTAATATTAAATATGTTTTTCAGGTTTCCAAAACAAACAAGTACATTAAACAGATGGATTCGAGCTACCGGAAGGAAGAACTGGTTACCAGGAAAAAGTCACAGAATATGTTCTATACATTTTGAGTCGCGTTATTTTCGAAAAACGAAAAAAAAAACCTATTTGATGCCCAATGCAATTCCAACACTTTTTACAACAGTGAGTAATTTTTGTGATGCGTTTAGTTTGGATTTAAATGTTCATTTCCCTTCTTCAAAAGTTCATTCTCCCTCTACGCAAAGCCACAAAGCCTTCTTTCTATTTTTTTAATAATTTAATCATAACCAAAACCCTTCTTTCTTTTGTCTATGGCCTGCCCGATCCGAATTTTAAATTTACTCAAAACTCAATAGAATTAAAATAATACAATGTATAGTATTGAGCTGTGTTCTTTTCATGTTATTGTAGAGTGTAGACTGTGTTGTAGACTACTACTTATTAGTGATTAAATCCCTTACGATGTGTTTTAATATCAACTTGATTACATTAGTTAATTACAAAGTGTAATTGAATCACTAGTGGACAATACGGCTATTATTATGGATTGTAATTCAGCGACATTATTTTAGAAATGTAATATTTTTCCGTGCTCCATTTCTTCAACGAGTATCCAAACTGAAAATTTTTAATTTGATTACAATTACAAATTACAAGAGATATAATTATTAATATTATTTCCATATATTTTATTGTACGACGTTTCAATCGATGTTCTTTATTTGGCCTTTATGAGGGAAAACTTTAAACCTTGCAACACATAAAATGTCATCATTATTAAAAAATCAATGTCTTTACTCTTTCTGTTGTCATTGTCCAAGTCCATTAATGTCAAATTAATGTCATTCATATTTCATATTGATTAAAAGACACATTCGGTGATAGGAATTTTTTAATCTATCCCAAAGTTTTGCTTACAACTGATTAAATATCTACAAGTTTCAGTTTTCAGCAAGTTTTCAGTTAACTAACCACCTAAGGAATGAAGTTTGAAAACAAATAAATATAATATTTACTAATATCATGGACTATATTTCCAGGGGATTTCCCGCTGACTGTAGTTACCAGAATTTTGTTATATTTTCCTATTTATTTTTATCATGTGTAGTTGCTTAAATATTGTGAAACTGAATGAGTAATGTTCAGATTATAGTGTTAGTACTGATTGAAAACTTTAAAAAATGAAAACCGACAGTAAGTTTTTTATTTCATTATGTATTGAATATTATCTTATCATACAAATGAATTCAATCATAATTTTTTTTTGTGTCAGTTTGTTTTTCAGTGCAAATTCCTTATAAACTATATAAATGCGACAGCGGTGGAATTAAATTTCAGTTACATCCAAATGTTAATTTAACAGACCATGAGGAAAACCCTGCTATTTATCTTATCAATAAAAAATGCCCACATGAAGATCTATATGAAGTAAGTTAATCAAATTATATGTGTCCTTTAACAATGCAGCGTAAAATATTTAAACCAACTTCATTTACATTGTTAATTTACATAGATACTTTAACATAAGATTGATTTACATGAATACTTCATTAAATTTTTCACTGACTGTTTTTTTATTATTTTAGATACTTCTTAATTATGCAAATAGAACAATTTATATAAAAACATGTGAAAATGTAAGGACAAGCCTACCATTGCCAGGACATTTGGTTGAGGCTAGTCAGCCGTTGAATCTATGGCTGGCCTGGCATGACAAAGAAATAAGTATGGGTGTTATGAACGAGAAACCCTTTTTTGTTTATCCTCGCAACATAACTGGCGGAAAAGCTGCTGACAGTTTTGTTGGATACATTAATTTTAAGAGAAATTATAAAATTGATTGGATAGTTGAAGGTATTGAATTTTTTAGATTTATATTTTTAAGTTATGAGAAGTGTTGTTTTATGTTGGCTTATGCATCTCCCAGTTATGTGAACTCAACAATAAATATAATTTAATCAATTGATTGCAGATTAAAAGCCTGGACCAATATGTTTGAAGTCAAACTTTACAACTATTAAACAATTATGATATATTTAAAAAAATATGTCCAAGACACTTTAAACTGCTTTGCATATCAATAGTTTTTTTTAATTCCCACAGAATATTTTAATAATATTCAATTATACGTATGATATTAAAAAAAAATGTTTTAGAATCTCCACGGATGTTCAAACCACTTCTCGACAGTGATGTTGAAATAACTGATGGCAACTTACGTTGGGTTAGTGTTGTAAACAATGATCTCCCGATGGACGCATTTATTGGAGGCTTTGAAGGCGGACCCATATATGTTGCAAGAGCTATGTATGCAGGTTCATTATGTCCTGGAAAGTATATACCTTCACTTGGAAGAGCTTATATTGCATGGGGTGGACAGGAATACGAAAAACGAAACTTCCAGGTAATAATATTACAGGTATTATTATTATTAGATATTATCTATTATCAGCATAAAAATTCTGTGAGCTAAGATAATTAGATCTACACTAATATTATAAAGAGGAAAACTTTGTTTGTTTGTTTGATTGTAATGAATAGGCTCATAAACTACTGGACCGATTTTAAAAATTCTTTCACCATTCGAAAGCTACATTATCCACGAGTAATATAGGATAGGTTTTATCCCGGAAATTCCACGGGAACGGGAACTATGCGAGTTTTTCTTTGAAACCGCGGGTGGAGCCGCGGGCGGAAAGCTAGTATTTAATAAATTGTTATCATTATGAATCATTTTAATTATTTGTAAATGTATATCATTAACACTAACTTTATTATCTTTTCAGCTACTTTGTGGTTATAATGCAAAATGGGTAGCATGTCGAAATAATGAAGTCCCAGAAAATGTTTTTGTAGCGGGTATGTCTGAAGTGAGGGAGGAACCTCTTTACATTGGCAGAGCTATGATTGATGGAAACTTGGTAGTTGGAAAAGTTCATATGCTATACAAAACCTGCTACTTGCCCTACAATGGCGTAGAGGTCGAAAAACATGAATATGAGATTCTAGTTGACCTGTCTATAAAGCCTAGGGGACGACTATGTAAAAGAATATGTCAAATTAATCTTAAGAATCCTAATCAAACCTGTATATACTAGATTTTATTTGTTGTTTATTTATGGGAAAATATATTCATATTATAAATATAGTTGTATTTTTTACTAAATAGTCCAAGAAGCTTATATCTAATACACTGGAGATTTCAGTATGAACATTAATTTGTAACAAGAAAATATGACGTTGAATGACGCCTGTATGTTTTTTTATCCCTTTCACACCTAACTAACTACCTAGGTGTGAAAGGGATAAAAAAACGTACAGGCGTCATTCAACGTCATATTTTCTTGTTTTATGTTAATGTTCATACTGAAATCTCCAGTGTATCCATACTAATATTATAAATGCGAAAGTAACTCTGTCTCTCTGTCTGTTACTCAATCACGCCTAAACTACTGAACCAATTTTCATGAAATTTGGTATGGAGATATTTTGATACCCGAGAAAGGACATAGGCTACTTTTTATCCCGGGAAAATGACGCAATCCCGGAAATCCCACGGGAACGGGAACTATGCGGGTTTTTCTTTGACGGCGCGGGCGAAGCCGCGGGCGGAAACCTAGTTAGATATAAGCTTCTTGAAATAGTCATAAGGATAAGTCCTAATATTAGCTATATTGCTACTCATTCTTCATTTTAATTACCTATATGTTTTGTTTACATGAATAATAATTGACAGTCGGATTTTTTGCCCAGAAAATATAAGTCTGTAAATATCCACAGTGTATCCACACTATAATATCCAGAAAAAATTGTTATATGGTTATTTGTTGATTAATTCTCTTAATTTATATTCAGCCTGCATAATACCAAAAGGAGTGAAGTCCAAGTCAGCGTAATAAACCATTAATTACTTACTTAATAATAATTCCGTATTTTAGCTATATAGTATCTTCGTCTTCTGATAACGATACCACAACATGCACTTAAATGGCATGATTATTATTTTATTAACAGTTTTCTTACGAAATTAGAATAATGGAGTAACTATATAAAAGCATATTATTTGATAAATATATAAAGAACATAGGCCAGGAGATACTGACACAAAATATTGGGTCATTTGTAACAGTCTAAGGTTCTTCAGAAGTCTAAGTACGCAGTGACAAAAAGAAAAACGATGGTCAGAGCACTGGTACATACCAGCGCGCGGCGGCCCAGTCGCGTGGGCGTTAGTTGAAAAATTTGGAGAAAAAAAAAATTGGTTGTCTGTAAAGTATATGACGATAGTAGAACGTGACAACGTCCGATTGTGCTTCTTTGTCGCTCGTTCCGCGCTCTCGCTTGCACTTCAAGCCTTACATGGAACGCCTCAGAGCGAGGTAACGCCGCATGAGTCATGTTTTTTCGAGCATGCATCCGGCTCTATCGAATTATAAGACGTTGTCACGTCAAAAAATTGCTGAGTTTTGGCAGTACGGCAACCTTTTGGTACCTACTGTCACTGAAAGTATGGCATGACGATTTTCGTAAATGGCTGAACGACTATGATCTGTCTACGTCCTACGATGATTAACCTATGCAAAAAATAGCCTGTTAGTTTTATTTTAATCAACGCATTCGCGTCGGTATGCCGGGCTGTGAGTCAAACCGGAGAAGTATGGCATGACAGTACCGCCTACTTCTGTTTTATGGGCTATCAGAAAATCCTGAAATTTTTGTCACTATCTCCCGGCCTAACATAATTTTTGCATTATTTCAAGTTTCTTATTTTTTACATATTTTAGTTTTAAAATTTTAACGTGTACTCTGTACTTAACATTAGTACTGTGCGTAGAGGGAGAATGAACGTACTGTGTGTATATAAAAATAAAATGTCAATGTCAAAGAACACAGTAATCAAATCATAATTAATGTCAATTGATGTTGCTGAGAGTTTATTCATGATTGTTGAATCACAACAATAATTATTTCATACTATAAGTCATCAATGATCAGCGATTTCAATATTTAGACACAATAAAAAGATAGAGATAAAGAAATAAATGTGTAAATCAATGAACATAATTTAAAGTTTATTGGATTGTAGAACAAAACTATGGGTGAAGTAATTGGTATGTAAATAATTTCGCTTTCTGCATATTTTTTGAGGAACGTTTTAGGCATTAAGGTATTTTATGTTTTTCAAGAATTTAGTACTCTACAATGTCACCAGAACTTATCATACAAATTATGTGGAAGTGGTTTAATATTCTACGTTAAGTCTCGAGGAGGTGCGGCTATTGGAATATCCAAGAACATGAATGAGCTCTGCAACTATTGGGTAAGAAAACTATTTCTCATTTCTCTAATATATTCTGTAAATTTTAAACTTAACAAATTGTATACTTAAAATGTCCATAAGGGACAACTCCAATTGAGTTTTTGAGTCTATTGCAACCAGAAGAAGACTTTGTTCAGTTATATGTTAGAGAATAAATACTTTATTATTCACTATCTTTCCGCCCGCGGCTTCGCCCGCATTTTCAAAGAAAAACCCGCATAGTTCCCGTTCCCGTGGGATTTCCGGGATAAAACCTATCCTATGTGTTAATCCAAGTTGCCCTCTATATGTGTGCTAAATTTCATTGTAATCGGTTCATTAGTATTTGCGTGATAGAGTAACAAACACATACACATCCTCACAAACTTTCACATTTATAATATTAGTAGGAATAGGAATTAGTAGGATAGGATTAAAAATTCTTAATTATTATTAGAGTATTATAAGATTAAATTTTAAACTGTAAATTTTAGTTTTATTCATATTTCTTTTAATTTATAAGGTTTATATAGCAAGAGAAGGTAGAACTTGGATAAAAAGCACTAATGATGATGATGAAGCAGAAAACTCAAATATTGCATATACACCAAACATATTATCTCAAAATGAATACAAGAAGTTTTGGTTATTATGGTCTAATAACACTTTGAAAGTAGGTGTATTTGATAATCCAAAACCACTTGCAACTAAAACGGAAATTGACTTGGATAATATAAAGTATGTCACATGTTCTGGCTTCGGGAATGTAGTACATTGGAAATTGTTGTGTGAGTACTCATATATTGCATTGAAATAAGTTTTGATTTATTAAGTTTCTGCACTACATAGTATAAAACAAAGTCGCTTTCCCTGTCCCTATGTCCCTATGTCCCTATATCCCTATGTCCCTTTGTACGCTTAAATCTTTGAAACTACGCAACGGATTTTGATGCGGTTTTTTTTAATAGATATGAGTGATTCAAGAGGAAGGTTTATATGTATAATAACATCCATTAAATAGTGGAGAAGTACTGTTATTTTTGAGGTTTCTAATGTGATGTCGTAAAAAATTACATTTTTTCCGCTTACATTGCAAACGCAGGCTGAACCCTACGAGTTTTATCAAAATAATGTCCTAAGTATTATACACATTGAAAAGGTCTACAGAAAAGTCCGCGATGGTATATGTCTATCTCTTATGGATAACCCACAATAACTTTTTTTTGTCATTTACTTTTTACGACAAATAATGGCTAATTTCCGATGCGATTTTAACCAATACAGCATTAATCCTTAACCAATTAAATACCTTGAATACATTGTTCATTTAATATAGATCCCTATATCCTATCCTATCCTAGATATGGCCCTTTACACCGTATGATTTAAGTGAATATTTTCGAAGATATAACAGATTTAAAAATTGCGGGACGTAGCGTTTGCGGCGGTATCGGCCGGCCGCCCGGCTATCTATTTTATACCCGTGCGAAGCCGGAGCGGGCCGCTATGTTTTTATATACAACGTTCACAGTTTTTCTGTAGTGTATTTAGTATCAGCATTGCACCCGTGCGAAGCCGGGGCGGGTCGCTAGTTTTTTTATATTTATGGTTTTATTTATGTGCAACTTCTTAATATTTTCATAAATAATGTATGTAGCCTTTTATACTTAAATGTCCCTTTGACATTACCTTTTCAATTGGAAATATTGGACTTATAGGAATCTTGTAATCTATACCAATATTATAAAGCTGAAGAGTTTGTTTGTTTGTTTGTTTGTTTGAACGCGCTAATCTCAGGAACTACTGGTCTGATTTGAAAAATTCTTTCAGTGTTGGATAGCCCATTCATTGAGGAAGGCTTTATATCATCACTCTAAGACCAACAGGAGCAGAGCAATGCGGTTAAACCGTGCGGCATTGCTAGTACACAATAGTTTAACTGTAATTTTATTGCAGTGCCACCAGCAATTGAAAAGCCACTTTCTGTACCATTGAAGTCGGGGAAAGCTAAGTGGGTGGCAGCTGATGTACAATTGCCTGATGACTCATTTATAGGCGGATATGAAAATGAATTCCTCTATATAATCAGGGCTAAACATAGAGGCTCACTGACTCCCGGCAAATTTGTACCATCAATGGGCCTCGGTTTCATATCTTGGGGTGGTCAGGCACATGAGAAAACTGAATTTGATGTAAGTATCAAGATTATTTAGTTACATAATATATTGATTTTCAAGTTTGTTGTTATGTAACAGAAATAAGTAGTCTTTATCAATATCAAACAAAAATATCACAGTTAAATAGGAGCACCATTAAATCTTTGTTTTATTTAGTTTTTAAGTATTTGTTGTTATAGCGGCAACAGAAATATTTCCTGAAATTTTCAAATATCTTACTATCAAGGTTCACACTTGAACCGATTTCGATTGTATATTGTTTTTTTGTTATATATTTTATTGTCCGCAGAAGGATTTAACATAAGAATAATTAAAAAAATTACGAGACCAATTAATTATCAACACAGGCAACATCTGATGGGTCAACTTGTAAAAAAAATAAAATGATTCAGCGTTGATTAAAATCGACTACGACTTAAGATGAGAAAATCACTTTAAATAACCTCTTACAGTTAACTTTTATGAGTAACTGACATGTTGACTCTTATGGTTTCAGGTTCTTTGTGGATATGACTTAAGGTGGGTTAAAACAAAGTTTGACAGGATACCAGTGGAGGCGATAGAAGCTGGCCGCTCTGAAGGGTCCAACGCTGAAGTCCTTTACGTCGGACGGGTGGAACACCAAGGCCATTATATACCAGGAAAAGTACAACCGTCACATAAAGTCTGCTATATTCCATATCTAGGGGATGAGGTAGGGATGAGTGAATTTGAAATTTTAATCCAACCCCACTCCAACAAATATATAGCTGATAAAATTTACCGCCACGTCGACTTTGAAATTGCTTCTGATTCATATTCTGATGAAGACGTCGATTTGTAGCTGTATGGTTATAGCACACTAGATTAAAACGGCGACTTTTTCCGCAATCTAAATAAAATTTTGTGGTCACGAAACTCTTGTCCAATTAAATCAGTTATACAGAACGGACATAAAAAGCATGACAGAAAAAAAAATAAAAAAGGTGTTTTATGTTTTGGTCTTAAAATATGTAAATATAAGTTAACCGAGCGTAGCTTCTCTTAAAATTAGAACTGCCAAGTAAAATATAAATTAGGTACATCATGATTTTAACAATTCGTGTGTAAACTGTAAAGTATTAAATATTATGGTGTAGGTATGTAATATGCAAAATGATTGTTTAATTTAACTGTGATGATACTTGATGTTTAATATGTTATGTTAATAAAATAAATTAAATTATATCTTAATATTTTTAGTACTTATTTTTACATAAACCCTTTTACTGACAAATAGTTATCACTTATTACATATAACATAATAATATGTGCAATTTGCTTAAAGCATATTTTTATTTTCTAACATAATTTAAGTACGATTCACATCGCCATTATCTTATTGCTTGCAATTTTAATTGCATAAGGATCAGAAATAAAACAAAGCTTTGTCTCAACAATTTATTTAAAATATACTCAGTGATGACTACGTATAATGCTGATGCATGCATCCGTAATAAATAATTTATAAAATAGCGTGAAAAATATACATAAGTCTTATAATTTGTAGTAATTGCATTAACAAGCTCTTCAATAGCTGGATTAGGCGCGATTTAATAACGTTCTACACCCAAACCAATAAAAAATACCTAGGTATTTTTTGTAGTGGTCTGCGGTTCTACATAGTTGCTTAGGCGACTAGGACTTCATAATCGGGGAAACCGAGTTCTTGTCCAGCGAACGAGATGTAGCATACACCGTGGGATTGTTGCACCTTGCCGGTGGTGATGCTGCCCTCATGGCGCACTCTGCCGATGTACAAGGGCTCACCGGCTTCGGTCTCGCCGCCGGGGAACGCTCCCGGGGGAAGGTTGGAGCCGCTGGTGGGCACCCAGTTGCCGGGACCACCTACCAGAACCTGTAACGATTAGACTGATTACTAACTGGTTCCAAAACCTAAAGGGTTGACTTAATTAATAACTGGTTACTGGACTGGACTTAATAAAAACTATTCTTTTTTATATATTGCGATTTTCATTGATACTTGTAAATTGTAATAATACTGTCAAAGATAAAATTACACCAACACGCGACGATTAATTAATTATCCATCTAGTGACTCTTGTAAAACAAGATAATGAACTACTCTGTAAACGAGATTGCAAAACATGTAAAAATGAAGATTAAATTCATTATAGAACATGCGATGTGCGAGCACAAGTCAAGACTCACTTATCTCAAAAATGCTAAGTAAATTTGTCACAACATGATTTATACGTACTTGATATTGAGGCTTTCCGTGTTCCTGTCCACCCCACGGTACGTAAGCGCATCCGTGTGAAGATACCACTTTGCCAGGGAGCATCGCACCTTCGTGTTGTGCCCTAGCTACATATAGAGGTTCACCGGAGCAGTCTTGGCCACCGACGACGGCACCAGGGGGCACTTGGCCGGAATTAGCGTCCACCCACACGCCAGCTCCTCTAACGGGAGCAACGCCGGGGTAGCCGGGAGGGGGACTGTATAGAGCCGCGGCTGATGGGGCAGATGGAGGCACTGCAATTTCAAGATCATTCGTTGAGGAAACAATTCAATATCGACAGATTCACGATGCATGAGGATATAAACAAAAATAAAAAGAAGTAAAAAAGTATCAATAAGTAATAAAACGGAAATTGAAGATATGTTACAAGCTCTGCGACATCTGGCTGTTAGAGTTTTCAAAGCCGGTAGCTATATGAATTAGTGACTTGCAAATAAAAAATTGATATTAAGGCAAGCAGAGATCGAAACACAAAATGTACCCAACAATTAACATCAACATACCACAAAGGCCGAACTCTTCGAAGTCGTTTTATTATAAATAACAATAAGAAGACTGGAAAAATTACGATTTTTCTATTGTTCCTATTCAATGTTAGTTAAACACACTGTTAAATCGTGAGTATCTATAAATACAGTGGAATTTATATAGCAATACAAATTAAAGCGATCATTCAAATAATTAAAACACTCAACGAATTTGTTCGGCGCCATTTTTGTTGAAATGACGGATGCGCCAATTGCCCCGAGCACCCCAACAGGTGCGGATACCGAAATGCGTTATTGGGAATGGAGCCGAATCGGTCCAATCCATAAGAACTTGGCCTGAGCTTCCGTCACGAATTGTCAATCTTCCACAGCGCCATTCGACGATGAACTTTTTAAACTCGTTGACATTCATAATACTCGGAGTCGGGACGGTCACCTACGGTAAGTCACAATTATTATTCTCGATTCTACTGAAATGAATCGCCGACAACAGCACATGCCACTACCTTTTCAGGTTTTTGTTTGCAGTATCTGATCACAGATTTAGTGTTTTCCCATCCTCCGAGGATAATCTCATAGATTGGCTCGATTTCAGCAGGCGCAGGCGTCAGACAAATGTGGCAGTTGTGAGGACCACGGAAATCCAGTTCTAGACTGCCAGCGGTGACTGGTCCGAACTTATATTCAAGGTTGTCTGGAGTATTGAACTCAGCTCCATCTGAATAGATTGGTCGTAGTATACATAATTTTGAACACATTTTAGTTGGGTACATTTTGCAATTTATTTTGTTTAAAAATACCTTCGATTTTCCATGTGCCAGTCGCTCCCCAACCGGTGCACACTCCTACGAAGGCAACTGGGAACGGTTCAGGGTCGGACCAGGAGATGAAGGGAATGGCTTCTCCTTCACGGCCAGCTGACACGATGCCGCCGTCCCAACGCACCCAGAAGCCGCGGAATTCACCACCGTTCACGATGCCAGGTGTTTCAATTTCAACTTTCTCTGGTTTCGTCCTGTTTCTTCTAATGACACTCTTTGTGTTTCCCCATCCTCCAATGAAAATCTGAAAGCAAATAATTTAAATAAAGTAGTACTTACATAGCACTGGAATATATTATTCTCATCCTGCGTTAATCGTATGTTAGTAAAATAATAATCTAATATTCTTATACAATTCTTGTGTCGCAGTTTTTGATCGCGTGAACGGCTTGACCTCATGAAATTTTCTGTGCATCTGTAGGAGGATCGGACATCTATTTTTGTTCCTCCTAAATGATAAGAGTAAGGCAGAACAACGTTTGCCGGGACAGCTAGTATAGTCATATAAAATGAAGCTTTTTTTTACCTCATACATCGGATTGGACTCTTGTGGTCCCATTGTGAGAGCAACGTGGGCATCATTAGCTGTACGAACTTTGAACTGCACGGAGCCACTGGGTACAGGGAAGAACTGGTATTGGAGATTGTCCTCCGTAGCCACATCTGCAATTTCAATTAATAAATATTTTACAAAGGTGTATGTAAAAATAACTGTGATAATATATAGGATTCTATTGTTCTTTTTAAAATTGCAATGCTAAAGAACGTGATATAAAATTAGTATTTCTCACGTTTCATATATTATTATCGACCATTTCATTATTTTTCAACTAAGTACTTCCTGCAATCCATATTTGTCACAAGTTTTGCCTTAACTGTGCATCAGCTCAATTAGAATTCATTATGAGTCAATTTTAGTATTCAGCTCAACGCAGTAGAAGGTACGCAGTGAACCTACACGATTTAGCCAACTCAATTATTCTTCCAGTGTGCTTTCGATAAATATACCGTTCTACGTACAAATTGTCATACGAGTCGCATTACATTCCAATTCAATAGGTCTATATTTATAAATAGATAACTCCCTCGATATCAAATAGCTAACTACATGAGATTTTCTCAGCCACAATTATTTTTTAGAATACTTCAAATCGTATGTAACTCCTTTTAACTAAGTTATCTTCTTGTGAAAGTTACGTCAAATCGGCCCCAGCTATTCCGGAGATTGATTCCAGCAAACATTCTCCTGACCAGTTTTAGTATGAGCGTAGAAAAATTGCCGTCATTAGACTGCATCTTTTCTACGCAACATTCTTAAAAGACTATTAGATACATTATATTCATACAGACTTTAAATATGAATAACTAGCTTTCCGCCCGCGGCTTCGCCCGCGTTTTCAAAGAAAAACTCGCATAGTTCCCGTTCCCGTAGGATTTCCGGGATAAAACCTATCCTATGTGTTAATCCAAGTTACCCTCTATATGTGTGCTTTGGTTCTGTAGTATTTGCGTGAAAGAGTAACAAACACACACACACACACACACACACACACACACACATCCTCACAAACTTTCGCATTTATAATATTAGTAGAAGACTAGGTACTTTCGTCTTTCAACAACAATATTTTGAAGGCCAAGGTTATTCTCACAATTTTATGTAACCTTGTATTCAGATCGGTCAGATTATGCTATTTGTTTATGCAAAAGTGGTAGGTATATAATCGAATTATTAAATTAGCTGGGCTCTTATAATTATTGTTTATAGGAGCAATGGATTTATAATTTATTGTAATTTATTTATTATATATACAGGTACCTTTTATTTTATAATCAAGTTTCGTTTCGAATAATTTTTAACGATCGTGACACATCTAATAGATAGGTACCTATTAGGTACTCATCGTGTTAAATTTTACACTCGATTGTACCTAGTTACTTACTATAATTAATAATTATAGTAACTATCTTATAATCCAACCAACCAACCGAACCAACCAACCAACCAACCGAAAACGCCCCATACAAGAAAATTTACGTTACATAACGTTTGTGTACATACTGTGTACACAAACATGTTATTTATTACTACCGGCATACTAAATAGGGCCTGCGTTCTTCGCTTCGCGTCGTGATGATGTCATCTTATACAATCGATTCATAACGACCTTAGTGTCAATTCAATAAAACGAAACCAATTTAATCTGATGTATGGATAACAATTTCTTTTCATCTTAACTAGGCTATCCGAGAAGATTACTATAGATATAGGTACAGAAAATGATGGTAGGTAAGTACGTTTAGTACAGGTGTATGTAGGCGGTAAAGTTAATTATTGTCCCTTTATATTTCAAATCCTTTTAAAGTAATTTTCTAATATCGCACACCCTAATAATGTACAATTAATGCAATGACCTACTACCTATATGTAGGTACTTCGCAAATTAATATCACATTAATATGAAGGTCGATGTACGAAGAGGAAAAGTACCTGATTAACTTAAAAATGAAAAGCAAATACCTAACTTACGAATTTATATTATTACATATTATATTATAACATTTAGGTACATATAGTTAATATTATTATGATCTTCCAACAGAATCGATAGTTTCGTATTTTTCAAATGACTAAGTACATACCTACCTAGGTACCTTCCTATTTGTAAAACAATGTAAAATCTCACGGATTAAGTAATAATATTAATTAGTAGACAGTAGGTAAACTGTACGTATTAAAATAGCACAGTATTACAATATTATTTCCTAATAATAGTCATGTAAAAGTAGTGACAATAGCAGAATAATATGATCTCATTGTTAACTTCAATCAAGGTTTACACATTACAATTATTACACCTACTTCACCTAGTGTAGTTCATTTGTAACGGGCAACGGCTATAGAGTGGAGACAAATCAAACAAGAGTAGAATAAATAACAAGAGATGAAATTCCTTTAGTGTACGCACTATAGCTGCTATAGTCTACTAGTTAAAAATATTTACGCTGTTACTAGGTAGGTATGTGATGGAAGAGAGACCGATCGAAATAGAACTATGGCTTCCAGAAAATTAAAACACTTATCCCACTTGCAATAAAGCGCACAATCACTATCCTTTAAAAATATTATTTTTCTATTGATCCTAACGAATCGGACGCCGCGCCGCATCACCACACCCGGCTTTGGCCTTGTGCCAAAATAACACAAATACATACTATATCTAGGTATTTTATACACTTAGCTAAAATGAATTTAAAAGATCGTCTTTTTACAAAAAAAAACAGTGAGTACCGTCTAAGTATTTAGATTACCTATGTACATAAATAATAGCATACGGTTATACATTTATTCTATGTGATCGGTAATATAAGTAGATAATGAAAATAATTTTATAGCAAAGCAGGTTTAACTGTTTATCGTCACTTACCTAAAACGTTGGCCATGATGTAAATGAGTAATTAACAGTACACAAATACACGTTGGTTCGGCGTGAGGTGGTTTCCTATACTGAGAGTTGAGACGCTATTTCTCTGCGACTCGCCGCACTCCTCAGGCTACGTCGGATGATGTCATACTTGCTGCTACTATTAAAATGTTTTTCGATCGTCGGTAATCACCTATAGAGTTCAATTTGCAGTAGTATTATCGTAAATGGTAGGTGAACCATGAGATAATATAGCCGGTTAGAATGTAAAACAACAGAATTTTGTTATTCGGAATTTATTCAAGGAATAAATGTTAAACTTATTTAAGTAGGTGTTATTCCTACAACTATCAGTCGTTCTAGCAACGACATTCATCATAATATTATATATGTTATGGACCAAGTGATAAATTGGGCAGTATACATAATGCACGGGCATTATGAAAAATGCCCAATATGAGAGTGCAATTTGATAATAATTATTCAAATAATCAAATTGACCGGGCATTATACATATTGCCCATCACCTTTTGGGCAGAGTAATACAAACATATTTAATTACTATTTTTTTATTGTTATTGTCATTTAACTTAAAATAAACTAAATATTAAACCACTTAAACAATCAGGCTCATTATTTGGATTAATTGCCAAGGACTTCTACCTTAAAAATCCACTAGTTTTTGCATTTAAAACTTAAGGAAAGTCATATTAAAAATATAACATAAAATATAATTAAATTTAAAACAAAAATTTCACAACGTACCTTTGTTTTAAAGAAATGACTTATTATTATGAAACATAAAATAAACTAAAGTTTAAGCAATCAGACTCATTATTTGGCATAATTAGCAATTACTCTTAATAAACGAAATGTGAAGAAGTAAAATAGAACATAAAATTGAAAACAATAATTATACAATATGTAGCCTGTTACTTGCTACATTTTATTTATTTATAAATAAAATAAATAAATAAAATGTAGCAAGTAACAGGTTTATTTATTAGAACAACTGCCACTGTGATGGCATTTTTAGGTACACAACTTTTTGGCTTTGCGACAACTACATTTATCCGACTTGCAACCACCTTTACAACCACATCTATTATAACCTTGCCCTCCGCATCTAGATGACATTCTACAACACTCTCTCAGCGAAATCTGTGTCTCTGGAACATCTTCAGGTGAAACAAATCTTTCCTTGCAGACAGTAAATTGGTTTCTTGAATATAGTTGGTTTAAAACACCTTGTTTTGTTCCCAGTTTATAAAGGTTATTGGCTGTTAATTCAATAACTGTAGCAAGCATATTTCTTCCATCGCTACGAGCGCGATCAACATCGGGAACTCGGACTCTTACAGTGTCACCAATTGCAGCCATGGGATATTTAGCGCTTGATACATCCAACATTTTATTTGCTTGTTTCTGCAAATTTTGTAAAGCTAGTTTCCTAACTGCCATAACATTTTCTTTTTTGCGCTCTAGGTTTTCGTTTTCGTTTGTGGGTATTGGGTTTGAATCATTTTGAGTGGACTCCACTTGGTCAGTTTCGATGGGCTCGAGTTGATCATTTTCGGCGGACTCTACTTGATCGTTTTCGGCGGACTCTACTTGATCATTTTCGGCGGACTCTACTTGATCATTTTCGGCGGACTCTACTTGATCATTTTTGGCGGACTCTACTTGATCATTTTTGGCGGACTCTTCTTGATCATTTTCGTTGACAACCACTTGATTCCTTTCAGTAATAGTGCTCTCAGTAGATAATAGTTTCTCTAAGTCTTCTTCAGAATTAATATCAAGCAGAGCCTCATGTGGTATAGAAGAACTTTTAAGCCCTACTTTCAACTTCGTTCCAAACATGGCTTCATATGGAGTACAGTTAATACCTGTGTGATGGGCTCTATTTTTCATTAATTGTACAAAACGTAATCCTTCCGACCATTTCTTAGTGTTGTTATCCTCCAACCACGTACTCAGCATATTCTCTATGTCCTGGTTTGCTCTCTCTACTGACCCTTGGCTTTGAGAGTGTCTCGGTTTACCATGTACAATTTTCAATTCAGGCCACATGTCACAAGCTTCCTGAACAATTTTATTAGCAAACTCTCTGCCATTATCGCTTTGAAGAATGCTTGGTGCACCGAATATTGTAAAAATATCAAGTAGTATATATGCTACTTCTTCAGCAGTTTTGGTCTTGAGCGGACGGAGTTGCACAAATTTTGTGAGATGATCCCAAGATCATAGATATACCAATATACAAGTATAAATTTATACTGATTATCTCCTTGTGACTGCATGTCAATAAGGTCTACTTGACATCTTGCATTCATTTCGCCGCTAAGAATAGGTTTAACAACTAATCCTTTTTTTGGAACGCTGCGTTTCTTTTCACAGCTCTCACAAAGGTTTAAATAAATGGCAATCATTTCCCTCGTAATATTTTTATACCGAAAATTTAGCTCTTTCTCCATCCGGTTTCTACCACCATGCCCTACACTCAGATGGGTATCATGCAAAATCTGAAATATCTCGTTGTTTTTCACGTAGTACCTAATCATATTGTCTTTGACTGGAACAATCAGTTTCTCTGTTTCTCCAACAGCCATGACGTCAAATCTTCGCAAACGCTGATAATCTTCGGGTTTTTTATGCGACTTCTTTAATTTAGCAGATTTAACTTTTTCAATCATCTCAGAATAGCTTTCGTTGTTGAAAAACTGAGTATTTTGTCCTTTAAGTGACATTAATTCACTCAATCTTTCGTCAAATTGACGATTCATTTCGTTTAATTTCGAAATATCCATGATTAATTATTAAACTACACACTAACAGCTTTTTTTCATTTCACTATAGTTCGCTAATACGCTCGCGTTAACATTTAGTTACGAAAGTAAAACCCATTCGCGTCCGTCCGTATTCGCTTACAATGCAAAACTAAACATAACAAAAGCGCGGCGCTTGAAGTCCGCCGCACGAGCCGCAGGAATGGCGGTCTCTGATTGGTCAAAGCGTATCACGCCATGCGTACTCCCCTCCCCGCCCTCGCACCGCGTTAAATATAGCTTTATTATCAAATTGCCCAATTGTCATGTAGCATTATAATAATGACCGTGCAATGTGATAAATAATGAAGTTAAGATAGTAATTAATCACTTAGCCCAATAAAGCTAGACATTATTCATAATGCTCGTGCATTATAAATAATGCCCGCATTAATCACCTGGTCCATAACATATACATGATACATACCCATGTATCATGTATATTGTATACATATAGCATTCGTTAGGTAACACTGTCGCATTGATTTCAGTAAGAAGTAGGGCAAAAGGTTCAAGCGCCTATTTAGATACTTCATACAGCAGCTGAATCCGAGCCGACTATGACATGTTACAAACCTTATAAATAATAATCAATAATACTTAATGATATCAATTAAATTAAACAACCAGTGTATTTTTCATGACTTGAATGAAGTAAGCTTTGTACCTACCATAGAGCTGTGGTACCTACCTATCTACTCTTCTGGAAAATAAACTATAATAGGTTAATTATAATAAATGTAAGTAGGTATGTGCTTATATTATCCATAGCATCGATAATAGCTGTGTTTTACCTGAAAATAAAACACATTAAATACTTACCTATATTTGAAGCTTACTTATTGAGAAGGCACCTAGCTTTTTCCGCCTATTTTTCCCTCTCTTTCCGTTGTATGTATGCTATCTCTCTCGCACACCTCCCCACCAGGTGGCGTGGCGCACGATAATGTGCGGGCGCTGGATGTTTTTCATTGAGTCGAAATCCACAACAGGTGGACGTTAAGTGTAAGCTTCAAATATAGGTAAGTATTTAATATGTGTTTTATTTTCAGGTAAAACACAGCTATTAAACACTTGACCGTAATTTGAAGCTTACTTATTGAGACCTGTTTGTTACCCACCTGGTGTACAATATATGGACGCCAATGTGAATTTGAATACATAAGTAATTACTTAATTCTTTATTGGAAAGAGTAAGGTGTGCAGATAGTATACCAATAAATCACACAAATTTTTATATTATATAATATATTAACAATCCCAGATGAAAAGTTAATCAAATAAGAACCAAAAAGTTAATTATAATGATTAAAAGTATTAGAACTTATGAGATTAGTTCAAGTGTACCTTAGTTAACCTTTTGGGCTTGAAAAATTAAAGTTACTACAATTTCTACTATCTTTAGCGTAAATCTGCGAAAGCGCCAGTAACGACTTTCAATTACGCATTTAGATGTTACTTACAAAATGAAGCAACAGTTGATCCCGACGAGGCAAAAATACCTCAAACTCAAACCTTTATTTATTCAATTAGAACTCTGCAGAAGCACCATTGAATCATCTTAACATAGAATTACCACCTGTCTCAACTCACACAGTTTTAACCCAACCTGCTACAAGCGGACAAGAAGAGACCTTGGTTCTTACTTTTGGGGTCAGAAATAAATTTAAAAGGTCACCCCTTGAATAAGGCAATAAAATAACAAAACAGGTAAACGGTTTAAATTATAATACAGATTTTTAACATCCAACCAAACCGTGCGGTATCTATTAATGTTTAGAGCCAACGTCACCAATCATAATCTAAACATGGCTGGTACTTTCAGTACAATGCATGAATTATTTATTTAAAACTGATAGGTCATAAACTCTGTACTGGAAACAAATATACTGAACTCAAGAGACTAAAATGATAAAGAGCTTATCTGTGTCCCAAAACTGCAATTACTACAGCCAAGTACGTTACTTTTAATAAATTCGGTTTTAAGATATAATTATGATTTACATCAGAACTTATATACCGAAAGTCTCGGGACTACATAACGTGACTTATTTATAATAGTGTTTGTGCATAACACTAGGCAGTCAACAGCTATATGAACGTCAGATAGGAAAAGAGCCAAATTTATCCAGTCAGTAACAAAGGATTTTAACTATACTTATTATAATTCAACCAACTACTACTAGCTACTCCGTATGTCTTTTGGGTAGACGGAGGCAAATAGGATTTTTATTCCGACTATATCATTTGATATTTGGAAAATGTACTCCACATTTTCATACCGTCCGAGTCATTTTGCAGATTATAGTGGTGCAGCACTGAACACTGTCTATTAGGTGACCGGGCCTTCAGTTCCGCTTTCCAGAATACCTTCACCCTTCTCGGTGCTACTACTACTGAAATAGCGGTACTCTTACGCGTCGTTCAGGTCTCTAACTGACTAGGATTTCTCATATTATCGTAACAACCCTCGCTCGTTCTAAAGAGAATAAATTATCGCCAAGGAATTCTGCTGCAGGATAATGGCAAGAGAGATTATAAGCTTAACTATGCATTATTATGTTCAGGAATATGGTGGGTTTTGAATACTATCGTCGTCTGAAAGTATCTCCTTTCGATTAACTGCATTAAGGATGCAGATCTGATCCCATCTTTGTTCCGTAGGAATGCTACGACAGTCTAAACGTTATACTGGACAAAGAAAATTGCCCTGAATATAATCGGTTGTTCCAACATCCGTAATATGGCTAGCCTACCTTAGTTATCCCTTGATTGTAACTGCTACCAATGGAGGCATTGCTCCTGTGTTGTCCACAGTTGTGCGAGTGCAAAAATGAAGAACTGAGCTCGTGGGGAGCTATGTCGAATGAATCTGTGCTAAGATTATGACAGTATAGGACAGTTAGCTGTGGATGCGAAGACAGGACATTACTTTATTCATCCGTAACCACGAGATGCAGCCACGGATATAGCAAGAACTAAACTAGCAAAGTTTAGTTCGCTTACCAGACTTTGTCATGTTTTAAATGCAGTATATCCTCTGTATAGCATTGCATTCATGACTATTGATAAACTTAATTCACCCGTAAACACGAGAAGCAGGCACGGATAGCGATATAGCAAGAACTAAACCAGCAAAGTTTAGTTCGCTTACCAGACTTATGTTTTAAAAGCCGTATAGTCTGTACTGCATTGCATTTATTGCCTGCCCCCCCCCCCCCCTTCAAAGCAAAGAAATGAGAAGTCATTTGGCAGAGCTTTCTCGTTAAGGGTAGGGGTTCCAAGTAATATCTAATAATAAGAGGCTTTTGTTTGGAAAGATTGACTTTCCGTTATTTATCCTCTATCCTATGTAACTCAACAGTCAGTATTCGCAACATTCGTTGAGTACTTAAACGTTTTACGTTAATAGTTGTATATAACTTTTTATACAATATAATAATCCTGGTGGGATGACAAGAAACTTGTCTAAACAAACGATTATCCTAATCCCTCAGCGATTTATTGTTTGAGCCCTGAAGAAAAACTCATGGGTGCCATAATGAGGTCAAATGGGTTGAAAAATGAGCCAAATAAATTGCCTACAAGACCGGGCAACTAAAATAGGCCTATGGGAGGTCAACTATACATAATCAATAGTCATTTTTTACATTCAATCGCTTTGCGATTAAAAAATCTCTTCCGATGTTTTTATATGAAAATTGGTCGGCTAGTGCCATTGAATTACGATACCAAACATACCGTTGACACAAGGCTTGGTGACAATCCTCGAAACCACCGCCACAAATCATCTGCGAGATGATATTTGATCCGACTCGCCTTCCTTTGTTGTGAATAGGCTTTGCATTGGTAAATACAATTTGTTCAATTCCAATTTCCATAATTATTGGTAAACCAATGGTGGTTTCCTGATTAAATAAGCGTAAGCGGTAACCTTTTAGGATACGAAGTATCAATTTCATGCGCCCATTATTTAACGTCTCTAACCTATATTGTATTTATTAGGTCATATTACTATACTTATATTGTATAGATGGCCCACTGAAGTAGATTTCAAAACCTTTTTCTACCTACCTTAGAAGAATGAAGATCCGATACTGTCATATCAAAAACTTCTTTCGTGGGTCCTCGTTGGCGAAAGCAAATATCTATGATCATTTTAATGATCAATCCTTTGTAAATTTGCACCAACCGCCATCAAAGCCCCGCGAGGGCCGATATATATTTGCACCATTTCCCCGTGGGGACGGTTGTAATCAAAGCCCCGCGAGGGCTGATATACTTATATTTGCACCATTTCTCCGTGAAGGACGGTTGTAATCAAAGCCCCGCGAGGGCTGATATATATTTGCACCATTTCCCTGCGAGCGACGGCTGCGAGGGTGGGTTTGACCTGGCTAACCCCTGCGAGGAGTAGTGGCCATATTTATGTATTCTGCTTCGAGCAAGATTACACCTTAGTGCTAATATAAAATTAGCAGTAAATAATCATTTAAATAATATAGCAATTAACAAGGTCCTTTAACTTATTTTCCAATGTTAGCGACAACTGTCCAGGATGAAATAAGAATTGATTTGACAATGGTAATTAATTATTATGTTTATATAAAAAAGGACTAACTATTTAATAAATTCATAATTCAAATCAATACACTAAATTTTAAAATGAACTTCGATTCATATTTATTTTAGTTCATGCAATCGATGTAACATTTAGTTGCTTTATATCCGTTAACATTCCTTACGAACGCAACCATACCGTCGTAGGACGTTATAATTAATTGCACAAAATAATCTCCACTCACAAGCAAATTTTTTACTTTTTGTCAAGGTGTACAAGTTTATAATATTATTCTAAAACGTTAGAATAAGTGAATTGTAAATCCTTTGAAATAAATGTCTCTAAATCTAATTTCTATTAAGGTATCTCGATAATTATTATACGATAACCCTTTCAGCACAAGTTCAGTAAACCAAAGAATTTAATTGTAAAATTTTGGTACTTACTCGTTTTAACAAAAAAGTTGCATCATTTGAAACATAGGAAACGTAATTTTCAATCAAATTAGCCGTGTGTAATATGTCTATTTTCACATAAATACGGATCAGATTAATACTCATAAAAGGACACGTATAGACTACGGATAGTTTTGAATGTGTGGTACATTCATGGTACATATCTACTATACATTAGCGAATTCAATCATTATTCAGATGAGCGGCTAACTCCCGTACGATTTATAAAATAATATCATGTTCTGACATGTCGTGATTTCTTGGAGCTGACTCATCTCGTTCGATAATTTTTAGTTATAAACTATGATTGGAATTCCGACCGTTCCTAGCGATAACGACAATGTAATAAAGTCGTAGCAATGGATTGTATGAATGTAAAGCTTTGAGTTGGCTCATAGGCGTTGGCTCATATCCATACTAAGTATTAATTGTAATTTTTCCACGAAAAATTCACTTGTAACCTTGTAATAAAAACACATTATTAAAAATGAAATAAAATATTAAAAATATCTATATACAAGAGAGGGTATTTGATATATCTTGTCAATATCAAATAATCACAAAAGTAATATTAACGATTCGAGTAAAGCCGAACGGTAAATCCGTTAAAATAGCTTTACTCACAGTATTAAAAATTCAAATATTAATTAGTACATATTGCATAATGAAATATTTCAAAAGAAAAGTTACTATTTCAAGTAAAATGTAACGGTTGTATCGTTAATTTTAAATATCTTTATTCATGCTATTAAGTATTTAAGCATATTGAAAAATAAACTATTGCTGAAGGATTCCTTAAAAAAACCTCAGCATTTTAAATAAAGTCCAACGGATATACCGTTGGACTTTATTTTAGTACCGTTTACTCATTTTTAGTAAAATATCATTAGAATAGATGTAAAAATAACTCACTGTACCGATCCGACGGGATACACTTTTTCACACTTTTAGCACTTGCAATATGCAATACTTAATACTTAATAGCACCAAGGTTGTAGTCTTGTAAGCAACCTTCTCGCGGCGGAAGCTAGACGCCAATGAAAAACATCCAGCGCCCGCACATTATCGTGCGCCACGCCACCTGGTGGGGAGGTGTGCGAGAGAGATAGCATACATACAACGGAAAGAGAGGGAAAAATAGGCGGAAAAAGCTAGGTGCCTTCTCAATAAGTAAGCTTCAAATTACGGTCAAGTGTTTAATGTACAGTATTATCATTATATATAAATATTAAATACCACGTTTAAAAAAAATTAAAAGAATTTTCTAGAACTTTAAGCTCCCTATAGCCATGATGGGCGTCAATAATGCTATATCCACAAGATCTATGAAATATATTACTGATGACGTCATGCCAGAGTTTTCCAAGCGAAACGGGCAAACGAATCAAAACAAAGTAGACAATGTTTGTAGTACGACTATAAACAAGTTACGACCTCCGATGCATTACTGAAGGCCGGTCAAATGGTGAAGGAAAATTATTATTTTTAAGGAATATGTATTTATCTAATCTTAAGTGTATTTATTTAAATAGGTACATAGTGAAGAAATAAAAGTTCTATATGTATTTGATTTACCGAGGAGCATTTCATATTACATGTACAATATTAGATCATTACCGTAGTTCTACAAAAATAGACTACTTAGGAGGTTTTATATCATATATGAATAGAAAATTTCCCATACCCTCTGCGTATATTATGTAGGTACTTTTATTGTGGTTGCGCCTCTGCCCTCTACCCGTGTTTCTCCCAGGCGCGGTCCCAGCCTGACATTTTGGGGGGGGTCACGGAGCTGGAAAGGTATGCAACCCCCCCCCCCCCAATCGTACTCGCCAAAAATCGTATTCAATAGAAGTGATAAGCGAAAACTTGAGAAAATTTCTATACTTACATTTTTTTACTTATTTTTAAATTTTACAAAGAAAAACCGGCCAAGTGCGAGTCGGAAGCCGTTAGCTGCAAATTTTTAGAAATTTCGACATTTGCAAGGGATTAAAAACAGGTTTAAACAGAACTTTAGATGTGCGAGTGACTCCGATTCGCTCTTAGCCAGTTTTTTTATATATTCTACAGTATAAATTTTTTTTTTATATTTTATCGAGTACGATTTTGGGGGGGGGTCATGTCCCCCGTGTCCACCCCCCTGGGACCGCGCCTGGTTTCTCCCCTACGCTCTCCGCTATTGACGAGGTCACGGGCACAGGGTATTTGACGCTTAAGCATACAATTTGGAAGATAGGTAATAATTATTGTAGTTATTATAAGTTTGATGACTTAAAATTTAGAATTATAATTTATAATTTAGAATTTAGAATTTAGTAATTTTAGAAATTAATCTTTCAGCTAATAACATTGCAGACTATGTGATATTAAGATTACCTATATACACCTGAACTTTTATTAATAGCAAGTTAATATATGTAATGTAGACTAATATAATATGTATATGTCGCCATGATCTGGTTAAATCTGCTAAACTGCTGCTATTTGTCTGAATGACTAGCATTGAATGACAACATTCCATTGAATAATTAGGCTGAGTTTTGTCTTTCATTGAAGGCGCTAGTCATTCAGTCAAATAACAAATTCAACCAGATGACTATGACATATACAAAGATAATATTATGGGTGCCTAATTCATCATTGACACTCTTTACACCCAGATTTCATATCTTCATGGTAATATGAATGAGTTTGTTTATATTATTATATTTGTCATGCTATTCAATAATTTTCCAAAACTTATAATATTTAATCAAAGCAACCTTTTAAAATAACCTTTGCGTGTAAGTCATTGACCTTCATACTCCCCTATTATTATTTAAGTCTTTGAAAAATACCACATGATGAGGTATACATACATAGTTTTTTTTTAATAGATAGTATAAAACAAAGTCGCTTTCTCTGTCCCTATGTCCCTTTGTATGCTTAAAGGTCGATTCACACATATCAGTGAGCCCACAGTTCCGGCACAGTACCGCATCAGTGATAATTATTCTTTCAAATATTCTCTATGGATGTATTCACACTTGTCAGTATCAGTGTCGTCTCAGTACCGTCAGTGTCAGTGCTGGCACCGGCCATCACGGACGTGATCGGCGACGACGATATTTTATCACGGATCACTGACGCCGCCATCAAAACAATCGACGTCAACGCTAGTCTGAAGGGAACGTCGTACACGAAGACCCGCAGAGAACTGTACTGTGCCTGATATGTTTGAATTGAAGCACTGACGCACCACTGTAGCACGGATACGGAACTGTAACGGTACTGTGCCGGAACTGTGGGTTCACTGATATGTGTGAATCGACCTTAAATCTTTAAAACTACGCAACGGATTATGATGCGGTTTTTTTAATAGATAGAGTGATTCAAGAGAAAGGTTTAAGTAGGTATATAATTTATAGGTTTTAGACAAAGCGGGCGAAGCCGCGGGCGGTAAACTAGTATACTAGTTATATACCTAACCCCCTAACCCTTAGGGAATAAAAGTGTCATAATAAGTACATTGTTGCCTACCTTATTATACAAATGAATATCCGTACAAATCCACTACGAGTAGGTCACAGGTCAACTACTTTAATCCAATTTTATTTTATGAATCAGGGTTTAATGTTGCGCATTCTTATGAGTTTGACCTCAATTTGTCTGATAATACTGAACTGTGTGAGCTTAGGTTACCTAGTTTATTGCACATATCCATATTTGTTTATTATCGTCCAATTAATTATCTTACTTATCAATTATATTGAATGCATAGGTAGGTATATGTACGATTGATCAATGTTTAATAAATGTTTAAGAGGCCGCTCCAAGAACAAGCTCCTAAAGAATTACAGAAACAAGTCAAAATCACTCTAAAATCGATACGGCCTCTTAACTGAACAGCTTATTACAAAAATAACACGCCCACGACCCAGCCCTCGTTTTGATTTAAAGAGGAATTTATAAAATGTGATTTTTTTATCCTAAAAGCTAAAATTAAAATTCCTTCACAGGACACTGGATTTAGATTTTAGATATTCAACTGTTATAGTCATTAGGAAGTAAGGAACACGTCATATATCTTTATTAAGTTTGGTGTTGACTGTTGTCATGTCATACTATGTTAATAGAAATGACGCTGCTCTTGGTCATATTTTACTAAGATATTTTAGCATTCAGTATCAATGACGATTATAGAGCATTGACTTACTCATAATGTCACAGGTCACAAAACAGATTTAGATAAACATATTTTTTATTTTGAAGTTAAAGTTCTTTGCCTTTAGGAATAATTTTGATTATAGACCTTAAATTGGCAATATCAATACTTATAACCAAGCGCGGATCCAGGGGGGGGGGTCATGGGGGTCATGACCCCCCCCTGGGCTAGGTCCACGAGTCACGACCTAAGTTGACCACTAATTAAATATTAACTTTTTAATTTAACAAAGTAATAATGTTCAACATGTTACATGATGAACAATGAAATCAATTTCAAACGGAAGAGAATATTTAACAAAAATTAGAAGAAAAGTTATTTACTATCGATCTGGGGTTGGGATTTAAGGGTGCTATTACCGATTTTTAACAAAAAACGCTATTTTACGGTACCATTTTAACTCAAAGCAATTACACGTGAGAACAAAGTAATATATTAATTTAAAGATAATATATTCAGTTCTACGATCATCTTATAAAAATTGTACGACGTCATACAAAATTGTCGCTGAAATACGATTTTCCCAGCACAATGATCGCATAAAATGCAAAAAAATGGGGTCTAAAACGGTACAATTTTAAGAAAATTAAAAGCCTAATCTATCTTCTTACCTATAAATTATTGAGGGATATATAGTCCTTTATAGATTCTGATAATTTTTTTGTATCTAAATCAAAATTTTATTTCAATTATTAGCTAAATTAAAAATACTTGTCGATTTCTTCATACATTTTGCTCTCGCGGGTCGTCAGACCGCGCTCAGAAGCGCTCTTGGAAGGACGGGTGTATCGCTCCTCGTCCCAAAAATAAAACGAATTAGAAAAAGATTATTGTGCGTGCACTGTCGTTTTCGTGATTTGAAATATTTGATACTTTATAAGAGTAAACTGTATAAGTTTTATATTCCAATTATTTGTAATTTAAAATTATGTTTTAAAAATTACCTTGCCTGAGATGCTCTTTTTTATGGGTTGTTGAATAGATTGGTGGGGTAAAACAATTCAAGATGGCGTCGACGAAAATTTGACTTTTTTTCGTGATGGGTGTCATTTTCATAGTTTTTGGGGTAGGTATTAACCAATATGAGGTCAAAACTAAAATCCAATATGGCGCCGACGAAAATTTTACATCTTTTCGTTATGGGTGTCATTTTCATGGTTTTAGGGGTAGCTATTAACGAATATGAGGTCAAAACTATAATCCAAGATGGCGCCGACAAAACTTTTACATCTTTTCGGCATGGGTGTCATTTTCATGGTTTTTGGGGTAGCTATTAACCAATATGAGGTCAAAACTGAAATCCAAGATGGCACCGACGAAAATTGTACATCTTTTCGTTATGGGTGTCATTTTCATGGTTTTTGGGGTAGCTATTAACCAGTTTGAGGTCAAAACTAAAATCCAAGATGGCGCCGACGAAAAATTTGACATCTTTTCATCATGGGTGTCATTTTCATGGTTTTTGGGGTAGCTATTAACGAATATGAGGTCAAAACTATAATCCAAGATGGCGCTGACGAAAATTTGACTTTTTTCATGATGGGTGTCATTTTCATGGTTTTTGGGGTAGCTATTAACGAATATGAGGTCAAAACTAAAATCCAAGATGGTCGTCGAATTTCAAGATCGCGTCATGGTAATACTGTCGCGTTATGGAGCAAGGCGGCGATTTTGGTATCTATGAATCTCGCCAAAGAAGTTTCACTCCTGACACGTTTTCTCGGCACACACGTTCTTTTTTATTTTATTCTCTTCGTTTAAATATTTAAGATAAACTTTATTTTAAATAAAGTTTAGCGAATATATTTAAAGTTAATAATATCTGTCAGAATATAAACACAGATGATGATTGCCACAGAGTTGCGTTTTATATTACATTTCTAAATTCTAAATATGCATTTCAATGTTCTTTAAAATTGTTTTTTTTTAAGACTGTCTACAAAACTGTAGTTGTTAACGTTTTTGTTATTTTATTTAAGTTTACTTTAAAGGAGTAAGAAAAATATAGCTAATTATCGACGGTTACATCGGGGATTTGGTAAAACCTACATAGCTGTCTCAAAAACCTTGAAAATGACACCCATGCCGAAAAGATGTAAAAGTTTCGTCGACACCATCTTGGATTTTAGCTTTGACCTCATATTGGTAAATAGCTACCCCAAAAACCATGAAAATGACACCCGTGATGAAAAGATGTAAAATTTTCGTCAGCGCCATCTTCGATTTTAGTTTTGACCTCATATTGGTTAATAGCTACCCCAAACACCATGAAAATGACACCCGTGTCGAAAAGATGTAAAATTTTCGTCGGCGCCATCTTGGATTTTAGTTTTGACCTCATATTGGATAATAGATACCCCAATAACCATGAAAATGACACCCATGACGAAAATATGTAAAATTTTCGTCCGCGCCATCTTGGATTTTAGTTTTGACCTCATATTGGTTAATAGCTACCCCAAAAACCATGAAAATGACACCCATGACGAAATGATGTCAAATTTTCGTCGGCGCCATTTTGGATTTTAGATTTGACCTCATATTGATTAATAGCTACTCCAACTCCTTGAAAATGACACCCATGACGAAAAGATTTCAAATTTTCGTCGGCGCCATCTTGGATTTTAGTTTTGACCTCATATTGGTTAATAGCTACCCCAAAAACCACCCACATTTGCAAATATGTTTGCTTCTTAGGAAAAGTTCAGATTTAAAGATATAGGTAATGTGACGAATTTAATTTATTTCATTCCGACTGTTTCTCGGAATAACATACATTTACTAAGAATTGCATACAATGCCGGGTTTAATATATTGCCGGTAACATAATATTATGTATGATAATAATTCTTAAAAAAGTATTTTATACATTTCTTAAAAAGCTTCGATATTGTATATAATATTTTTTTTTTTTTTTTTTTTTTTTTTATAGCATTGGAAGGCAAACGAGCAGACGCAATGGCCGATGTTGATGGCAAAGTGCGTCGCCCATAGACGTCCATAACATACGTTATGGGTGTTGCCTACCATAGAGGGGAATGGGATGGGATAAAAACGGTCTTAAGGAGAAAGGTGGAGCTAACCGTGAATTAGGTAGCGGTGTGCTTTTGGCCTTTAAGAAACACATATGCTTTTTTCTTGAAATAACTCAAGTCGTAGTTCCTCGGAAAGACAGTCGATGGCAGATTATTCCAGATCTTACATGTCCGTGGAAGAAAGCTACGGTTGAAACGCACCGTTGTGCTATTCAAATTGTTGTAAAATAGTCACACTTTTTTAAGTTGGTTGAATACACTAAAATACTTATAAGGATCGTACCTACTAATAAAAGTAACAAAATGAATTTTTAAAGTTCCCAGTAGTCTTCTGGAATCAATTTCAATAAAAATATAAAAAAAAAAATAATATCAAGTATGAAGATGATCTATAAAATGGATTGCGCTATGTTTACGTGAGCGTGATGTCCCGCGAACCACGTTGCGACGTTAAATACCTAAATTTGAGTAACGCAGATTTGTGACAGCGTCCTTAAGGACAAAAATCAGGGTTTCTCGATTTTCTAAAAAAACTATAACTGCGGAATTAAGTTAAATGGTAAAGTTGTCGGTAATTCAAATATTTTTTACAACTTTCCACACTTTTCTCACAAAACCTCAAATATCAACATATCGCAGTTCGTAAATAAGATATAAAATAGCAAAATTTTTTTTAAACGAAACAAGGCTAAAGTTTCGATATCAGGTTAATTTATATGGTAAATAACAATAGAAAATACAGTAAAATTAGGACAAAAAAACGGCCAAGTGCGACTCGGACTCGCGCACTGAGAGCTCCGAAAAATCCTATTTTTTATTCTTCTTCTTCTTCTTCAAGCAATTTTTTCTTTATCTGTGCTATTAGACGTTGCTTTTAACCAAATTTCAAGACTCTGTGTTCACGGGAAGTACCTTGTAGGTTTTGATTCCCTTGCAAGTAGTTGCGAGTTTCAGAATATGCGGTTTTAATTGCTATTTCATCTGATTGTGTTGACATAGAAGTTGAATTAAATTACAGCTTAAAGTTATTATAGGAATTTTTCCTTTTTCTCAGGAACGCGTATCAAGCTGAAATTTATATCGTACCTATACTTAAATCTTCAGTTCCTTGATGTTGTGAATAAAGTAAAACTTATAAGCCAACGCAATCAAAAGATACAGCTATAAATGCTGAAAATTTTCTCAAATTTCGACATTCGCAAGGAAATCAAAACCTACAGGGTGCTTCACATGATCACAGAGCCTTGAAATTTGGTACAAAGTAACATCTTATAACACAGATATATGTAGGAGTAATTACGAAAAACATGAATTTTTAATAACATTATGTAAAAAAATATTTTTAATAATTTTAAACTTTCAACCTCTTTACTTATGAACGCTTACAGGTATTTAATTGATATTCACATGAAATACTCAAGTCTATAATATCTTTAAGCTGTATTAAAATCAAATTTCTATGTCAACGCAATCAGAAGATACAGCCGTAAATGCTGACAATTTTCGCAAATTTCAATATTCGCAAGGTAATCAAAATTCAAAACCTACAGGGTATACTTCCTGTGAATTCAGTCTTGAAATGCGGTACGAAGCAACATGTTATAGCACAGATAGAGGAATAAATGCAAAAAAAAAAATATGTATAACAAAATACATATCTTTAATAACTTCAAAGTTTGTCTGTCTGTCAAGACCCTTTTTCTCAGAAACTCGAACGCATGGATACCTCCACGCTGAAATTTATATCGAAAAGGTACTTAAATCTAGGGATCTTAAATCTACTCCCTTCAAGCTGTGATAAAATCAAACTTATTACCCAACGCAATCAAAAGAGATACAGCCGTTTATGGTACAAATTATCGCAAATTTCGACATTTGCAAGTGTCGCCAGGAATCAAAACCTACAGGGTACTTCCTGTGAACACAGAATCTTGAAATTTTATAAATAATTTAGAAAGTTACGTCTTCTAGCACTTACAAAAGGAAAAATTTGCAAAAAGCATAAATTTAAAGTTAAGACATAAAAAAATGTTTGTACGGAACTCATGGTGCGCGAATCCGACTCGCACTTGGCTGGTTTTTTTTAATCTAACTGCTATAGCTACGTATCAATTAAATTTATCAAAATATAGCTTTTGTAACTCGACTACGACTATGTGACCCCCCCCTGACACTAAAGCTGGATCCGCCCTTGCTTATAACAAAGGTCTGTCGTTTTATATAAGTGGGTATAGACACAGACTAATAATAATATACTACGAAGTATAGACCAAGTATAGACTATAGGCCCATAGGGTACATTTGTGGGTACATTTCATATTGACAGGTAAAATATACTAATTATCAAATTATAAAGCTCTTTATTATCAGTTTTAATTATAATAATGTTTGCTCATTTCTTTTTGTGATACAAAGGTACACAACTATTTTATGTAATTTTGTTCAATATGAATAAAATATCAATTTGTACACGTACTCTCATGTGTTGTTTTTTTAAGCGCCATCTAGTATAGAATAGATAAACTACTAATAAACCGTTGTGGTTTGTAATTTATGGAATCTAGCTGTTTCTAAAAAACAAACCGAGATGGCGCTGTAATTTTTTTTTCACATTTTGATTCTAATATATTAGTAGACTCCCCAGCATAATTTACCTTTTCAAAATAAAATAAAAATTCGGTCAAGTACGAGTTGTACAAAAAAGCTAAAGAGCAAGTGCAAAAAAATTGTTCACCCATCCAATTTACGACCGCGCCAACCATTGCTTAACCTCGACTTTTCATTTTTAGTGTTCCGTACCCAAAGGGTAAAACGGGACCCTATTACCACAGACTAATAATAATATACTACGTATACAATATTACCATTACTGAGACTTCGTTGTCTGTCTGTCTGTCTCCAGGCTGTATCTCAAAAACCGTGATAGCTAGAAAGCTGCCACAAATGATATATTTCCGTTGCCGCTATAACAACCAATACTAAAAATTAAAAAAAAGGAAAATATTAAGGGGGGGGGGGGGTAGTACGGAACGGAACCCTTCGTACGCGAGTCCGACTCGCACTTGGCCGGTTTTTAATTGTAGCGGCTTCAGAAACAACAGACAGACATGGACAGTGGAGCACAAGGGTTCCGTTTTTACCATTTGGATGCGAAAACCTAAAAAAAGTTAAATAATAAATAATAATAGCCATGGTTAAAACAAGAAAAAAGAATCTTGAAGTCAATATAATATTTAAGTTAGTTAGTAAATACTTAGTATATATTTTAGTAATTATTTTTACATACCTAGGTACTACACATGTAGTACTACTACCATGGTACTACATAGTAGTGATATCTAGATACTCTCTGCTTATGAATAGAAATTTCCCAAATTTGTAGACAATTTTTTTTATAAAAAGCAATTAATTAAAAAAATGATCTATTGCAAAGTAAAATTATAACATCTTCCTCCTCTATTCAGCCCTGAAAGCGCATAGAAGTAGCCAATCTACAAAACTTAAAAGATGAATAATTAAGAACTTGAAAAGTAAGTAGGTAGGTATTTTACATATTGCCAAAGATAATTTGTTGGAACTTCCTAATTCGTATATAAATATAAGTAATAAGAACACTCAAAAGAGTTTCATAAACTTTTATGAGTCTAATTATATCAAATGTATAAACAGCATTTCTGTAAACTTCCGTTATTCGTTTTGTTTACACAAATACCTATTATTATTTACTGATTATAAACTAGAAATCTTCTCGTAAGTTTTATTAAAGCGTTATTACTTATATAAAAGTCATCCCTTGTGTTCATAATTTTAAACAAAACATGTTTTAGAATACGCGTTTAAAATATTCGAATTAATGAACCGGGAGTATGACTCCCGATTATTTGAAGCGTGACGTAAAAATTTCAGATTAAATTCATAAAAAAGCATGCCATCTGCTACCCCAAACAGTAAGGGAACATGGCAGCTGGGTGCGCACGCGCAGTTGACAATAGCCGCGATCAATGAACCCACGACCCCCTAAGCTTACCTACGAAACTACGAACACTATGAGAACCTTCATTGAATTTAGATAAAAGGAAGATTTCGTTTTGTATGAATTATCGAACAGCTGATCTTTTTCGTCGGAACATAAAAAAATGTTACATTTTCTATTGATGCGCAGGAGACACTTTTTGCTCATGTGTAGTCAAGCTGTATCTACATATATATGTTAGAATAAATTGTAACAGGCTTTCTGTTTCTTATAAAATAGTTATAAAAAATAAAAAAACCGGCCAAGTGCGAGTCGGACTTACAAGTCGTTGCTTTAGCTTTGTACCAAATTTCATGATTCTGTGTTCACGGGAAGTAGGTTTTGATTCCCTTGCAAATGTCAATTTGCGAAAATTTGCAACGGCACAAACAAGTGGCTGTATTATTTGACTATGTTGCAGTTGGTATATAAGTTTGATATTTAAGTGCTGCTGGCCATCAGAGAGCAATCGCAATTCGCAATACAAGTTGTAGTGCGATTGCTCGATCGTTTTGATAAGGAATGGGTTAAATGCTTAGTTAAATGTAAGTTAGAATGTTTATTAATTTTTAAGCAAAAAGCTAGAGAAATGACTAGGTATCGTAGGTACCTAAAACTGTTTTAATAAAGATTTTGAAGGGCTTTCGTTTTTATCTAAGTAATTAAATATCACCCATTTTTTTCATACTTACATTATTTTGTATAAAATATTTAAACTTATATATACTTACTTATAACTTATAACCCAAATTTAAAAAGCACAAATAATGAAGATAAGTTCACGAATGGTTTGCGTAAAATGTGGAACAATATGATACAATATTATGATGAACAATGACAAAAGGAAGTGTTTTGTCGGTAAGAACAATAAGTTTCCCACGTGTGAAGCCTTCCTGTGACATTCGAAACTGTAATAGTACGATATCCCACTTTTACAGTGTAAGGTTTATTTCCTGGAATGATAGTTTGATGATTGTATAAAATCGTGACAAATCGATTAGGTACGTAAGAAAGTAACAGCAGGTATTTTTAATTGAATAACAAAACATTAATATTCTAATAAGTGAACTCATTAAATGGTGTTATATAAACTTCTTATAAATAATTAAATAGTAATCAAGTGCAAATTTATCTATTGAGTACCAATAATAATAAATAAATATTAATATTATTTTATATGGGATAATATTCAATGATAAGTAGGTAGGTATACTAGGTAGTTAGAATTTTCGGCGTTAGTCGCATCGCTTGATCTCCGGTTTAAAAGTAGATACTAGATAGGTAGTAGGTACCTACAATGTACTATATTCCAGACTAGGTTTCCGCCCGCGGCTTCGCCCGCGCAGTCAAAGAAAAACCCGCATAGTTCCCGTTCCCGTGGGATTTCCGGGATCGCGTCATTTTCCTGGGATAAAAAGTAGCCTATGTCCTTTCTCGGGTATCAAAATATCTCCATACCAAATTTCATGAAAATTGGTTCAGTAGTTTAGGCGTGATTGAGTAACAGACAGACAGACAGAGTTACTTTCGCATTTATAATATTAGTATGGATTATAATCTATCTGACCGGTTCTATTTCAAAATATTTCATAATTTGGCATAGAGTGGTCAGATAGATGTCTGGATTCAGCTGTTTTTGCATGAAATAGCATCCAATATCCATACATTCTTATAAACTTTCACTAAAGTAAGTACCTACGTACTTAAGCTTCATTAATGTGATTAGTGAGTAGTGTCTCTCGTCTAATTACTTCAAAGTTAAACTTTGTAATGATGGTTCAAGTTAGACAATATTTTTTTCATTGCGTTATTGTTCATTTTCAAGGTTGTTAGATGTCAGTGCCTAGTTTTTCAATAAAGCGAGTTTTTGATAAAGGTAGTTTTTATATTAGTTCTACGAAAACCGGATGTTTACCTGAGCTTTTGTAAATATTGATTGTAATAGTATCTCAGTTTTAGGGTTGCTCGCATATGTGCAAACGTTACTTAGGAAGGATCCTAATTTATTTCACGGCTAAGAGAAAGTATCAACTGTGATAACGAGGCATATCATAACATGGTAGAGCCTAGAGGGTACTTAGCAGCCAGCAGGCTAGGCAGTAGGGCACAACGTATGTGGCCCAACAACGGTGGCGAGTGGCGACGCATCTGGTGATGGCGCGGGGAGCGGGCGGGGGTTAAAATTAGTACCCGTGCGCCACGTGCGCTTCGAAGGAGCACCAGTCCGCGCGCAACCACTGTAGATAACGTACGTGTCCACCCGTGTGTTATACATAATCAACTCGTCCGCTTCAGCGGAGTGACAGTGTTCCCAGAGTGTAAGGGTGGCCGGCGCAACGGAGGCGGTGCAAGGAATGTTGATGGCGGGCGCTCTGCCGGCCGAGCCTGAAGGGCTACTGGCGTTGGGCTCGCTGCCCGGCCAGAAAGACACCACATGGACAAAATTGTTCGTTGGTGGGCTACCATATCACACGACAGACAAAAGCTTAAGAGAACATTTCGCGGTGTACGGGGATATCGAGGAAGCGGTTGTCATCACAGACAGACAGACGAGCAAAAGCAGAGGATATGGATTTGTAAGCATCTTTTTGAACTGTGTATTTAATTTATTGTTCACGAGTATTCAATTCTGTTATTAATACGATATGTATATACCTAAATAGTGTGCAATTATAATGTTATAAACCTAGCCACGTACGACGTAGAAGCGTTGCTTTCAGCTGAAACGACACGTAAACTTTGCGTTGCCCTTGCGCCTTCGTGTTTCTACGGCTGAAATGTACAACTATCGAGCACTGTTATCGCTCTTGCTTTTTACCTAGCTATGTTGTTAGTACCTATTGCGATATTAAATAATGATTACGGAAGTTTATAATATAGTGTTTCAGGCCACGTACTAACTATTTTCCGCATCTATTCATACATTTTGTTCCCAAGCCTAGTAAAAGTACAATTTGGTCTAAAATAATTCTTATGATATTTCTTAGGTCAGGTACCTAATTAGTTAAATAAAATATATTCAATATGTTTGGCAGTTCCTGAAACAGTTCTTTTATAAATGTAGCTCCAAATTGGTGGACATTAGAATAATTTCACAGAACATAAACTGCGTCGCGTGGTAATCCCTAACTATCCATATGTCGTCGTCAATCATCGTAAATAATACATTGGAGTCGTTGTTAAATCTACACTATTATATTGCTTTTAAGTGTTTTGTACCTGTATTTGTAGAAACCGAGCAGATGTTGAACAATTACGAAAGATGCGGTGAAAACTCGCTTCAGAGAATCTTTGGCGGACTAAATTCGGAGTCTTTTTGTGCAGTATAAGTAGTATAGGGCTCGTGGGAAATGAATCACAACCCCATTTTCAATTCAACTGGGGTAAGGCACCCTGTTCGAGGGACTCGGTGCACCCTCTCTGTGACATCCAAATAGCTTTAATAATCGCAATGCGTCAATGCAACACTTGGGCGGATCGATATAGAAAAAGTACAACTATTATAACTGACTACTGCTACTACCTACCTACCTACTAAATAATTACCTACGGATTTCGTAGAAGTATAAAAAACAATTTACTATTTTTTTTATATTATACCTAACTAGCGACCCGCCCCGGCTTCGCACGGGTGCAATGGCGGCCGGCCGGTACCGCCGCAAACGCTACGTCCCGCAATTTTTAAATCTGTAATATCTTCGAAAATATTCACTTAAATCATACGGTGTAAAGGGCCATATAGATCTATATTAAATGAACAATGTATTCAAGGTATTTAATTCGTTAAGGATTAATGCTGTATTGGTTAAAATCGCTTCGAAAATTAACCATTATTTGTCGTAAAAAGTAAATGACAAAAAAAGTTATTGTGAGTTATCCATAAGAGATAGACATATACCATCGCGGACTTTTCTGTAGACCTTTTCAATGTGTACAATACTTAGTACATTATTTTAATAAAACTCGTAGGGTTCAGCCTGCGTTTGCAATGTAAGCGGAAAAAATGTAATTATTTACGACATCACATTAGAAACCTCAAAAATAACAATACTTCTCCACTATTTAATGGATGTTATTATACATATAAACCTTCCTCTTGAATCACTCTATCTATTAAAAAAACCGCATCAAAATCCGTTGCGTAGTTTCAAAGATTTAAGCGTACAAAGGGACATAGGGACAGAGAAAGCGACTTTGTTTTATACTATGTAGTGATGATTGTACCTACCTAATTGTTGTAGGTAACTAGGTATAATTAAATGTTCTTTAAAACATTCCTACTTTGTCAACCCACTAGTTTAAAATAATTAACATCAATAATGAGAATTTGTTGTTACTCAAAAAAGACCCGGCTTATCTATAACTATTAAAAAAAGAAAGAAAGCTATTAATTTAGTTGGACACGAAACTAAAGCATGTTTTCAATTTATAGGTAGGTACCTAATTCCTGTGCTAATTCTCAGAAATCTACAAATAGGTACCTAGATGTCATTGTTGTAGGTATGTAATTTAACAAAACCACAGTATTACAATATTTCCTACAGTATGGCGACGAATGTACTTGCACAGAGAAACGGAGGGGAACTGGCGGGGGGTCGGGCGACGCGGGCCGCGTAATGCAATCACGCTTAGTTTGCATTAACTAGCGCGAAAGGACGACGCATTCGTATTTTTTGTGTAATAATTTTATTATACTTACATATTCTCTAATGGCGCGCACAAACTGTTCTGTGTATTGATGTAAATCTACATCGAAATCACAGAAGTTATTTAGATATTTTAGATAGATTGTATTTGTATCTATAGAATTTTAATCAAAGCTGTGTATATGTTGTTCTCATTCTTGTCTTATCAGATTGTACATCCCAATGCGAATGCATTACTTAGTTAAATGTTATAATATACAATTAAGAACATACAAAAATAGTGTCCACGTAAATATTTAGCAGTGCAATATATGTAATTATATATTTATGAACAAATAATTACATCAGATTTAATAATCGCAATTATTTTGAATGCACATATGAATAAATGATTTCATCATAATATTAATAATCGCAATTGTTTTATTTCCCATTTGTTGCAACCCTAGCATATTTTCGTGTGGCAGCGTAAGTACCTACGCTGGTGCCGGCATCGCGCGACATCAAAGGCGTTTCGTTACTGTAGGAAATAATATTGTAATACTGTGACAAAACACACTTTCAATATGAAGATAAAGTTTAATTTAAAGTCACAGCAACTGCATTGTCAGCTGACATTATTCAATACATTCAGATATGTCGTGGCCATATCGTAGATTTGCTCATTTCATGAAATGGCCAATTTAGTTTGGCCAGATCGTTAAATCGTCAACGTTTCACGATTTGGCCATCCACATTTGGCCAGATCGTCGATCTGGCCAAACGTGGATGGCCATTTCACGAAATGCGACCATTTTTGTTTCTTTTTTAAAAAGCGATTCGCTTCTGGCACTCGCCGGCCGCTGCCGCGGCACGCTCGCTTTGCTCGCTCGGCTCGTGCGTTGTTTATTAAAGTCTAACCTAACCTCAGTTAGGTTAGGTTAGACTTTAATAAACAACTGTTCTATTGAAAAAACCATTCGCTTCTGGTATTCGCCGGCGCTACCGCGGCACTAACTTAAATGACAATAAACAAGTTCTTAAAATATTCTGAATTTTTTAATGTTTTATGGACTCTCTAAGATATTTTATACGATCTGGCCAAATGTCGATGACCAAATCGTGAAACGTTGACGATTTAACGATCTGATCAAACTATGTTGGCCATTTCATGAAATGAGCAAATCTACGATATGGCCACGACAGGTACATGATAGCTCAGATGCATTAATTCGGCAGTCACAAAACATTGGACTTCGTAAGAAGGTTTTGTTTGTTCTCAAAATTTCCATGCAACCAAAAGTATATGTTCTAGGTATGATGCAACTAACAATCATAAACGCAATATTGAAGACCAATTAATTCGTAGGTAAAATGACTTCAAACGCTTCACATTTATATGACACATGATATACAGGTACAAGAGTATCGTAATTCGTATCGCACCAGTTACTGGGCAGGGTCTACGTGCTGCGAGGGGTACCGTGAGCGTTCCCACCGGAGATCCCGGGATCCCCTCTTTACTTGCGCGGAAGTAGGCCACCGTGAGGTTTTAGTCAGTAGGAGTCTGACATAACCGTGCTGCTGCCCCCGAAGCAGTCGGTATTCATGAGAATTTCCTCACTTAAAAAAAAAAAAAAAAAAAGGGTCTACGTGCTGAAGTACGTATGGAAGACAAAAGACCCGTCATCTGATAGCTGGCGTGCGGGCCAAGTGCGCTTTGCGTAGGCTTTTTTATACCAGCACATAGTTTGATAGACCACACATTAGAACCGTTTGAAATAACGTGTTTGTACTGTGAATGGGAATGCTTTTTATTGTTTGAAATTATTACAAGACAGTAGTTGAATATGATAAGTAATTTCCAAATATTATCTGGCGACCTCAGGTAGATCACACATCGTTCATATTGTTCGTAGATGGTTCGTAGTTAGGTAATGTGAGCACTTAAACAAATAATTAATAAATGTTTACAGGTTTACAGTAAGTAAGTACTAAGTATCATAGTGACTTTGGAAGAGAACAAAAACATCATCAATAATAAGGACATACTTAAAATAAGTATTTAATTAAAACAAATGTTTCGTAAATTACTACTTGACGTAATTATATAAATTATTTTGAACAATTATTAATTTTGAGAGGTAGGTAGGTATATCCAGAATTGGGTACCTAATAGGTACCAGTACTATTAACTAGGTATTCTGTGCTAATACTCAAAAATACATCCTTAAACATACTAAACCTAGCAAATTCTTAACTGCCCTAAGTTCCTTATTTAAAACATAAATGAAATACCTACCTACGTATATAACCACAAATTAGTAAATAGTTACTAGGTACCTACTTACTACATACAACGTATAGGTAGTCTACTTTTACGGTTTATAACTTGATAGATATAACAATGATTGGTTGCCTTCATTAGAAGCCATAAAACTATTGAAGGTGAAAACACATTATCACAGCGAAAGTGCCAACTTTTAGGGGTTTTCTCTTTTAGATTAAATGTGTCGCTAAAGAAATTATCAATTATTTGCTCCTTACTCTTGCAACCATAAAAAACAGCTTTTTTTAATTAAGTCTATAGGTATTCCTCTACCTACTTATTATCATCTCTTTCATATATTTTCTGCATTATGAATCTAACATTTGATGATCTTTCGTCATAAACTGGTCACTTTTGTTGTTTAATATAAAATGTCTTCGAAGAAATACAATCGTAACAGCCCCCCTATGCAAGTGGCTTTCTGTTAGCGTAGCGTTCAATAGAATAGACTACGAATGTATGAGATTGACGTAAGCTGTAGATACATGAGATTGACGTAAGCTGTAGATACAACGTATCTACAGCTTACGTCAATCTCATACATTCGTAGTCTATTCTATTGAACGCTACGCTAACAGAAAGCCACTTGCATAGGGGGGCAGTTATACGTACGTAATAGATTTTTCTCTATGAGGCGTGGTAAGATTTTCCGCTTAAATAACTGGGCGGTACTGTTCTTGGCACGCCTCTACGTACTATAATATTGTTTCTTTATTAACAAATTGAATAAATTTAGTTATACACTTAGTTAAATTTAAAATACATTTTGTTATGTTACGTGTGTGCTGTGCTCATTTCTATAATCGATGCGAAATTAACAGGATAATCATGTTGTTAAAAGTTGTGAAAAACAAAATCGTACCACTAAAAACTAAAAAGAATGTTCTTAATTATGACAGTAGTTCATCTCTTCTTTTTTGCTGTTCTTATAATACCCTGTAATACTTACGTGATTTAAGATGAATATATAAAATCAGTCAATCCAATAAAAGCCTTGCGAAACACCCTCCTGAATATCCGACGTTCTCAAAAACGCCAGTAGGTACCTACCTGTACCTACGTTCTCATTTGTGGCACTTTTTTAAAGTCATCACAATTGATGTAAATAAATATAAAAATGCCTATCTATGTATAAAAATACAAAAATACCTATTCAATACCTATGTATTAAAACAATCATATTTTCCTTGTGTTGTTTGGGAAATTATTTCCCAATGGGCTCATTTTATAATCTGCACTTGATTAGGTTAAAGCATTAAAGCCTCTGAGGATAAGGTATCGTTAATTTTAATTTTTAGTTCATTTTATCACGATTTTTTATGTTTTTAATATTGAGGTATCTGTTTGTAATATTAATTATAAAAATAGCATAATTTTTACTAAATGGTAAATAGTGAAAACGTAAATTTATTAAAATTTGGACACGGTCTAATTTTAATGTCATTTGCACAACTTATTGTTAGGGGATAATTTTGCCTCCCTTTATTTCGGAATAAAGCTTAGGGTTGCCCAGAAAATTACCTTAATTATGTATGTTTTGAACATTACTCATATTTATTTAAAATTTGCTAATTTATTTAATTTTTTGACCCCGCAATTCTTATCTCAATCTATTTAATAAATCCTGATGAAAAAAAAGTTGACCTGTGTGTCTTTTGCGTTGTAGCTGCTAAACAGAAAAGTCAGTTTCAATGTTTCCACGTGTGGTAAGATTATAGTGATAAAAAAAATTCTGTATTTATTTCACTAGTAAATTTGCGTTGAAATTGTAAAACTCGTTTCCTATCAGCTTCGGTAAAATTATGCAAAACGTTATCAATACGCTAGCTATTGCAGGAAACTGGAAGAGGTAAATGAGTTACCGACTGTTTTACAACCTGCATTTTATGTAAATAGCTTTTGTCTTAAAACATGTTATCGCCCGCGACTTTGCTTGCAAACAAATGAAGATAATAGGATATGTAGTACAATGGAATCTTTGTATTACTAAGTACAAATATTTGATTTCGACTTGCTTCATTAAGATTCAGGGGTTCAGATATTCCTGAAGAGAAGACAACACATTATTCCTTTGCAGTATTGATAACTTGTACAATCAAAATTAAAAAGATAAATCTATCTATACTTATAATAAATCTGTAGAGAGGCCAATTCTGTACATGAAATATATTTAAAAAAAAGCTATGAAGGGGTGATAAGGGATCGCTACTGATGCCAAAAATGCAATCAGTAAAATTTTTGTCTGTCTGTCTGTCTGTCTGTCTGTCTGTCTGTATATTCGTTATAGAAATAAAAACTACACGACGGATTTTAACGAAATTTGGCACAATTATTCTTCATACTCCTGGGCAGGTTATAGTATACTTTTTAATACGCTACGATCAATATGAGCAGAGCAGTGAAGGGAAATATGGGGAAAACGGGAGAAGTTACTCCATTTTTTAAGCTTCCGTCGCGTGTGCAGCCTTAATGGTTAAAGCTACATAGAAATCATGTACGACACAAATGTTCTTAAATTATTATTATTATATAAAAATAAATTCCTAGACAGCATATTATTATGTCTATCTTTTAAAATTGACTCACAATAACACGTGAAACTTCAATAGCTTAGCAATTCGGAGATTTCTGATTATATTTGTCTACTCTTACGTTTACAACACTCTCATTCATCCCTAATTAAAAAAAGTTAACATTATTACCTATGCAATAAAAAAAGAATCATGTAAATCGGTGTAGAAACACCAAAGTTATACATGAAATACGCTGTAAGTCATCGCGCGTGAATACAGAATCATGCCATAAGGATTATTTTTGTGTATCAGTTGCCGCGTTCGACGCGCTTCGCGGCGGGAGCTATAAAAAGGCTGCGGGTCCGCACCCGTTTCGCGTTGTCACGGCATCACGTGTGAACGGCTGAACCGATTTCGATAATTCTTTTTTTATTATATTCCTTGAAGTACGAGGATGGTTCTTATGTAGAGAAAACGTTAATACCACGGGCGAAGCCGGGGCGGACCGCTAGTTAATAATAAATCCCTATTTTTATCATTTTATTGTAACATAAATCCCTTAATTGTTAACTTTTACAAAGTGACAACATACGTAAATAGGTGCATATTGTATTTAGTACGAGCACAAAAAAATACGGCAGATAATTCTAAATTGGCATACCTTCATACAAAGCGTGTTGTTCTGCGCGCACCATTTTACGAGCCCGTAAACTTTACCGGAAACAGTTGTCATTTACAACAGATTATTATTTTTAAACTGTGTAGGTACTTCGAACTTTTCACTTGCAATTGTATTACTGAAACTTGCAACATTTATGTGAAAAAATTATCAATGTCAGTCTTTGATGTTATTTATCAGCTCACCAAACTTGGCCCCCGCAAAAATTTTTACGAGTTACGTTTGTTCGAACATTTAATTGCATTTTTATTGTTTAAATTACAATTTTTAATTACGCGTATATGTATACATTTCAAAAAGTTACATTGCGCATGCGCTCTTTTTTTTCGATTATCACTCTCATAGAAACTAACAACCTCATAATGGCGTGAGAACATGTGGACTTGTAAACAAATAATTTTAATTTGTTGTCATTTTTTGGTTTGAAATCTTTTACGTATAACATATAATTTTTTTTTGTAATTTAAACAATAATTTAATGCAATTAAATGTTCGAACAAACGTAATTTATTGAAGAACAAACTTTAATCTGTATTTATGGACTAATGATAAGAAAAAATATTAATAAATTTGATTGAGGGGGCTAACCAAACGGTACGTTTTTAATTAATTATTTTTAAATAAACAATTAAGGAACAAACAATTATTTATAGCGAACAATCAAAAACAAACCATGAACTAACGATATGCAATAATAAAAATTGAAAAATCAAAAAAAAATTTTTTTGCGGGGGCCAAGTTTGGTGAGCTATTCGTGTCATAGACTACAGAAAAAAATTATGGTAAGCTTACAGAATAATAGGGTCAACAAAATTCTTTTGTTAATATATTCAATTGTATCTCCAGCAGATTTTTTTTCTGAATTGTTTTTGACATAAAAATTTTAAAATTTCTAAAGGAGAATGGCGAAACTGGGCCTAACTGTTACAGAAATCATAATATATTTAAAATTCATTATGTTAATTTTAATCATTATTTGTAAAATATTGACTTCTGATTCTATGGGAAAACAAATCTTTGAAAAAAAAGATAAATCGTTCACTACCGGTCTTATCAAGCAGAGATGTCAGTGTTGTCAGGAGTAAAATAATCAAATATATAGATTAATACGAATGAATGTTTATTTTTCATTTTTAGTTTTATTGAATTCAAATGCTATAAAAATCAGAAGCAAAACTTAACTTTTATTAATCATAATTGTGTCAGTGATGAGTGATTTGTTATGTTTGTTGTTTGACTTTTGAGTGAAGTTTTAGTAACGTTTTATTCAAAATTGCCTTAATCGTCTATTTTTACTTTAAAGATATTATTTGAATTGATTAGTCTTTATGAAAGCGAATCCTGATTCATCCATTTATAAAGATATAAGAAATGTACCTACCTAGTGATTGTTGATGTTTTGGTAAGTTAAAATGTGTGTTGAATAATATGTGTTGGATCCACAGAACATTAAAAACAAATAGAAGTGCTATAATGTCATAATTACTATGAAAACCAGTGTCGCCAAACCCACACATTTAAACCGATAGTTATACAGTACACTCTTAGAGTATAGATAGTATCTATAGAGCGCGAACAACCAAGTGGGAACAGCAGGCACAGGTGGGAACAACACGACGTTCCCGCCGCGCGCGATCGTAGTCGTGGTTGAGTGCTGACGAAGTGCGTTGCTCTTGATTTTTATTCATATCTAGGAATAAACATGGTGAAATGTGCAGTTACATCTTGCAAAAACGATACTAGAAAATACACAAAATTTAAATCCAGTATCACATTTCATCGGTAAGTCGATTGTTATACTTATTTTTATGAAAATAAATCTAGCATCGCGGGGGTGAAGGGGAGGTGGAAGGCGGACACGCGCAGGCTCGCGCGCCTCACTGCCGCCACGTGATCGTAGTGATGTGACCTGACCAACGCTGTACTCGATATAAAGTTTACTAGAAGAACTATATTTTAACAAATTATTTATTTAACTTTAAAATTAAAACTCTTTTAAAAATGTATTATAAATAAATTTGTGGTGTGTTTTGTATGATACACTTTCTAATATTATGAATGCGAATGTATTATAGTGTAAATGTAAAGTATGTAATGTTACGATATATTTTCTGAACCGCTAAATTGATTTTGAAGATTTTGATAGTAGAATGGATAAAATTAAATAAAAAAATTATTAATATTTATTATATTATCATTTAAAATTATTAATTATTTCTTATTGTTATTTAACATTTTTAAAACATTATTTTTATTGTTTGATTTATTATTAAAGAAATAGCACTAAACCCGATCTTTTATTTTATTAACTTTATTATTTAAAAAGTACTCACGTTTTTCTGATATTCCAATTAAACATATTTTTTTAAAGTACTTATAATGAATACAAGAAATATTCAAATGGAATAAACAAACTTTATTCAGTTGGTAAACAAATTTGAAATTACATATTTATACTTTATTCATATATTTTTCCTTTAATAACTTATTGAACATAAAATTTACTTATGATACATATTTATTTACATAACTTATCGATAGTTCAACACGCAATTGATACCTACCCATCCCTATTTGTCACACACACATCTATATATAGTATCTATAGCTCATCTGCCTACGATGTGCACAAAGCAATTTGTGCAATACACTCGCTCTATACTACTGTAATATATACTCTAAGAGTACACTACAAGTAATCTATGCCTTTGATTGGACAGCTTAATTTGAGTAAAAACTGACTTAGGTTATAAATTCAGCATTTCAATATGTACCCTAACGCACCATGTTACGGTTTATTTTAGTATAACATCCCTAGGTATATTAGCTGTTTTGTTTCTCATTGCACAGAAATTCCAAATTCGAAAACATTCAGCTACTCCACAACAGAGGGCGTTAGTTTTCGATAGATATAACTTTGAACCTCAACACATAGAGATAAGGTTGAAATTTGTGTCACTCAACATTAATGACATTAACTTGATATTTATCTGATGCTATGCCCTGAGGGATGTCAGCCTTGTTATCGATAATTCACAAATAAATATTTTTTGTGTATTTTTTTTTTCTTTCTATTATATGAGTATAGTATAATGTGTCACATTTTGGAGTATGTTTATTACTACTAAGTACGTCTTTTTATATTATTATTATTAAATAAAAAACAGAATAGAATAGTATAATCTATATTTACAAAATACAAACAGAAAATATGCATTATTTTAAATCTTGGAACTGCCGTAGGTTTGCTGTATCGGTGGCCTTTGTTAGACCGCTTAGTGCTGTTCGGCATCCAGTTAACTCGTCACGTTGCATTTATCCATTTCTCTTTTAAATTAGCCTCTTTGGGAAATCTATAAATAAATTGGACAAATGAAAGCTAAGGAAAAATAAAATAAAATTTAATATTTATAATGTTTGTCTTTTCTAAAGTATCGATACTGTCGATATGCGCCACAAGCATCACTAAAGCGACATTCGTTTGTTTATTGCAATAATATTCCAGAAAGTCTTGTTTGCTGTTCAAACTATAATAGTACTAATTTCTTACGGATTACGGTTCATTTTGTCTAGATATTTGTATACAATTTTGACAAATTACAAGCGAAGTTATAAGATAAAATATTATATGTAAAATAAATAAAAATAAGACTTACCGATGGTATGAAATGCCTCCATTGCTGATATTATTTCGTCTGCTATCATTTTTGCACTCTAATACCGAACAACACGTCCTAATTAATGAATAAATATGGAAAAAAGGTTTGACAGCTGACAACCGACTCGAATATTTTTCTGCGCACAACTGAGAGCAAGTTAGGTGATCTTACCTTACAAGTGACACGTGGGCCACGCCCACATCACACTTCTATCTACTTTACTGTTCTGTGGTTGGATCCAATATTTCTATTACCTGACTGTTCTACTGTTACACTATTATTAGCTAGACAATGTAGATAGAAAATAAACTTACCTGGACCTAGAAAAATGCAATGCTATTCATTTAACTCAAGCAAACTAACTTTTATTTTTGTTACTTTACACCCCAATATCTCTGCTATCCCATAGAATAGATCTATAATTATTATATTCATAGAATTTGTATATTTTTATCTATTTAATCCCCCATAAATCATCAGTGTAACGATCAGGCCCAGAGTCCTATGGGAGTTTGCCATTCTCCTTTCGAACACTTTGTTTCATAAAATTGTAGTTTTCTACATAACCACCTTATCGCTATGGACCATACCAAACGCAATTTAAACGCTTTAGTAAACATCATTTTGTATAGGTCGCACTATCGAGGTGATTGCAATATACCAAGCGAAGTATTTAATTAAAATACGTTTGCGTTCCGATAAATTTCCATACAATGACATTTTTTCAGTTTATCGGTAGCGCGGCAGTTTCATGTATTTTCATTTTCATCGAAATACATAAAAAATATATTATTGGAGCATTGACAAGGAGATTAATTATTGAATTCGATGTTACATAATATAATATCCTTGGAATTGTCCAAAATATTTAAATTCCCAATTGTATAAGACCTTCAATATCTTTGAGGTCATCTAACATTTGTTTCGATAGGTTTCGATGTAATGTGTTTTAGCCATTATATTGTGGCCTATGGATTTAAGGGGCCGGCGGACGACAATTTTTCCATACAAACGTAATACCAAAATCATTTTCAGTTTGAGCATATTTCCACTTTATTGTGCTGTTATTTGGAATAAGACAGTATTTATCTAGGTTCCCAAATGATTTTTATTGCAAAATACTTAAATACAACGAATTGTAAACAATTTGTATTTCTCACATTTTTTAAGTATAAATGATATGTTTTCTACTCATCAATTCTGTATTAAAAACGGCAATATTCTTAATATAATGTAATTCGAAACATGGCTTATATTGTTAAGTTACACAATATGCAAAAAAAATTGGAAAAGCATCGAGTTTTCATTCATCATTTTTGGTATTACGGCACACATTCAAATTAATCACAAATTTTCATCGGTCGTCGTGCTGTCGCATCAAGCGTGGGGCCGGCGGGAATTGTGCAACAGAGACAACAATATTCGAGCGTATTTTGACTTCGCTTCGAATTGCAGTTGCGAGCGGCCTCCGCCGGGTTCTTAATGTAAAGCTTGTATTTCGTATCGTGGATTAGGTATTTGCTGGGTCAGAGTATACTGGTTGATAGTCGGTGGAAAATTGAGGTGGCGACCTGTGGGGCTCGCATGCATTACAATAGGTAATGTGAACAGCGTATGTTTTATTTTAAATCGATTTACGAACTCATTACAGAAAATTCAATACAAGAATAATTAATGTAATTATCGTTACCACTGGATTTTGAATCCGTAATTCGCTTGTTTTTGCCCACAGTGTGAGCCAATTAATTTACCTTTCTTTAATAAAGGAAAAACTTAAATCTTCTCCCTGATTGAAATTATGTTATGAGTTATGACTTGCTGTATGCTACTATTGGTTCTAAACTGTGCTCAAAATTTCAGCAACAAATGCCTCAGTATAAAAATTTCCAGATTTGATCCAATTCGTTCAAAGTGAATTGTGACGTCATTCCCAGGATATAGTAGTGGTTTGATATGAAGTATCTCTTCACAGGTAATCATGGGAGACCGGGCGGCTGCGGAGAGAGCGTGCAAGGACCCAAACCCGATCATAGATGGAAGGAAGGCTAATGTTAATCTGGCAATCCTAGGGGCTAAGCCGAGAGGAAATTTGGCGCCAGGTAAGGATCTTTATATCATGCAGGTATCTGAAAGCAAGCATTGTTCCTTATACAACGTTGTCTTTACTAGTCTCGACAAAGGATGCATTCCATGTGTTATAAAGGGTTTTATCAGTCGGGTACTTGGGAATAAGTTGTGTACTATAAATCTGGGGGCACGGTAGTGCCCCCGCCAAGACGAGCCAAGCGAAACGCACGGGCACTACCTACCTTTTCTCGAAGCGCTTCGACGTTTTTTTGAACCCTCATAACTTGGGTTTGGATTATGCTAGATCAACAAAATTTTCGGGATATATTGTCAATAGCGGACTTATTGAACATATTAAGTTTTAATTACATTAGCTTTTATACTTCAGATTTTATTTATATCTAAAAAACGCTAATTTCGTCACTGACTCACTGATGATCATCAAAATTCTTAAGGTATTTCCTAATGTCCTAGAAAGCTGAAATTTTGCATGTAAGCTAGTATTAGCACACAAACAACAAAAAAATTATAAAACTTGTAACTTTCATCCCCCTACCCCTTAAACTAGGGGATGGGAGTTTGTATGAGACCTGTAATTTTAAATTAAATTTTGATGACGCTAGTCGCTGGAGGTCTAATCTAATAATCTAAAACTTGGTTCCCCTAGATATATATATGTATAGGTTAATACTCCTTGTTAAAAAAAAAAATAAAAATTTAATCGACATATATTGAGACATATACTTCAGATCAGATCATATAAATATGAATGAATAGAAGTGTTGCGAACGTCTCCTGCCTCTTACGTCCACACAGTAGCTAAAAATAAAAAAAAAATTTGTTACAAACAAAAAGAAATGAAATCCCACCAAAAACATTTTCATGTAAAATGTTGCCAAGACGAGCCCATATGACTCGCACTGTCAAAAAGTTATCAGATCTCATGTAGAGCCAAGCTTCTAACACTACACGCCCTAACTCTACAAGGCCTAACTTCACAAACTCTACACCTTAGTCAAAATATGTGGCTTGGCCGTTCGTTACTACAAGAACTATTGTATAACACAAAAGTAATGAACAGTGAATTAATTTTTCACCTTACGCCGATGTGAATGTAGTGAAATGGCCAAGCCACATATTTTGACTAAGGTGTAGAGTTTGTGAAGTTAGGCCTTGTAGAGTTAGGGCGTGTAGTGTTAGAAGCTTGGCTCTACATGAGATCTGATAACTTTTTGACAGTGCGAGTCATATGGGCTCGTCTTGGCAACATTTTACATGAAAATGTTTTTGGTGGGATATATATATCAGCTCCAAATTAGCACACAAACTGTCAAAACCTTGAACATTATCAAAAATCGTTAATTTGTAAAACGAGTAAAGTTAAATGCGGTGATTAGTTTAAAATATAAATGTAAATTTTGCCTCGTTAGTGTTTAGTGTCCTGTGACCCAAGTCGACTGAACAGTCGACTTAAATTGTTATTTGTTTTTAAAAGCTTTAACCAAACAATACAATTCGTAAACGCTGCAACAGTGACCTTTATTAACCTATTAAAAAAATATAATGTACTAAACTGTGTGTGTATAATATGACTGTGGAATACATTCGTAATTTATTGTAAATCATTTTACCTTTTTTAATCTCGAATATCTTTCACATAAAATGCAAGAAATGGGTTAATTTAAAGGACGTATGCTTATCAGAGCTCAGCTGTTTAACAATTTTTTGTTGAACATTGAACCTTTTTTTAATGAATATGTTCGTCGACAATGTGTCGTTTACAAACAAAAAATCATACTATACATCTTCGTGGGTGAATTCTCTGTGGGGGTTTGCTTGGTAACTAATTACTTCGATATGCGCTTTCATTTCATGATTAGAAAAGACCAATCCGTGTAATTTAGATTATGCTTAATTATGTAGGACACATTCTTAATTCTCTACTGGTAAATTTTCTTTCTTCTTTCTTTCTTAAATACTTCTACGCTTTGTTTTAAAAACGAATATACTTACAAATTTATTTGGACTTAGGTTAGAGCAACCATTTCTATCTTCTCTGTCTTATTCACGTAGGTATTGATATTTTTTTATTTTAGTTATTACATTTATTGGAAGGACTTGTACCTGTAAGCTGTAGCATACATTTAGAAACAATTAGTATTGAATTATCAATTAAAAAGTGTACAGACTACAATTAATTGATTGATTTTTGTCATTGTTATTTATAAAGAGTCATAAATTGCATTCGACACAAAGGTTTATAATGACTGCCTTGATTTGTATTATTTTAGATCCAAGCACTACCGAAACTATTTATATAAACAATTGGCGATTGTCTTATGTCTTTTGGCAGCGAAAAGCAATTAATACAGCCAGGTGATTAGATACAATTTAACTTGTAATTTCAAGCCGATTTGGCTAGTGGCCACTTATTTAAATTAAAGCTAGTGCAATCAATTAATAAATACGTACAATAGGAAATACATATTTTACAAGTTATAATAAAAAAAAAAAAAATAACAAAAAAAATTCTACTCTATTACAATTATTTTAGTGAATAGATAACCAAAACATTGTGAAGTGGATTAAAGGTAACAATTAAATAAAGGGCACGTTATCTTTATTATTACAAAATTGATAGAACCGTATCATTTGATTATTTTTTGTTTTGTTAATAATCCAGATTGTGTGCATAGGACAATATAAAAGTAGTGGAAAAATAGATTGTTAGATAATTATTACGGTGATTCATAAAAAGCACTTTTTTTTTTTTACAGTACAATAGGGGAGCGCTTGGCCACGATAAGCACTTAAATTTTTTTTTATACTTTTAATTATATTTTTAAATCTATGTCACAATCGTGTGTAAACTGTTAAACAAGTTAACACAGCCAAAATATAATCAATAGAACCTTCAACTTTACATCCCCACGTCACCGATACATATTTAAAGCATTGCACATGCAAATGTTCTGTCAACAGTATCTATAATCCTACTAGTAACATAGGTGAAGTCACGGTATGTGATTAGCGGAACCGCCCGCCCCTCCGGAAGTCCCTAAACGTTGAACCGGAAGCATGTAGGCTCATTAATTGATTGCCTCTCGCACGCAACCCTTGTAAGCCTGTCTCGCTTGCGGTAAAATCTGCTAACGTCACAATTTATTAACCAACTGTTGGACTTTGCTTGATTTGATGAACTAAGATTTGTTTTGAACAAGCAATGATATAAAACGCTATTTTTTTTTCTTTTCTGTTTTGGCTTATGCAGTGGCCAGTTCAAAACATTCCTACAGAAACAACCCGTTGTTAAAGTTTTTTTTTTACTTTAAAAACATTAGGTATACCTATCATGTAGGTACTTAAGTAGATATAATGATAAATGGCATGAAGTAGTAATTACATTTTAATGACAAAGAATTTTAAAAAAGGTCTGCCTTTGCCTATCTGTCTAAATATGCACTATAAATAGGTAATAGTTTCTTGGTATTCTATGGAATGTATGTTTAAATAAATCGTAATATGTAGTTAGATACTCGGAACCTTGAGCGGTATGTGCAGCTAGATAATAGATAACATAGTAATAAATTTCATATGGTGCTACTTTTATGTTAATAATAGTTTGAAATTTTACATGATATGAAAGTGTATTGATTAATTTGGTTTTACGATAATATCACAATAATATCTAGAATTTTATTTTACAGCCAGTATTTCCATATTAATTATTTTACTGTACACATATTTTCAATATGATAAAACGACACTTCTATATCGCACCAATAATAGACTATCAATCATAAACGTTGAAGGCTTCGTTATTAAGTTGAAGTAATTCATGTTCAGAAACAAAAATTTGGTTAACCTATAAAATCAACATAAGAACAATAGATCAGCGTAACGTTTTTAAAATGGACATTTATCAAAAACAACAGACTTCAAATGTTAAACAAGGCCACATAATATAAAGATATAATCGTTCGTACAAAGCATACCTACACGACAATCAAAGTTAACCTTTACAATGACGTGAGCTGAAACTACCACAAGCAATAGAATTGTGTAGAACATGATAACGGCAATTGTATCACGAATCACGATAGATAATGTATAATTTCATGCTACCTATGAGAATCGTTGTTTTTAATTTCGATACTGTTTATATCTACTCGTATTGACCGATGTTATCTTATGATATAACAAAAGTAGGTTATGTTGAGTAAATACATTATATTTAACTTTAAAAAATGAAGATTCACGTGAAGACTGCTTTGACACTTTGTTTCTATCGTTTATTTTCCCTGTCTTTATACAAATAATAGGAGAAGGATAAGTAGAAAATAAACGCGTTCAAAAACACATATCTCATTCTTAACGAATAATGCTTTCTTAATCGTTGCATGTTTGAGTATTTGTGATTGATGACCGTGTGTCATTAGGATATTAAAAGGGGGCAGCACTTAGGTTATTTCATAATTCACTCGAGCGTAATTACTCGATGCTCCTATTGTTTTCTCTATCAAATTTAGGTGAGTTTCGCCAGCTGATAGATCAAAATGTGAACAACTGATCCTGGTAACCGCTACGTCGGTATTGTTCGTGGGGAGGGGAGCGGGGTATCGCACAATGGGTGCGGGCGCGCATGACGGCCACCTGGCCGTGCAGCGTGCTCTACCGGTCCCACCATATGCCCTATACATCCCGCCGGGGACTGGCCTCATGTTGAGGGATCGCTATTGATTGTAGCGGGCAACCATAACCGCGTCGCTTGCAGATGTATACCTAATTATTTGGAATTTTAATATTCCGTTTAAATTCGTTTCTGCTATCACCATATTTTTACTGCATAGCAAAACGTGTAGATTTAAAAATCGACCTTGGCAATCAAATGTTTGTTGTTTCAGACAAAGAAAATTTCAATAATCCAATGTATATTTATGTGAATAAACAATAACCTTGCCCTCAAATGTTTTATGTTTGAACAAAATACGTTCCATTCAAAGATTTTGTAAAGAGTTTATTCCTTTTATCTGCCCTGTTACCGTGTAGTCTTTCATTGTTTGAGTTAAGATTAAGGTTTACGATGCAGTTCCTAACGTCCGAGCCCTTTCATAAATACTTCCAAACGGCAGTCTGTTTAGTATCCCTGGATCGCTTCAAAATATTTGTTCGCAACCTGTTTAGGCTCACAATCTGTTCCTAATGTGTCTAAAAGGGGTTACAGTAATTGAAAAGTTCATGTGACGGTTAAACTTGTTCATATTTGTCGTTTAGTCACTTCACCATACGACCGTTATGAGGGTTACCGATTTGTGAAAGCGAATTCAACAAATTCTTTTTTATTATTCAGTTACCTGCTGATGCCTTTATTATTGTCATTCAAATTTATGCAAAATTTAAATTATGCTACATCTATAAAACGAAAAAATCCGGGCCTTTTGTACATATTCATACTTTTTCAAGAATATTATTCAGCGTATGTTCAGCGTCGATTGATGAGTATAGCTTATCTGTCTTCGACGACTACACATTGATTTGGCGCCAAGATAAATATAAGTTTTATAAACGATAATACGCAATTTCAAAGAATTTAATAATGGATACGGTTTGTTTAGTTTCCCATATATCCCTTTATAATCAATGAGGGAAAGTTGAGAGATAATAAATAAGGAATTTTATAAATAAATGTGAAAATATGCAAATGTAATGAAAATGTATTTCGCATATTAAAATACGTAGTCTTGTTTAAATTGCCTCATTGTTGCCTTTATTTGGTTAGGTGTTTAATTTCCATAGAACATACGGGTCGCGAGGACATGAATTCAATTTCATCGCTAAACAGTACATATTTTGTTTATACAATTTTAACTACTGCGCTACTAAATATGTAGCCTAGTTTCTAAATACGTGGAAGCTACGACCAATGAGCGATTTCAGTCGTGCCGATGTCGATTATGAAAACATTGTTAAAGTTTTATTATATAGGAGTGTTGATGAGGGCCGAACGAGGCACTTGTCCAAACATACCGGCGACATGTTGAATTATTGAGCGCCGAGCTCGCTGGTAATCGATTCACACCTGTCTTGGGTGGCAAGAAAAACGTTAAATTACGTGTATAATGAATACGACGGCCCAGCAATTAGTGCCTAATTGCACATGATGCTTAATTCGGTGGAGCGTATGACGCTTAAAACTGAAGCTTGCAAGTCATCATTGATTAATGAAGAGTTTGTGGGTGCGAATACGTTTGGAGATAGATACGTTTTAGAGGGGTTAGTGACGCTTTATTTTTACAGGGTTGCCATTGCAAACATTTTGAGTAGGTCACCTTTTTTCAAAATATCACTGACAAAGATGGTAGGTACGCAAAATTTCATTCAAGTTGAAGTGTTACAGGAATGTCTATTAGAAATTTACACAGAAAATTTAGAAAATTTTCTAGTTAGACGAAATTGTGAATAAAAGAAGACGCGTATAGACATTGAATTATTTTTTTTGCTAGTAACCCTAATAGTTAGCGTGTGCTGCGGCAGCTCGCCCTTCGCCGGTGCATTACTTATGCATACTCGTCCGCCCCAACTCATTCCCGAAACTATTTTTATTTCGGCTTCGGGATTTAGGCGTTGAATGCACTGATGCTCGTGTGCCCGATCAATAAATAATTGAAAGCAATGTTTTTTGTTGGAAAAATCGATAGCGTTACGTGTAATTGTATGAGGCGAAGCCATAATGGTTAGGTGGCTCGGCTACACGTGATCGTATCTAACTTTACTGTAATCGTGTATATCTTTATTTTATTGTACAGAGCGAAAAGTAATTATTGCTAATTCGCTTGTGTGGTGGACAGAAACACAATGTATTGTTATTGTTTTAACATTAGTTTTGAATGTATTGGTACTGCTATGCGATAATTTTTTATCTTTTGATCGATTTTTTAAACGGAATTATAACTTAAATTGAATAAAAGTCTAAGCTACCGCAAAAAAAACGCTTTAGCCTTTAGATATTAAACCTTGCCTTATTACAAATAATAATTGAACTCTGGTATTTTTTTTTCTGTTTTTAGTGCACTTTGCCCTGTTTTTTTATTACTTTTGCACTGCGTCTCCTTGTCTACCAGGTTGTCTGGAAGAGATCGCTGTCTAAGCGATAAGACCGCCTGTTGTGCTCTTTTATTAAATATTGTATTGTGTCCTTACTTGTACTTCTCTCTGTGGTGCACAATAAAGTATTTTTGTTGTTGTTGTTGAACTCTTTCCAAAATTTCGTTTAGTAATCACAAAGTAATGGTATTTCGGACTAGTTCAATTAAACACAAATATTTAGAATAGAAAGAATTTCTAGTATCGCTGTTTCTATTTTCTTAGAGCGAAATAAAAATAATCAAATTGAAGAATGAACTTAATATTCTTACTGAATATTGATTGTATTATCATCATATTACAGAGTTGGGAACCATATTTTTGCACAATTTTTTGATATGACTGCCCCAAAACACAGCATTTCACATGAAATTCTTTTTTTTTTTATCTATTTAATATCTTCTTCCCTACATTACTGTCACTTTAACATTTTATAACAGTAGACTTATGAAAAGGGCAACGGAAGTTTCTAGCACTATTGTTCTAGAGCCAGTGTTAACATAGGCACTTTGAGGTGGGCGAGTCTCCCCTTGTTGCACCGTGTAATGCGATCCCTAGAGGCGACTTCCGCACGAAGCCCCGTTTTAATCCTCCGATATCGCAGATTACCTTCCTACTGTGACTATCGATTCCAAATCGCGTTGATGCCAAGTTTAAAGCAGACGTTACTGATACCAGTCCAAGCAATGCGTCAACATTTGTGAATATGTTTTCATCACACCTAACTCTTGCTTGTTAATTGAAACGTTAATTCCTGGGCGAGGATTGGCAAAATTTGAAAGTTCCCTGTTTAAATTCTATCGATTCATAAATATTGAGTACAATCAAGACGTCCATATAAGCATTTCACCATTCTTTCGCAAAGGTTTTACAGAGTACCTACGTTGCTTTATTCATGTCTTAATTATTATTTATGTACAACAGCTGGCGAGCAGAGGTTGGGTGCGAGGCAGTCCGTCCGGCGAACGACGCGGTTATTTATAAAACAAGAGTTGCGTCTCGTTTTGTCTTCAGTTGCCTCTTTATTTTGTCTAAATATACGCAGTTTTGGGAACGTCGCGGCCGCCTCTGCCGCGAGTCGCGACATAAGAGTTGGCTTCGCGCCAAAACCTCATATTTTCTCGACCGATTTTCTTTTGTCCAAGCCTACATTGTATACTTATACTCACTGCCATAAAACAAAATGGACACAAGCTGTTGGTAATTCGTAGCGTAAAAAATTACACAAACTATGATTATGCAGCATATAACGTATGTACAACTAAAATACCAGTGTCGCCTGGCATAATCTACTCTCTTTGCGTTGGTGGTAATTTATCTGGCACGTGTTTATAAAGCTGCACGGTCTGCGTCTATTACTATAACTATATTTAGTGTTAAATTTATAACTTTGTACGTCATAGACGACACCGATGATCAAAAGGAAGGCCACCGGACATGCCAAACTGTCACGGTCGTGAAAACATTATGTTTGGTCACATGAACTGGGCCATGGTATGACTGGTCTGCATCTATTCCCGGGTCTTTAAACGAAACTTACAGACTTAGTATTGCTACATGCTCACTGGTATACATTATTAATTAATCATAGTTTTATTGCTCGTTTTCGGCTTTCTGACCCGATTATGAAAATACGGAAGTTGTAAACACGAATTAATGGATAACATGGTGTGTATTCATAGTTAATACAATGGAGTTGTTCGCTTCAACGTTTTGTTATTTTCTATTATAACAGAGTATTAAAGTAGTTTGAGAACCCTGTCCTGCACGTTCCGGCCGTGTCTAAAATCGTATTTCCGTAGAATCCTTACAAGCGTCGTTCAGCTCTCCGTCGGCTTTGCAGTTCGATGACCCGGACTCCAGACCTGAAAACGCGCAAAAACACTCAAAACAAACCTTTATTTACTTCAACGGGACGTATGCGATCGCTCCTTCAGGGGAGAGTGACTAATGCTTACGGCTGCGTCATTAGGCTTTTGGTCAAACAACGCTGCGTCATATTTGTTTAAATAAATGTGGAAACTAATGTAGAAAAGGCTAATCGATTTCCACTGACAACTGACCGGGTCACGTACAGACAAAGAGTTATATATAGGGCATTCTCCACTGGTATTTAAAGAAAGAACGTAATGTATCAGATAAGGTTTATAGTGGACAGTGGTTCGACCTCGGCCGTCAAATGGCACGCCATCGATCGAAATGAGGTGGCACATCACGCGTACATGGAACACGCGATCAAACCTTTGATTTTTGAATACTGTATAGTTGTCAATACAATGCCTACCACATTCGTATCTATCATGCTATATTTACGGTTGGTTCACGTTTTGTATAAAATCTGCCACCAACCCTTACCTATTAAGTTTTATCTGAATCAAACATGGTAACATAATATTCGTTTGTGTTATTCAGAACACTAATGACTTGATTGCAATTTGTGATGAAAATGATTGTTCACGTTTTTATGGAAGGTCGTGCATTATCGTGACAGACGAACCGAAACTTCATCCGGGGTACTCCGGATGTAATAGTCGGTGAAATTTCACCACACACTGCCGTCAAAGAGTTCAAATGGACAGTGGTCACGCTTCTATGAATATTACACATTAATCAACATTTGCTATGACAACACCATTTAAAGCAGGGCTTTCATTGTGAGCCTTATTAAAGTTTTGAAACATTCAAAGTGTAGCTTATTATTCTTTATTGAAACCGGCAATCTAATGACATCAGACAGACGATATGAGCGGCCGTATGCCATTTATAGCTGGAGTTTGTCGTCTTCTTGTCAAGAGCTATCTGACTGCCGATGCCCGGGCGGGCGCTGAGCGACCAAAATAGATGTAGCCTCGCGCTGCTTAACAATGCAATAAAAAGAAATTAACATTTCAAACGTCGCCTGTGCTAAGTTGACTCTTGTGTCATTTGGAAGTGGTCCAAGCTCGCAGTGATATATTTTACCGGAGTCTTCTCTAGCCGCTTCCGTTTAAGTGGAATTAAAATAGAATCTTGAGAGCATACCTATGATGACAGATATTTTTCCGTTGAGTTTTTTTGAGATTATTACAGAGGGCTTATTTTAGATGTATTGGCATGATGAACATTAGAAAACTAATTCCATATTTTGTTTCAGGTTTTGGATTAGCTGCAGCAGCCGCGGCCGGTGTCCGCGCAGGTTACCCAACAGTTTTACCTGCTCACTACGGGTAAGCTTAGTTTGAAACCGAAGCTTATTTGCATTTATAACACTTAAATGTTCAATGGTTCAACACTTCGATGTTTGCCAGCACCAGCGGCATTGACTTGCCGCTCAGACATCTCACGAGACAAAAATCAGACGATTTCTAACTGTCTTTATGCACCGAACAATATATGGGTTTCCTTAAACAATAATAGTGGATACGTTAGCAGTTCTATAAAGATGTCCAACCCTGTATTGTAGCTTAGTACTTCAAGTTTCCTTGTCAACTTCACCTTAGAAATAATAACTACAAGACTAGTTTGACTGTAGGTAAGTAATATGAGAGCGAAGCATCACGGAACAAGAACAATTAGCTGAGCTGACTTTTGTCTCGGTAGATGAGGCGAGCGGCTTCTCCAGACGGCTAGCAGCGTGGCGGCCAGCGGACCCCGTCTATTCTAAATAATCAAACATTTTCACATAGGTATCTATGGCAAGAGTGAGCGTGAGAGTGGATTTTTCGTTTTGGGTGTGAATTAGTCGATTGGGTTTTTTAATGTTTACGTTTTAAAGCTATTTCGTTGCGTGGGCGGCGCCGGCGTGCGGAGTCGCGCGGGCGCCGCCCATCGCCATCACTTTACGCATCGTTCTCGACACTCAATGTTTTACTTTTTATGTTTTTATGCCGTGTTCGTGTAATATTTTTGATTTGACTTGAGTTTTGTTGGTGGTGGATTTCGTTAATACACTTACAATGTAATTCGTAACCGAATGTCCCTGGTAGCCTGTGGCGCGCGGTTGCCTAACAGTTCTTAGAAAAACGCTCATTAATTGATACAAAAAAATCAACATACAAAAAATATCTGTAATAAATTATTTACACAATTGGTTTAGATGTTGTAAAGACAAGTATTTGTCTAGAATTGGCTGTATTCGATAGAGTGGTATGCTCATAATATTCTGTCTTATTATTATAGAGCGGGTCACGAGTTATAAGAGTCCATTCACTTAAAAATATAATGTCACGAAAATACATAAATGGTTAATAAATTCATCAATATGAATAACTTATATATTGATAATATGTGAATGGCCTCTAGTAAGGGATTTTCTGTTACGTGTGTCCATGGCTATAACCAATTTAGAAACCCATGGATGCGGAATTTTATTTCTTGACGCAAAGAACGCCGCCGTGCTACGATCGTAATCAAATTAGGTTAAATTATATTAGTAACACCACCACGCGTTTTAAAAAGACAAACATTATGTAGATTTTTTTCAAATATGTATTCCAAGACAATTTTATAAAATGAAATATTTCACAGTTTGTAGGTCTGCATGTTTATGATGTACGAGTTTTAAAAACCGAGTTAGGTTCCTAACCGTAATGTAGTCGTTTTATTTTAAGTAAATTTTAGTTTACGTTTTCAATTGTGTATCTATGTAGATGTGAAGCTTGTGTGATGTTGCGCCAGTTTTGTTTATAATGCTCTTTTCGCGTGTTTTTTGTTTTTCAAGTATCCTTCCCTAGATAAACACCTAGATGTATAAGTAAATGGACCAGAACAATTTGATATATCTTTGTAGTCGTTCTTATGTAAGTAGGTATTGCGCTATCGAATAGGGCTAGAATACCACAGGTGGGCGTACTACGCGGGCGGAGTCAAGATTCGGGCGTGTACTACGCATGCGTATTCATCTCGACCTCCTGTACCGAGCTAATCTTTAATGCCATAGACATTAAATGCCAATCAATCTGTCTCCATTGACGACTTGTGACAGAGTAAGACGAAAACTCGGATGATGGCGAGGGACGTGGCGCGGTACCGCTTGAGGGTTCTCCAAAAGTGCTTATATCGAACTTTCTAGTGCCCTTTAGCAAACTTGACCGCCTGTCGACATCGCGTTAGACGAGATTCGCAAAGTCAACGTTTCTTTCATCTGCTAACCAGTTTTTCTATTTTATTCGTTTTTCAAATCTTATAAGGTCTTTACATTTGAAAAACTGGGTTAAATGTTGCCACTTATGAGATTTCAAAAACAAAGACATCGTCAAAGATTTTTTAAGAGGATATTCTTTTAATTTGTTTAAGTCCCAATGCTATTTTCAAACTTTAATCTTTCGTGTCGAGAATCGAGATAGATCGCGGACGATATGCGCCAGTATAAATCCACAAGACGGGGATATTTTCGTCGCGGCGGCATTTTAACTTTCCGGCAATGACGCACGGCGGCCGTTCACCAACGACAACTGCTAGCAATAGCGTACTCACAAAGATCGATGTCTACTAACCATATAAAAATGCTCGTCTGCCGCTGGGTCTAGGTATAGTGTTGTTTGACTCTGTTTTGATAACGGGCGTTTAGGGAATCGTGGCCTTACCAAAAACACATTAATCCGCTAATCATTGTATTGTCTCACTCTCGAAACGAAAAGAATTTGGCAAAGCATTGATTACGGGGTTAATGAAGTTTGCAAGTAAGGCGTACGTGTGAGGCATGAGATATTTAGTCGTTGAGTGTTTGTTTTGTTATTGGCAGGTTGTCGCCGGGCTACGTGTACGGTACTCCCAGTTATATGGGGACGGTTGGAGGCATGAGCGCGGGTGTGGGCGCGGGGGCGGGAGGGCTGGTGCAGCTGCCGCAGTTGCAGCACGCCGCGGCGGTGGCGGCTGCCAATCACCTGTATGAGTACCAAGCGGCCGCCGCACAGGGCGCCGCGGCGTACCAACAACAATATGCCGCTGCTGGATTCGATCCATACGCTACTGCTGCCGGTATGTTTCAAAGATTTTATATAAATTTTAAGTGTAGTGGACTCTTAAAGCGTAACATGCCATAAATGATTAAGATTTACAAGACTTTTTAATAATATAAAATCTTACTATCTATTACAATTTTAAAAACTCAATATAAAATTATAAGTACATAGAATATTTTAATTTCAATTGCCATTAATCTACTTTGTAAAAAATCTTGATTTTTCTATATTGTTTATACAGATTACAGAGCTAATCTAATTAGATATTTCTAATAAGTAATATGTTACATTTCAGCAGCTGCAGCAGCCGCGAACAGCGCCGGGTACATGTCACCCTACTACACATTACAGGGCGGCGGCGTGCAGGCCCCCCTCCTCCCTCCCCTCCCCTACCCCCCACCTCTACAAGAAGCACGCATGCAGTAACAAACACTGCAACGCATCTCGGTAATGCGCTGATATACTTAATCTCGAGTCCTACATAACTTTTTTACTCGAAGCAAATGTATATAAAAGGAAACATCACTACGGATTTGCGTTACCATAAAGCCAAAAATTTTTTCGGCCAGTTAATTAACCAAAAATGTTTAGCGTGACCAAAGCGAACCTTTAGGATAAGGGGCATAAGTGAACGGTGATGGTATTAAAAATATTATACAACGCGTAATGTACGAAGTAAAATATCAGTCGTAGCTGGCAACTATGTGAGGCGTGCCCTAGTCCGAGACTAGGTGAAGCCATAGTAAACGCAGTGTCCAGTGTATGATGAACATTTTTACATGGTTGCCAGCTTAAAATAATTTTACTTAATCTTCTACCTACATGTTTAATTCTTGCCACATTATTTTAACTTCCAGTTACTTTCATTATAATGAAACATATTTTTTTACTAGTATGTTTATAAAATTCCGTGTCGAATATAACTAGTGAGAATCAGAATGGGGCGAAAGCTGTTTCATGACAATAACGAAAACATCAATATTGCTCATTATTATTGCGAGAGATGTCTCATTTATCTATTTGTAGTATTAAAGTATATTTCTTCAATTTATTTAGTGAATACTAACATCATTGATAAAACGCAGGGTCATAGTATCTCCATCTACGTTTCTAGAATATAAATTTATAGTCTATCGTCTCTTCCAAATTATTTTATTTATAAACTTGATACTATACTTGCGAAGAGTTCCTAATATGTGGTATTAACTTCACGTTACTTAACGCTAAAATATATCAAAATGTGCTCTCTTAAAACTATGACGATGTGCGATTTCAGATGTTGCAGGTAAAAAGGTTTTGAAAGCAATATTGAATCATTTTCCGTAAGATCTGTGTGTTTTATTAGATACATAATGGGGTAATTGTGGATGTGTAAGTGTATGCTTAAATTATAATGCTATATAAGCAAAAATTTATCTTCTTTAGTTCTCTAAACATGTCCATGTTGCTCAATGTGTCCTAAAATGGACTTGATTTAGCTTAAGATTGGAGATCCAAGGGCTTTTACGTAAATTAGCAAAGGTACTTATTCTTAATTATGTGTAACATACGCAGCCCTACTAATTTTATCTCCAAAGCGGTATAGGGTACTTAATAGTTAGAATAATTCAATTACTAGTCCACGTAATATTAATTATAATGAAATCTTGACAATCGCCAGTCGTATTTTAGGTACTAAGGGCTGATTTTTCAATCCTTGGTTAAAACTTATTCATCGCATAACGTATTAAACTACCATTTCAAAAATGTATTCTAATTGTCCGTATATGACAGTTTACAGGTGACATTTTAAAATGTTCGTGTAATACTTTATTGGACGGATAAATTTTAACCAAGGATTGAAAAATCGGCCCTAAGCTTAATTTTAAAATTATTTCTTCAACTTATCAAAAATTAAATTTGTCTTGCGTATTGTGGTACGCAGGATTGTCCACAGAGTTATATGTCACTGTGACATTGATCGGACGAATATTAATTTAATTAGAGCATTACGTATGTAGTAAAAATATGTAAGTAATAAACACTAATGCGGCTGGCGTTTTAGTACAAGTTAAGGACACTAGACAGAATAGATTATTTTAGTATATAAGTTTAATTTTAGTTTAAATATGCTGTTATTCGTAATTTATTTTGTTGATATTTGTAAATCTACATGTTGATAACTATTTATTATGTGAAAGAGGAATAAAAATTGTTAAATATTTATGAGCCGAATTGAATCTCTTATGGCGTAAGTATGTCAGTTAGTAATAATTCGGTTCGATATATTGAATTAAACACATAAAACTTTAAATAAGTAGACATTAAAATGTACTAAATAGAACATTGTATGCTCGGAGCAATTAACAAGCCTGGAGAAGAAACAATTAATTGAACGTTTCTTATATAGTGGCTCTCTTTTATTCAATACCCTAATTAATGCGATAGAAAGAGACAACACACTGTTATCGGCTTGGCATTCAAATCCACATGTAGCCACTTTTTGTTCTAAAAAGGTAGTGCTTGCCACTTTATCGAATACTAAAATATCGATAAATAAAAAAATTAAGTTATAAAATTGCTTGAAGATAATTTAAGATTCTTTTAATTTTGAATTATGGATAGGTAATTCCAAATTTTAAGATTCGTTTAATTTGGAATTATTCATTTACGATGCGTACCTATTGACTGCCTTGCATTGTATGGTAGTTGTATTTATAAAAAAATATTATTAGGTATTTCGGTTTAGGTTGTTTTTTATGGTTTCGTAAAAAGGTACGTATTTTTTCCTGTTTTCATAGATTCATTCTATTAATATTAATATCTATTCTACTAATATTATAAAAGCAAAAATATATAAGAATGGACATTTGATATTCTTTCACGAAAAAACTACTGAATGAGTTTTTATGGAACTTTCCAATTATACATATTATAGATTAAACATTAGAATAACATATAGGCTACAATTTACCGCGGGAAAATAACTCATTCCCACAGGAAAATTGGTAAAAGTTTAAAATAAATTGCTTCAAATAAAACAAATAAAATTTAAAATTTTTTTTTGCAACATTTTATTTCGATACTTAATTAACAAATTACAATATTTATTATTTAAAATAGATGCCACCTTAAACTTGTGGCACAGCATCTCTGCAAAGCACTTTACTTTTCTTCCCGTCTGATTCGAAATGATTTGAACAAGGCCGAGAATGTTTTTGCTTCCAATTTTCCCTGTGCTTTAGCTTTAACCCAAACATCTTTTAATTTTTCTCAAGCCAGAAACCTGCAAATAACAATAAAATCCATACTTAAATACCTTTTTTTTTCTCCTAACCTAAAGCAGTCATTATCAATGAAGTACTTCGTACCTACTCAAGTATCGATAATTGCACAACACTATGGAAGTTATATTTTGCATTTTTTCTAAAAACTAAGCTGATTATGATTTCATTTCAATGATTACGGTTAGATAAAACATAGATGATTATGAAAATAACGTAAATTAACTTATTTATAATACAATTAACAAAAAAATTGATCAAAACACTAACCTGTGAAAAGACAAATTCCAATCTTCATCCGATTTCCCAGTACTACGGCTTTTACAGCCGTGAACAACACAAGCCATGTAATCTTTAGTAAATTATCTTTTCAGAAAATAACATAAGAAACTAGAAAACACGTTTTTCACTTCAAAAACAATAATTAAAATCACCATGCGTTAGTGACCAGACTGGTCACTAAAACAAATTGTAATGGCTACATGTCATTTCAAACTGTCGAACTGACATATATCTGTCCTCTTTTTTCGCATGACATTTTGCCATAAGCCAAAAAGGCCAAACTAGTGCTTTATTGTTCAATTAATTGTTACTTCTCCAGGCTTGATAATTGCTCCGAGATTGTATGTAAGCCATAAATTGGCCATCTTGCCTTATGCACATAGAGTATAAATAGTTAATATAGAAAAAAAATATACTATATATATTACACATATCATCAAATCAGATTATGTATGATAAAATTCGGTGTAAACTCACCGTGCAGTCCATAATAGTGCATTTCATTCGCAGTAATTATAAGCACAATTATTTATGTTTAACATACTTAAATGAATGTGAATTCATAATAAATACCTAATAATTGTTAAAAATAATTTAAAAATTATACTATAATGTACTTAATTTAGGATATTGTAAAATGGAAAATAATTTTTTAAGGTACAACCAATGTGTTTTTATTTTCATACCTCCTTTATCCTCTACCATAGATCCTCTACACTTAAAAAAAAAACAATTAACAATGACCACAATTTATTAACAATGATTACCACACAAGCACATAAACTATTTGATTACTCATATGCTAACTCATATGTTATTACTTTTTATTCAACAATAAGAATCATTAATTACTTTGAAAAAATTCAGTATGCATTTCCATTTTCACCATCACGATGGTTATAAAAAATGGTTATAAAAAATGGTATTAATCTATCATTCTATCGAAGCATGTGTACAAAACACAAAATAATACAACATGTTTCAAAATAGAATACTTACTACCCATTATGGACGAAAGTTGTGAATGTACAATTGATTAAAATTGTCTGTAATAGTTTAAAAATTACATTAAGTGAAGCAGCATTTAGAAAAGCAGAATAAGTGCTTTGAAGTACCATTATAGGTGAGCCTAGCGGTCAAAATTCGATCCTAAGTATGCGTGTTATCAAAGAGGATAATATAAGTATGCGTGTATGTGTCATATACCTGGCAAATATCTACATACTTTGACTGTAATATATTGACAAAACTTTCACTCCAATAAATGGGTAGGATTACAAACGGAACACCACATTGAAAGGAAGGAAGATGAAAACGCAAACATGTCTCCAGTTCTATTTTAAAATTCCGTTTATAAAGAATTAAGTAGGTCGGAAGAATTTGTGTCGTCAGTCTTGGCGGTCTTCCAAACAAATAACCGATGAAAATCGTCTTGTTGAGTTTAAAGAGATAAAAACCACTTCCCACACCGCCTAGAAACATGTCATTGATGTGCTGATTACATTAGAATAAAAATATTTAACAAGATTTACTGCAACGTGGGCTTTGTGATTCTGCAATTAGATTTTTTTTATTAAAAATTTTGAACGGCACGTGTTGTAGTTCACTGAAGGTTAATTTAAATGATAATTGGTCACAGTTTGGTCACAGTCATCTAGAAAAGCTATAAATCACCTATCTATAAATTTTGTTTAACTCTTTACACCTGATATAACAATTGCTTTAAGCTGTTAAGGGCGTATATTTACCCCGTACCTTAGATTTGTAAATCCTTTTAATATTATATTATGTATGTCAGCTGTTACTTGTTGGTTGCGTTTTCTTTTACCTATACTAGCTGTCCCTTCAAACCTTGTTCTGCCTTACCTGTTCTTATTATTTAGGGGGATGAAAAATAGATGTCCTATACCCGAAATGCACGCAATACATAATTTCATGGGAACCAGTCAAGTCTTTTCACACCGCGACACGAGAATTTTATATAATATGTCTCGCCAAAAACGTTGTTCTGTCTTACTTGTATACGTAGTATATTATTATTAGTCTGTGGTCTTACTCTTATTATTTAGGGGTACCTACGAAAAATCAATTTTGTCCTATTCACAGATCTCGATAATTAAAAAAATAACAGGGGACAATGACTGGTACGGTTATTTAATCGATCTAAATAATATTCAAATCTTGATTTTAATCGGTGATTTGTTGAGGAGGCATTGACTTGCATGAAACACTCTTTGATATTTATCATTATCCATAAGTGTTTCTTCGTTGCAACGATCAATTGTATCGGCAAAAATTGCCTTACTTTTATGTTCTCCGGCCAGAGAAACTATGTGTTCCTTTACGAAGGAACCCTCAGAATTAACAAAATGACCCTTTGTCAAGAAACAGTATATGAAGTTTTTTGTTATTTGATCATCTATTATATTGCCTTCTAGAAATTGTTCCAAACTGTCTGTAGGTGACTTCTGCTCAGCAATGCAACTATTGGATATTTCTCGAATCATTTTCACGTGAAAAGGTGCGGGGGTGACATAATCCTGAAAAAAATTTTATTTCCAACAAAAAATGTTAAAAACAGTTTTCTAGCGTTCTTATAGAGGATATAGGTACTATTTAAAAAGCTAATGATGTTGAAAAAATGTGCATTTATGCTTATTACTTATTATGTAGTTACTTACGGATTCAGAGCGAACCAATACAACTAATATTAATATACAAGAGACAATTTTCTTCATTGTGATGAGTATAATCTTAAATCCTCTTCGTAAATAACTTGATTCTACTGTCTACATCGTATTTTATATATATCGCAAAGTTACATGATAAGTAGATGTAGTAATCATAATAGTTATTGTTTAGGTATAATATACATTATTATTTATAATTACCTTAACGGTCATATTATTAAAGTCACGTAAACATAAAGGCACATCAGACTCATTATTTATGTAAGACGATCAAATACGCCTTTTGAGTGTCTTTTTTCTCTTTCAATTACATATATTAAATCAATGCAGATTAGGCAGCCTCCTTCTTTACCAATGAAAAATATTTTGTTCATCATACAAGTGCAAACATATAAGCCATTTTATTTCTCGTTAGCTTTTCAATAAAATTCAAAAAAAATCTACTACACAGAATAGCACGATAGTCCATATTTTCCTATATAGCTTTGCAATGCGCTATGTCTAAATTCTAATAGGTATATATATAAATCTCGTGTCACAATGTTTGTCCTCAAATAAAATTCGCACACGGATAGTTTAAACATGTAGGTACCACGGGCGAAGCCGGGGCGGTCCACTAGTAGGTATATAAAATTAATTGAATAAAACATTAATTTTATATACCTATTAAATTAATTGATAAAAAATTAATTTTATACACTGTTTATGTGATTTCGAATTGAGTTGGCGAAAAGGATAGTATGTGGCCGCTTTTACATATATAAAAATATGATCTCGCTTAATAATTATAATTGTTTTGTTTTGTAAAGTATGCCATTAGATTGCCATTAGATTATGTATTGATAGAAAAAAGCTATTTGTTTAAGAAAATAAGTTTTTATAATAGTTCTTACTACACTCGTTATAAATATTGATTGTTTTTAAAATATTATTGATATTAACTATTAAGTAAATAAATAAAATATGACAAACTTTTCCTCCCTTTTCTTCTTCTGGGGAAATTTAGTTAGTTAGGTAGGTATAGTTTACAGGACATCTTTTTGATAAATTATAACTTCACTTTCTTTACATACAGAATAAATCTGAACCTAGTTACTGGCCATGGTGAGAGGTGGTTGCACAGGGTGATTGGGTCTTGGGTGAAGGGAAGTCGTGAGGGAAACAATCCGTTTTATAAATAGATCATACTGGATTGGAACAACTCAACTCAGATTATATCCAAAGTCGAAACCTAAGTAATCTATACAATATACATACGTCTTGGCTAAAAGGTGCTTAAAAGTCCTGTAGCCGGGCCATTAAATCTTAAAAAAATATATATGTCGTGGCCATAACGTAGATTTGCTCATTTCATGAAATGGCCAACATAGTTTGATCAGATCGTTAAATCGTCAACGTTTCACGATTTGGTCATCGACATTTGGCCAGATCGTATAAAATATCTTAGAGAGTCCATAAAACATTAAAAAATTCAGAATATTTTAAGAACTTGTTTATTGTCATTTAAGTTAGTGCCGCGGTAGCGCCGGCGAATACCAGAAGCGAATGGTTTTTTCAATAGAAAACAGTTAGGTTAGGTTAGACTTTAATAAACAACGCACGAGCCGAGCGAGCAAAGCGAGCGTGCCGCGGCAGCGGCCGGCGAGTGCCAGAAGCGAATCGCTTTTTAAAAAAGAAACAAAAATGGTCGCATTTCGTGAAATGGCCATCCACGTTTGGCCAGATCGACGATCTGGCCAAATGTGGATGGCCAAATCGTGAAACGTTGACGATTTAACGATCTGGCCAAACTAAATTGGCCATTTCATGAAATGAGCAAAATCTACGATATGGCCACGACATATATAAATACAAACGTCAAACCACAGCGTCAAACTTTAGCATCCTACGTATGTCAAACAAAAGTCAAAACTACTCAATGTCAGAAATGTTATTTTAGGTTACATTTGCGATTTATGTGTAATGTGTATTGTTATTTCGATTCTTCAAGTATCTTGGCGATATTATAATATTTTTTTATTACAAATAAACCTTGTTAGTAGTATAGTATACTTGATTACTTAATACATTTCGTAAAATAACTATTGATATTCAAGGTAATAATATATTATTATCTTTATCTTCGCTTCTTAATCACAGTTCGTTTATATTTTTATGTGTTATTGATTGATTGTTTCTACATATAAATGCTGATTAACTTCGCTTAGTCTTAAAGGACATTGTTTTTGAAGAATGGCGGGCCAAGGACATCAATTTCCCGGTAACTTTCAAGCGAATGCAGGAGCTATGAGGTCTGGATATGGTGCCGGTCCGATGGGAGGACAAATGCAGTCTATGCCGAATCAATTAGCAGGTAAAAATACGATGAGAGAGAGCACTATATATAGATTTGATCCATATCATGAATATTACCTTACCATTCATTGATTATTATCAATAGTGCAGTCATTTTAGGAAGTTCACCTCGGAATTCGAGAAACCCAGCTGTAAGTCTGTATATACTTGTATATTAACACCCTAAAAGTTGTCTCAAAACCTACATATGGTAGGGTATAAGCAACTATTAAATTTCAAGGTCAAAGGTCACAAAAATCGTTTTTTTGGAAATATCTCATTTCCTATGGGTTTTTTGTATTTGTATTTATTGTCAATATTGTAGAATATAAAATTCTCTACAAATTTTGTTTAAAATTTTTTTTATACGGTGAACAGTTTTCGAGATAGAGGGTGGAGAGCGCGCGGTCACCGCATCACTTCAGGTCAACCGGTGTGCGCCATATATAGTTGATGAACTATCAATGATTATAAATATTTGTCAATTTTTATTAACTATTATATTATATTTTATCATTTTTTTCCTAACTTATCCACTTTTTATTCAGTATTAATTTATTTAACAACACTTACCTGCTTAACTAAAGTTTAATAAAATAAATTACTTTTTACAACATAACTCCAGCATTCAAATAAGCCTTTATTCAGTCGAAGAACTCATTGTTTGTTGACCATCATAATTCATATACAAAATCAAGATTATCCAAACATATGATGATGTTTGCTGTTCTAAAGCTATACTATACTTGATTATTCTATACTGATACACTTTTTTATTGTATTATACGTGTTTTGTGATTAATTTCAGGAGTGATGGGTGGACCAATGGGAGCAGCTGGTATGGTTGGTATGGGCAATCAAATGGTTCCTCCATATGGAGCACCGATGCAGAATCAAATGGCTGCTATGGGTATGGGCGGACAAGTGAGTACTAGAAACAATGTCATGTGTTTTAAAATACATATATATTATGGCAATAGTTATAAAATCCATGTTTTTTTAACTAGCTGTGCTCCGCGTTTTTACTTGTGTGGCTCCGCTCCTGTTGGTCTTAGCGTGATGATATATAGTTCCTGAGCTTAGGGCATTCAAACAAACAAACTCTTCAGCTTTATAATATTAGTATAGATATATTCTAGCTGTTACTTTCAACTGAAGTTGTTGTTTATATTCTTTATTTGAATTTGTTCAATTTTGAGTTATTTTTTAATACGCATGTAATATCTATTATTTCAGGGTATGGGTGTTGGTGTGGGTGCCGGTCCGCTAGCCATGGGGCCTCAAGGTGTTCAACAGCAAGGTAATTAATACTGTGTATTTCTATGAGCAGCAAGTCAGTACTGACAATATTGTATGTTTATATGCATAAATCATGTTAATCTTCACCATTAAAGTGTACCACAATTAAAAAAAAAATTAAAGTGTCTGTTAATTTTTGTATAAATCGTTTTTATTTCTGGTATGAATATTTATTTTATTTTGGGTAGTATTTAAACGAGTGACTGTAAATTAAAGTTTTAGTTATCAAAAATAATTAATTGGGGTAACAGAATTACTAAGTGAGCGACTGACTGCGAGCGATGAAAAATTAATAGATCAGCAACTAACAAACATTAATTTGCGTTACATAAAATACAAAATGAGCAGCTTCATAATATTTGAGCGACCTAATATTAATTGTTTGAGTGACAAAATTACGTCTTGTATTATATTCATTATTTGGCATATGATTTATTTATACTGAGTGGCATTTTATCTTAATCGAGGTATTTCGAATAGAAAAATCACTTTGAAAATTACTATAATGGACAGAGTAGGTACTATCAGTTCAATTTGTTTTTGAAAGTTTTATCAAATAACTATTTGAACAATTTATTCTAGTGTTTTTAGTTGCTCTAGATGAGCGTAATTTAGTCGCTCACTTAGTAATCTATTCGCTCAACTAGTAATTTAGTCGCTCATATAGTAATGTAATCACACAGTTAGAATTCTAATATATCAAATGGATTAATCACAATCCTCCTTTAGTACGCTCAATCTGTATTTTATTATCAACTAATATTCGTTGCTTGTTTAGTTTATTTGTCGATTACCCAAATTCATACCGCTCAAGTTATTAAATCAGTATCACATAATCAGTCGCTCACTTTATTTTCAGTCACTCGTTTTATTATTCCCCTTTTATTTTGAATAGATTTTATATATTTTTTCACAAACAAAATAATGAAAATAAAAGTAAATAGCAATATCTTTCAGTCAACCTGTAAAAAATTGTACTAGATGCTTTGATTCTAAAATAAATCTCTTCTTACGCATTACATACGGTAGCCTGGAAGAGATCGCTACCTAGCGATAAGGCTGGCGTTTGTACATACAATATGTCTTTCTCTATTTTAAGTTTTTTCTGTATTTGAATTTCTTATGTGTGTGCAATAAAGTGTAAAATAAATAATAAGTGTAAATAAATCACAATTTAAATAAAAAAAATTGGTTGTCTGTAAAGTCGGTTTACTGACGATAGTTGAACGTGACAACGTCCGATTGTGCTTCTTTGTCGCTCGTTCCGCGCTCTCGCTTGCACTTCAAGCCTTACATGGAACGCCTCAGAGCGAGGTAACGCCGCATGAGTCATGTTTTTTCGTGCGTGCAGCCGGCTCTATCGAATTATAAGACGTTGTCACGTCAATAAATAATAAGTGTAAATAAATCACAATTTAAATAAAAAACACCTACATTTTTAACTGTTTACAGGGGGAATGCAAACTGGTACAGTGCAGACTCCGACAGCGGCGGCCCCACCACCTGCTCCTAACCACCCGCCGCAGAGCAAGGAATTTAATACTGCTTCCTTGTGCAAGTGAGTATATCTCTATTTCCTATAGATTATTATATAGCTGAAGAGTTTGTTTGTTTGAACGCGCTTATCTCAAGAACTACTGGTATTACTGGACCATTAAAAAAAACTTGTTTAACAGAAAGCTCGCCCTACAAGTATACAGGGTGTAATCGTTAAGTGTGCACAGGGGATTATTCCGTAACTATTGCAGATATCAAAAAACTTTATACTGATATCGAAAGCCCTTTACCTAATGAGTAAAATGACAACAACAACTTTTAAAAATAAAACGGGAAACATCAAAAAATTTTACACCAAACACTCCCATACATTTAGTATGAGATATGACTATCCTAAACATGTAATATGAAAAATTTTGGTTCTTTTTTTGAATTTGTGCTTATAGTAGGGGAGCCCAGGATGCTAAATGTGGATTTACTCGAGCGTCACGGGAACCTATTAGAATTGGTAGATTAGACCATAGCGAGAAAAAAAGGTCCTATAATGTTTTCACTTTTAGCGGTGGGGAAGGGTTTTTTGATTTTTTTTAATTTAAAAAAGAAAAAAATTGGCTTGGAAATACTCAAGCGCGTTAGATATTGATATTTTGCATGCTCCAGGACGTCACTGAAAAAAAGTATACGTTAATCTGACGATTTAAGTGGCGATTTAATCGCTATGAAGAAAGGGTAAAAAATTAAAGTAATATTATTCGAGCGCGTCAGATTAATATATGGGGGGGGTTAATTACAATAAAAGAAGTCCCCATTTCGCTAATCTGACGATTCGAGCTCAACCTTAGGGAATTATGGATTATTCAAATTTTCCAGCGGGGCCCCTGAGCGCACCCACCAACCATAACTGCTCATATTGACTAGAGGTACTAATGAATAGCTAAGGTACCGTCCCTTATAGTAATCTGACGCGCTCGAGTAAATCCCAAAATCCCCTCTTGGGCTCCCCTACTATTAAATTACTTCGCAAATTTTAATAAAAATTAATTTAGAAACTGTAAACAGAGCTCGATGTGGAATACAAAGGTATTCCAAAACGAGGACGTCACTTCGAACATTTGCTTTGAACACAAAATGTATGGAAAATTCAATGTATGGGAGTGTTTAATGTGACTTTTTTGGATATTTCCCGTTTTATTTTTTAAAAGTTATTATTGTCATTTTACTCATTAGGTAAAGGGCTTTCGATGTCAGTATAAAGTTTTTTGATATCTGCAATAGTTACGGAATAATCGCCTGTGCACACTTAACGATTACACCCTGTATACCATATACAGCAGAGGCGGCTCGCCCTAAGGAGCGCTGGTGCAGTGAACTCCCATAAATAATTATAATAAAATCTTAAATCATACTCCTTAATTTAATTATAAACATTAATTATTACTATTTAAAATCAATCGTAATCTTTAAAACTACTGTTAATACCAATGAATATATCCATCATTCCATCATTCCATACACCTGTATAATACCTACTGTATTATGTAACGCGCGAAGCGGAGCGCTCACGATTGCGCTCCAATGAAAAAAGATTTAGTACATTTCCTAATACGAAATCCAATAGGAGTGAAAGAGAGGGTTTTGCCAGAGCCCTGCGCGTGAAACAAAAGATTTTCTATGGAAAAGTAGCAAAATTCGGAGCGCCGCACCCGCAAACGTTGCCGGTTCGTTTTTACCGCCCGGCAGGACAGCGATTGCGCGCGCGGCGCGACGTTGCCAGTTGCCACTTCTATAATATAAACAAACACTCGAGTCAACTTCAATGCACGCGCGCGATTCATGCAATTTTCTAATTAAAATTATAAAATACGTGTTGAAATAGCCTGTAGTTATCAGTATTACTTGTGAGTGTTAAAATGAACAATAATTATAATGTGGCGTTCATTAAAAAGTGTGATAAAACGTTACAAATTCGGCTTGAATGTAAAGCTAAGGGACCGCCACGGCCTGAACTTGATCTGACGCAAAAATGTACGACAAAAACGAAAACATATACGCGTGTGTTTAAATCTGAACAATATGTGAAAACACCGTGGTTGTGTGGTTGTGATGAAAGCAACAAACTATTTTGTTTTCCGTGTCTTTTATTTAAAGCGGGCGCGGCCGGCGGAGGTGAGAGTGCTTGGACTGAAACGGGCGTTGACGACTTAGCTCATCTTTCAATCAAGATGAAAAAACATTCACAATCTCGGTACCATTTGTTGAATGAACTGCAATTGGCGTCTATCGGTCTTGTCGCTTTAAGTTATAGATATTTTTGCACACCAAAAAGAAAGACGTATCACGTATGCATTTTCTTTATAAGTAATTTTTTTGATAAATTGTACTGCTTTACACCATGTATTTTCAGTGTTTTATTTCAAGTGAACACCCATAAAATTTTGTCACGAGCCGCCTCTGATATACAGAACATTTATTAAGAATAAATATTGCTGATTGCAGATGAAAAAACACAAAGAAATACTTTTCATAAAATAAAATATTTGTTATAACTTGTAATAATTTGTTTTAGATACTTTTTTTTCTAAAATTATTTATATAAATCAATATTTTTCAGGTTTGGCCAAGAAACAGTGCAAGACATAGTAAGCAGAACGCAAGACGTGTTCCAAACGTTAAAAGCGATACAGCCACCGAATGGCACACAACAAGGTGAAAACGCTAGCAACGATAAGAAGGCCAAAATGCAAGAACAATTGAGAACTATAAGACTGCTGTATAAACGCTTGAGACTGATCTACGATAAATGTAATGAGACTTGTCAGGTAATGTTTTAGTTTATGTTATTGTTTGGTTGTGTTTTTATTTGTAACTAGCTGCGCTCCGCGGTTTCACCCGCGTGGCTCCGCTCCTGTTGGTCTTAGCGTGATGATATATAGCCTATAGCCTTCCTCGATGAATGGGCTATCTAACACCCAAAGAATTTTTAAAATGGGACAATTAGTTCCCGATATTAGCGCGTTCAAACAAACAAACTCTTCAGCTTTATAATATTAGTATAGATGAATGCTTTTGATTTCTGAACAATTGGAAAAGTGTAAAATCACCCTTTTAATTGTAATTATTTTAGATTTTGGTATATTTTATTATATCTATACTAATATTATAAAGCTGAAGAGTTTGTTTGTTTGGTTGTTTGAACGCGCTAATCTCGGGAACTACTGGTCCGATTTGAAAAATTCTTTCGGTGTTAGATAGCCCATTTATCGAGGAAGGTTATAGGCTATATATCATCACGCTACGACCAACAGGGGTGAAGCCACGGGGGTGAAACCGCGCGGAGCAGCTAGTAAATTATAAAGAGTAACTATCGAGTTTCTTGCCAACTCCTTTCAGAAACGATTCCTCTTGGCGTGTTTTTAAAAATATATTTTATAAATGCTTATTAAAAGAGAACAAAGAACCTGATACACAAATAAAACATAAGCTTACATATAAGCTTTAAGCTATAAGAGTTCATTGTAAAATATTGGAATGACATTGATTTTTCTCTACTCATATTATTTTTACAGGGGATGGAATATACTCATATGGAGAGTCTCATACCCTTAAAGGATGAGGCTGATAACAAAGCACTTGATGAAAGACGAAATACTGAGTCGTATCGACTTGTTTTAGAAGAAAATAAGGAACTTACTGAACAGGTATGGTAATATAATACTTTTACATGAAAATGTATATTCCTTTTTAAGGATTTGTTTGGGGATGAAAAATAGATACACATCTTTGTATACTTCTAATAATAATTTTTAAAAAAATATTTCACTGTTGGATATGTAGGTATGTGATCCTTGAGTGATAGAGGCTATGTATCATGGGCGAAAGTTCATCATCATGGATCATCGAAAGCTGAAGTTTCATTTTCTCACATATTATATGAAATAGTTAAAAGTTATATATATATATATATATATTTTTAAAAATTTCCACTGGTAAATCAATCTACGTCTTGTTCCGATGATCACGCATTGATCATAGTGATTTGTATTTTTCCACTAGTAACTTACAAAAAATTAACTCGTTCTGTGTTAAATTAGCGTCAATAATCTGTAATCTATATGATGTTCAATAAATGATTTTTATTTTAAGCTATTGCATAGCTTCTATCGCGGGCCTTGAGCGCGGGGACCGAATCGAGAAATTCCGTAACGAAAAAACCTCACGCTCCCCACTCCGACGGGCTCGGAGGTGTGGCTTGAAGGCATAGCATGCAATAGCTTTAACGCGGCAGTCCCCGAGTGCCACACGTCTTTTTTGATTTTATACTTAACATTGCTCTGCTCCTATTGGTCTTAGTGTGATGATATAATATTATAGCCTATAGCCTTCCTCGATAAATAGACTGTCTAACAGTGAAATAATTTTTCCAACCACACCCGTGGTTCCTGGGTTTAGCGCCCAGCAAACAAACAATCAAACGCTTCAGCTTTATAATATTAGTATAGATGAAGCATATGGTATAGTAATTATGTATATTAACAAATATAATTTTTTTGCAGGTCGTCTTGAAGAATAAGCAGTTGAAAGATGTGATAACGAACCTTAGAACAATCATTTGGGAGATCAATGTTATGCTTACTATGCGGAAATCTTAATTTTAGTAGATAATTTAATTATGTACATATTATGTTTAATTTAGCATTTAAGAAATGTCGTTGTATTGGAAATAATTTCATGTAAATATAGTTTTAATAAGCTTTCTGGTTTTTTATTTCTCTTACGTCTTGGCAATCTTTAAACACATGGACTGGACATAAAGATAATTTGTATTTCACGAACTTCAAACGCGTTGCGCAATTTTAAACTATCATTATCTATATCTGTTGAATTTAAATCACGATCAGTTTTTATTAAATTTGGATACATGTTACTCAAAAGCTTGAAATGGATAACATTTATTTTTATATAAAACAAAAGTTATGTTAGTTACACTACTAATAACATAAGAACGGCTGAATCGATTTTAATGATCTTTACTATGTTGGTATAGGATAATAAAAAAAAAAAAATGAAAAACTTCTACCCAGGTGGAGCATGGATGATTTTAGTGCTTCACATAAAATAAAACATTACCAAAAATAAATTATATTTATTCTTGTAATCACAATAGAATACATAATCACATAGCGTATTCAATACAATAAATAAATAACAAAAGTTGGCAAGCTTAACTTCGTTCAAGCCGTAACCTAAAGCTTAATAAGTACGAATCTCACTAATGTTCAATGGGTTTGGGGATTTCGAAGGTGGCTTTTTTCTTTTTTTCTAGAACTTTCTCGTATGGGCGTTTGTCGATTGTGTTTGGTGCGTCTGGGGTTGGTTGTGGTTGGTCGTTTAGTTCTGGAATGTCTGGGACGGCTTCGATCTGTTTTCCCGCGCTTCTGCCGGCGGGCGCGTGGAAAGCCTCAGCTAGTTCGGGGTTGATGTCTTCAAGCGGTGTGTCCCCGTTGCGAATGTATACGGGGACGTAACCGGGCACTTCGGGGAGATACTGCCATTTGGGACGGGCCTCTGTAAATTTTGTAACGTTAATTATTATGTCGAAAACATGAATTTTTGTATGAAGTATATCGAGATGGTTTGTTGCATAATTTCGGAGACAGTGCTCCAAAAAAGGAAGTCTCAACACGGACAATTGAACAGTAAGTATGAAAATTAATTTCTTATTTAATTTAAAAGTACGCAAAACTTGCTGATTCGGACCAAAAAAAAGCACAGAATCGTAGTTATTGGTTTTGCTATTTATATATGTTAGCTATATTAATGAAGTACTGTGTATTTAAGAGTTTATTATTTTTTGTAAGTCCCTTAAAGTTACTTACACTACAATTTTTTGTAGATCGACCCGATTTGAGCTATTAAATACATACGATATTCGACTTTAATGTAACTTGATTAGTTTAAATATAGAGTTTACTAAATAATAATGTATAATCGTTTGCTGTTATGGTTAATACTTAATGCAAACAGGTCTGGGGACCGTTTGAGTCATATGAGTTGATTTTGGTTACAACCGATTTAAGCACAGATTTAAGCTTCTAAGGAGCAGCTGATTTGATAGGTTTAATAACCTGTCATGTTTCAAGGAAATTTGATGCAGTTTTATGTGGCTTTTTGATCATAAAATTGTGTTTGCACAGAACCCAGCTCAGGTATCTACATATTTTTAACTTTTTTACATTTATTAATTATTTTTGAATGCACAAAAACGCCCTTTACAAAATTTTCTAGTACATCGATTCGATTCAATTAAGATCACAGATAATATAATATTATGTACTAAACTGTTTATAGTCTATACTATTAAGATGATGAATTGGAGAGAAGAATTTGGAGTTAACATTTTATAATAATTTTTATCAGCATAAAGCGTAGCTACTGTATTGTGAAGAAATTCGGTTAATAAAAGAAAGAGGAAAGAAAAGGTTGATGTACCTAATCAAATACTACGTCTTTTCATCGATTTTATGTTGATTTTCCAAATACATACAGCTCAACACAGGGAATAGAGAGACGAAAATGACTGTAACTTTTAATTGCTTTGCGAATTTTGCGATAACAGGTTGGTAGAGTGGATAAAACAAATCGGACACACCGGGATTGGGCCATACTATGAAATCTCATATTATGTGCTCACTTTATCCATAAAATATGCATTCATAAAAAATGCATCTAAGCACCATACGATGGCGAATTTTAATTTTTGAGTTTCAAGGCAAGCTAGTATGTAATTATATGTAATTATATTTTATCAATACGTGGAGTCCCGGAGGTCACGAGACGGGGTTCGGATGCGCACGAGCATGGATCGTGCATCGTAAATCTGCTAATAGATATTGGATAGGCCACTTGTTTGAACTGCTTTCCTTGTTAGTGCCGGTCGTTCAACTTGCAAATATCATTTATCTGTTTTTGAGGAATGCGAAATGCGTAGAAAGATATCTGTCAATAGTTGGAATCACGCGCGATCATCCTGTCTTTTATTGAAGTAGTTTTTGCTCGTATGAATATTTAATATTGAAATTATTATTAGACAAAAAGTTAGCATGTGTAATAATTGTGTGCACTAATAATGGATAGTGGTCCTCTTTATAAAATAACTGTTTGCGTCGTTTATAATTATACGCGTACCTAGCTGGTTTAACAAATAAGCCGGCCTATTCCGACTAGTTTATTAATTTTCTTCAGTTTTATAATGTTATTTACTATCAAACTGTTGTGTTCCTATAGGTGTGTGCAAACCTAGTGCAAAAATAATATCTTAATTAAATATCAGATGTCATAAACGGTTCTCTACATAGGTATATTACTTTACCGTTTATAAAGGAGTTTTGGACTTCGAAATAAGTTTTTAATTTGAAATATTGATATGAAGTTTTTGGTGCAAGCTTTTAAAATAAATCAATTTAATAACTGTTCGTAATTGCTTGGTTTATTATCAGCATTAACTGTACGAAATACATAGTTGCACGCTACGTAGAGCAATGACCGAATCCAAATATCACGTCCCGTTCGACTCCCATCTCAAGAGTCCCACTTATCACCTGCCTATCATTTCCAACTACAATGAGAAACATTATTTAGCCATCACGTTCAATAGGCATGCAGTTTTAACGTATAAGTGCATCGTGGGTAGAGCTATTTTCGCGTGTCTGTTATATGAAGATCTGTAAGCATATTTGGTTGTCTGTACGGTGTTAAATCAAGTTAAATTTACGGAGCGAGTGCTTGACTTTCGCCTAACGGTGCAGCATAAGATGTTTTTGCTTCTCAAAACGCTAACTGTATCCGCCTTATTGCTTACATGTTTAAATATTATTGCATAAAGGAAGCTACTACAGCTAGAGACCACAGATGGGACATGGATGGGACTAACATTGGAAGGTTTTAAATATGCTTTTCATATGTTACAAGCGACTGCTTGATTTAAAATAGGTACAACATATAAATATAGATAGTAAAGTTTGTGTCTCAATTTTGTACTAACGATTGGATGATAATGTAAGTGCGCAAATTATTTTCCTCAATAGTTTTTGACGTACGTATTAACTATTAACCTCCGCAAAGAAGGGTTATCAATTTAGTTCATTTTATTTTTGTTAAGTGCAGTTGACTTTGTTACGAAAATAGATATCCTATCTGTTACAATCAACTGTGTTTATTATTTTCGATATTTCCTTGGGATATTTATTTATTCCTTTGTTGTGTTGAAAAAAATATGTTCAAACATTTTTAGTGAATTTTGTGCGAATTACAAACGATAGTAACGGATAGCGATATTAAAAAAAAATTAGAAATTAGAAATGAAATTTACGAGCATCTAAATTTATATTTATTATTTGCGTATATTTAAATAAACATCATCGACCTACAATTGCCTTGCAATTGAGTTGACCGCAATTCTATACATACTGTAGGTAATCAATCAAAATATTGCCTCAGGAAATTGTGTATGTAGATGATCTTACTTTCTAATTAACTTTCTTTCAAATAAACAAGTTAAAAAAAGCTGTACTGATTTCATCACATCACTTGAGGATAGCTGGAATATTCTTTTAATTTAATTTGGTTTATTCATTATTTATAAATCTATATATATAAAAATGAAACCCATTGTTTTCCATTGTCACGGCATCACGCATCACGTGAACGGGTGGACCGATTTCAATAATTCTTTTTTTATAATATTTCTTGAAGTACGAGGATGGTTCTTATGGAAAGAAAACATAAACATGTACCACGGGCGAAGCCGGGGCGGACCGCTAGTTAAATAAAATATGAAAAATGTCCTGCTATGAGAACCTATCGTTGAATATATTATGCTTGTAAAGGACAGGAAAAAAGCTTAGGACTGTTTGAATATACCGTGCTATTAAAATTTCACTTTTGTTGAGTGTTTTCACTTTTTTAATAATTATATTTTATTACTCTGTTATTGCTGTACTTAATTATGTAGAGTATGATTTTTTTCAGTTTTCATTCAAGTTTGGCAAATAACTACTTTGAAAATTGAAGCTGGACCTGGCTAGTGTTTGGTCTTAAATAATATTGAATACACATGCTTAGACGTAGATTATACAGAAAGTAGGTCAGTGAGGTTAAGAGTCGGTCTGGATTTCTTATCTAAATAAGTCTAAACAAGTTAGGTTTTACGAGCAAACAGACATGGCGTTGACGTACATTATTTACGTATGCAAAAACTTCTACTATAATAATTAAATGATAGTAATGCTCTGGATATTTACATAAATAAAAGTATATTAATTCCATATCTCCTTCTAAAACCAATGATAATCAAGTAATCTTTTTGTTTAGATGTTTCTTTATTAGAAAAGAATTTAGATAAAAAGGAATAATTGTGGTAAATGTTAAAAATATGTAATGACAATTCAAAAGTGCCTCTAGAAGAAGTCTAATTGAATAAATAAATGTTTGAGTTCTTTATTAGTTTAATTAATAAAGAGCGTGAGTCGAGAGAGATCATCGATTTGGTCTTATAAAAATTTCAGAATATTCGTCATTCGCATGATTAATAATGAGATCATCGTGCTTCCCAGAAAATTATTTCAAAAAATACTAACACCCATTTCAAACGTTTTAAAGGCTAGGTGCCTTAGCAAAAAACGATGGTCGTGTCTGCTGTTCCATTTGTAATTGCCCACAAAAAATAAAATCGCAAAACGGCACATCGATTACTATAATTAATACCAGTAGAAGTAAGATTACATCGAGAGAAAAGGTAGCAATGGATGTTTTACAACGTAATTTTATGCTCAAAGATCTTGGTAAAAATTGGAATTTTATAATAATGCAAAAACAAACATGATCAACCTGTTCCGAGTCGGGTTGCGCACCACTGGACAGGGCGATGACTCTTTGCTATCTTTGCTCTTTTGGTAAAAAAGGGTTGCCAATTTCTAAGTACCTATAAATTATTTACGAACTATATAAAGATGTTAATTTTAGTTTAGTTGAGTTGTAAAACTAGAATGTTTGGTTTAAAGTTAAGAGTTGTCGATTAAAAGCTAAACTTGAGCTTTTAAAATCATATGCTTGAATATTCGAATCGTTCCTTTAAATAGTAATGAGTAGAGTTATAATAGATTGATCTTAGATTGATATACAAATTTAATCAATTTGAAAAAGTAAGGTAAACACAAACACATCGATCAAAAATGTATGATTATTAATTCGGGTGAAGTTGGAGCTTAAAGCTTATAAAAGCTCTAAGATATTCTTTCTATAGAATTTCAAGAAAGGTCGAATAATTTATTTTTAAAAGGATTGAATGATCTAATCAGCTTGTAACTTTTTACAATAGCTTTACAAACGTAAGGATTACCAAAGTTATCCTTGAGATGCCTCGACCAATTAAGCGAATTTAACGAACACAATTAAATTTTACAGTCCAAATATCACGCCATTTACCGCCAATTTTGAATAGGCTTTAATTGATTACATATATATTTTATATTCTGTAAAAAAGATCGTATCTTCGACACGACTACGGAAGATCCATCACGTTTATAAAACATGCATTGTCGTGACTCAAAAATTGTTTTAGTATAAGTAAGTCTATTAATTATAATGTATTATCTTATTGTTTTTGTTTTTTTTTGGTATCATAAGAATGTGACCCTTTGTTTAACGGATTTACTTGTAGTTTTTGCGTATTGATAAAACAAATTGACTGGATTTAATCAAATCATAAGTAACGCTTCTTAGCCGATAATGGGACAAGTATTTGAGTATGGTAAAAAATTGCCATGATACGAATTTTTATGGGGCTTCAGTCAGCTTTTTGTCCTTTAATATTTTATGATTCATAACATTTATTATAAACTATTTTTTCTGTGTAACATTATATTTGAATGAACACTTATAATTCTATGAAGTTATTATTATAAAGTAAATTGCATACACATAATTGTATATATTGTATAGAATGCCCATACGTGATAGTTAAGGGAAAAATGTAAATTAGCAATACCTTGGTATATTTATTATTATTGATTAAAAATACATATTATTATTGAACATAAATTGATTCAATGTTGATTATTTATATCACGATATTATTTTACTTTTGTAAGAAACTGTAATGATGTGGCTAATTTATTTGCAAAAAGTTTATAACGATAGTTTTACTTAATTGGCTTTTAAACCAGTGGCGTAGCGTAGTGGGGGCGCGGGGGGCGGCCCGCCCCGGGCGGCACTTTTTAGAGGGCGGCAAAATTTCACAGTAAATAATAAAATATATTTTGTAAATATTTGAACCATTTCATATTTTTAACGCAACTTTAAATTCGGACCGATTGAAAAGAGCACGGAATTTTTCATTATTTATTCTGTGACGAATTCGGGGAATCCCCTTTCTTTGAATGATATTTTGTAGCGAATGGCAACACCGTCTATACTGATTTGCGGCGATTTCCCGTGTTTTATTTTATGCTTGGATTGTTTATGACACAGGTTTATGACTTAAAATCAGCGAGAATGACTTCTATTCCATAATATACAGGATGTCCCACTGTTGGTATACTAAGCTCAAAGGAGGTTATAGTTTTGCATACGCTGAGTTTATAAAAAATACTTATAAAAATCCAGACGCATTTTTTTCAAATAGATGAATTCTTAAAACTATGTGTACACCCATAACAAGCAACCCGCGCAACTTTGCCACCAGCACGTGAGCTATCGTTTAAGATTATGTTTTCATAGACAAAATGCTCACATTAGTGAAGCGGTATATGCTGGCTGCGCGAAGCTAGAGAAGAAAGCATGGATTTTCAGGAAAAATTTAGCAAAAAATTTTTGACGTAATTTTGTTGTTTAAGTAAGTATTTTTTACGTGTTCAGTGTATGCAAAACTACAAGTCCCTCCGCGCTTAGTATACCAATAGTGGGACACCCTGTATATTAAGTTCAATATTGTTTACGTCCCTTTAAGAAAGTGATGCTTTGAAAGTTATATAATACCTATGTACCTGTTATATATAAATGGTTGAAGTAAGAATTTTTGTATTAATAAACGTGATTGTAAAACAAATAAACTTTTTTATTTAAAATCTAACCTGTATAATGCAAAATAATGATGACTATTCTTGCCGAAAAGTTCTCTAGAATTAATGTATAGAATGTATAGTATAGGTACATTAAATTGAAATACCTAATTAAGGCGTTACCCGGCAATTTCGACTATGTTCAACCTCTATAAAGTCTGGTACAACATAAAGCACAATACCGAAAAAAATATATAAAATAGGATGGTCTTTGATCTTTAATTGCTCGCGAGGATTTTTTTCCAAAGTTAATAGATTTCTAGAAAAATAATGTGCCGTGGTCATCGATTTTTCCGCAAATACTCTATAAACTTCGTAACCTGCTGACTTAGAGCTCTGAAAATTTTATGTTTAATAAATTATCAGTTACACAACAGTCCCTGACGAGGATTTTTTGTTTCACTGATTAGTATCTTTTTAAATACAAAATGCGAGGAAAAAAGAAGGTGCAGCGGGAGAGGTTTGAGATCCGTCTAGTATGGTCAAGGTTATTAGCGCATGTATAAGCCTTAAGAGGGCGGCAAAATTGTCTTCCGCCCCGGGCAGCCGATACCCACGCTACGCCACTGTTTTAAACTACAGTTATGATAATATGCGTCGGCAAGCTCTATGTATAAATAACGTGAATAGGACTACATTTTATTTAAATAGTAATAATATGGAGCTTTATTTTTTCTAGTTCTGAATCATTATTAACCTTTCGCAATTTTATTGGGACTTAAGTTATTTATTACTAAATCCCGAATACAATAAAAAAATCAATCGCTAGATACAGGGCTCTACAAAACAAAAGGTATCTAATAATCTTTCATTGCTCTAGTTATGTCCCTCAGTATAAAATTTACTACTTAATCGTAGCTCTAAATTAATATTTCTATAAATCTAATTGAGAATTTTATCTTATTTTAATCTAGTTGAATTTTGGAAATTAATGGTTAATGTTCTAATAAAAAAATCTTACCCGTGACCACTAAATACAATGCACACACAATTACAATCGATTTATACATTGTTAGTGTTTACTAATAAAAAATATTCGATAGATATGCGCCCGTGGGCCTTGGTAGCGAACGTACGAGTGATGCGCTCGCGCAAGGGACCGGATTAAAAACATCGAACCGTTTCAGACCCCTAGCGTATCGGTAAAGTAGCCTTTGCTGTATTAGTTATATTTCGTTTTTATTGCCTAGACAGTTGCATTTTATGGTAAATTCGTTTTAGTGTTTAACCGAAGTCCCCAAAAACGAAGAAGGTTCCCAATTCATCTGTATCTTTTCGTTTCCGATAATCCGTTTTTGAAAAATTTACGTGATTATTTTTGTATTTGATAGACAATGGTTGTAATTTGATCCGATTTCATAATCTGAAATAGTTATTTCTCTTCGAGGAAAGTCGGTGGTTGTAGAATCATGAATTCTTTTTATTTCAAAGACAGCTGCGAAATTAACATTACCAATATACACCTAAATGATGCCTTATATTGATCATTTTCTGCTTTGTCCTATCTTGTTTATACAATAAAGTATTATAAATAAATACACCACCTAAAAGAAATGATAATGTCGCCAAACATGTAGTTACTACGTTCGGAACGGGTAGTACGTAATTGTTGTTTTGATGATTCAAAAGCTGCGTTATATTTTCTTCTAGTAGTAAATTGGTTCAGTGTGTCAAACGAAAGTTAATTTCGACGGGTGAAAGGCTATTTGGTTTAAGCGACATTTTTTTAACTTTACAGGAGAGCCAATTAAAAGATTTTTTTTTGGAAAAAAATTCATAACTTGTAAAATAATATAGAGATACAGAAGTGAATTGACTTATAAGGTCTTAATTATCAATAGCCATAATAATAATGTAGTCCTACGCAATAAAAACTAATATGAACCAAAATAGCTGTCACTTAATACAAAATGCTGTAATCCACTTTATTATAGAATCGGGAAAAAAGACTTAAACAACAATATCACAGGTTATTAGATTCAGGAAAAATGCTTTAAACGACACATTTGACATTATTCAGGGAATGCATAATTGATTTAAACGACATTATATTCAAATCTTAGTATGTGGCTAGTTAGTGTAACGGCCATAGAAATCTAAATAACAAGACACATAGAAGTGCTATAATGTCATAATTCGTATGAAAACCGCTGTCGCCAAAATCAACACATTTAAACCGATAGCTAAACAGTACACACAAGTAAACTATGCCTTTTATTGGACAGCTTGATTTTAGTGAAAACTAACTTAAATATTAAATTAAGCTTTTTAATATGTATCCTAACGCACGAATTTACGGTTTATTTTAGAATAACATCCCTAAGTATATGAGACGTTTTGTTTCTTTTTGCTCCAATAAGGTTGAAATTTGTGTAACGTGATAATAAGAATGCTCGACTGTGTCATTCATTGTTATTTCGATTACTATGGTGACACTCGTAATACTTGTAAATATTCTATAATTTTAAGGAAAAACGGCATTATTTCTAAAAAAAAATATTTACCGATGAAATATTATTCCTTTATTAGTATAATTACAACTTGTGGAAGAATTTCCGCAATGGGAAATGCTGAAACACACCATGTTTACACACATACGTCTCCAGAGCAACTGAACTGTGACGAACACACTGGTGGCACAGCTGGTGATGTGGAAGTCACCTGAGTGGCGACAAGGTCACGCGCGCTTACGACTTCTAGTGTCTTGTTATTTAGATTTCTATGGTAACGGCCAATCATGTGTCACCAGATTTCAAGAAAAAACACTGAAGTGACAATGCCTCGAAAAAACAATGGGTTTATTTCCCGTTTGATGACAAGACTAACAGTTAGTTGGCAGATAAAACAAAATTTAAAATGGACCATTATTAAAAGTTATAGTACGATAGGACTAATATGATGTAAAAATGAAACAGTAATTTTCGAATCTCTTTTATTGAACTTTGCAACAGTAAAGCTTTATGGGTTTAACACTTACTACATAATTTACGCAATCAGTCTCAAGGTCTAGAAATTTTAACTATAATTTGTATTGTTTTTGTGTTATAATTGGTATATAAATTGTATTTTTTGGTTGTTTGTATTATTGATTGATGTACATATCAATTTTCCTACGTACAAAAACGAAAGTATGTCAAAATAGGGATATAGTGTTAAATTACAATCATAACGAATATATGAGTGTTATTTCAGTTAGTTTTAAATTACTTGAATTCAGTTATTTCTTAATTTAATTAATGCAGTAGGACATAGTAGACTGGCTATTGTTTTGTTTGATGTTATTTCTTTATTTAACTTACAGATACCTATTAACCATAGAGACACATAGACAGAAGTATTATAAACATAAAATAAAAAATATTTCTGATAATAACAACACTACTGATGAAGCTTTGGATGAAATAGATAAAGAGCAACAAAATTCATTCCAAAAATACAACATGAAAAGTCGATTATCAGTAACATTATTAGGAAGTTCTTCATACCATAATCAAAATCAAGAACTTATGGTTAATTCTGATCATTTTATGCAACACAGTATTTTGAATAATACATTGATTTACGTACTGAGAGGTATTGATGATTTATGTGCTGAGGTATGTTTTGGTTTATTTTAAAATAATATCTGGACACATCGGGATAACCAAGTAAAAAAAACGTTTTAAACGACTTATGTTTAAATGGACATACTAAAATTTTACTGTTCAAATGACGAGATTAACCAAAATATAGTTTTGTGAAACTGTTTTAACATCCATATTAATAACTGTATTATTGTTTTATGTAACATATTGCAAATACAATAGTAGGATGTAATGGTTCATGTGACAAAGATTTCCAAATTTATCAATAAGCAAAAATAGTTTAACTCCATATGTTACTATACGCGAAAGCAGGCAAAACAGTTCAAGCGCCATACATCATCGTATTTAGCAGAAGGAACAATGTCTTAAGCGACGCGAAACTATTTAAAAGTGGAGGCAAAAAAAGTTTAAGATCCCATTTAATAAAATTGAGTTGCAAGAAAAACGCCTTAAGTATCGTTGTTATTAAAAGTAATGGCAGGAAAAACAGCTTAATTCATATTATCGGTGAACTATATATGTTCATATCCAGTACTTAAAAATTATGTCATATTTTATGTCGGATCATACACATGTTTTGAGACATCGATGGAAAATCAGGGATGTATCAAGCGACAAAAAAGTGCTCCGATTGACATGAAACTAGGTTCATTCGACGCAGAAAAATTCGCTGATTCCGAATATGTATATATCTCTATTTCGACCATAGTGTCGCTTAAACCAAATAGCCTTTCACCCGTCGATTTAATTTCATACAATAAAGCATTTCGGACAAATCAGTGGCTGGATGCAGTTTAATACATATCCTATAGTATAAATGAAAACAAAATAGGAAAATATAGAAAAAAGCTCAATACTACCATATTTACAAACGAACTTGAAGATTTTTTTTGTCATATATTGAATACAAGATGAAAGTTTCATAAATCATATGAAACGAAACATGCACTCAGTGAAAGGGGAGTTTAGTGATTTTCTCTCAGTAAAATAATTTATTGCAACCAGTATTACCTTATACGAAAGCTCAGTAAGAACTTAACACAGTAATATCTTGTTCTCGCTGTTTATTTAGCACTTTACACTTCTAAGTTATGTTAGTACTAAAGAGAGAATAATACCAGTTAATTAAATAGATGTTATTTGCAACTGTTCGGTTAATGACAACGATTTTTTGATACCTAGCGTGACAAAACATCATGAAATGGCTCATACAAACGCTGACGACATATTTGTTCGTGAAATCGAGGCTTAATTAAGAAATGTGAATAAATATAAAAAAAAGATATGTACTGTTTACTTGAAAGTAGAATAAACATTTTGGTTGAATCACTGTTAGGGTTGAGTGGTCAAAGCTCAACCGCAAGATATGGGTTTAGAAGCGTGACTTTTTAGTTTTTAATAAAGTTTAAAGGTACATTTATGAAATTTGTTCCTTATATTAGGTACAAGGGCAATATGTTGGCCGAAAGAGTTTGCTTAAACTTTTTTTTATTGCATCCAGACTAGATGAATTGAAAATTGTAACTGAAAGAAATTCACCACCTCAACATTTCTTATACATATTTTATAAATTCTAGGCCGTGAATCGAGAGCTTACGTAACGACTTATCCTACATTAATACTACCTACCTATACTATGATATTACTTTGTCTAGTTTTAAAATAGGCAACAATAAAGGGCTCTCCAGACTAGATTAATGGCAAGGCTGAGTGCATCGAACCCTAGATGTGAATGACCGCAGTTATGCGCTAGCAATTCTCGATTTAAATTACGAAAATAAATGACTTTTTTTGTGACCTTAACGATGGGCTAATTACGTACAACGCACTTATAGAGCTGTAGTTAGAGATATGAACTCGGCATGTAGGTGAGATTTTATTCAATGGTAACTAGTTGATTATCATAATTCTTATCTAGTTAGCTTTTGATGTAATTTGGAACATATAAACATACATAAGTCTTTCTAAGCGTCTGTTGCACGCTTTGTTTTAACTGTTAAATGGATTTTAATTTTTGTACGTTAAATATTAAAAAAAAAAAAGACAGAGCGGATCCAATTTTATGTAACTTTAACGTGATAACGTAAAGTGCAAGTCCGGATGAAGTCACGGGCTGAAAGCTTGTATGTCGTATGTAAAGAAAGTTTATTACTAAGGTTTATACTCGCTTAGTTTATGAGATATTCATTACGTGTGTGGTAATATTTTAAATAAAGGGGTTTGTGTCATTTATGGTTTTATTTAATAGCCACTTTTATTGTCGTGGACTTCTTATATATGAAGTACCTAAGATATCTATGAGATTCTTTCCGAGTTTTCGAGAAACGAAATAATATGTATAAACTATACTGTGTTATTGTGTAAAATTGGAACAATACGTCCTTTTTGTATAGATATAACTATTGAAGTGTTAAATAAATAATCCAAGTATAATATATCTATATTCTTTTTATTAATCCTATATAAAATTATAGGTATACGTCAGGTATACGTACTCATCTTTTATCAGTTGAATTTTTATTTCTTTAATTAATTTTACTACATGATCTATATGATTCGTTATTTTACAGCGAACGGGATTTTTTTCCAAGATCCATTAACAATTATCATAAAATGAATAAAAAAGGTGAATTTGCATTTTTGAATCAATCAAAAACATCAAAAGTTTATGATACTTACGATTATCGTACCAAGCTACAAAGCTTGGCGTTTTCGCTGTTGTGTCTTAAAAATAGTCACACGACGTATTATAAGAAATATTATTTTACATAAGTGACAATGTTAACAACTCTCACGTATCAAGAGCTTCCAAGAACAAACCGAACTTTTGTCTATTTGGCTCGAAATAAGCTGAGTTCGAAAAAATTGTCGTAGTTTGCAAAGCAGTCTTCCAATTTTTATTCGAATACGTAGTTTATATAATTTTTTTAATTCTAATATATTCATAACTATAATTCAAACATTACTCATAGGCCGATTTTTTACAGAACTAGCAAACCGGGCGAACTCTGTTTCGCCACCAGAGACACCTTTTCTTTGCTATAAACCTCATGGAGCCTGAGACCTTTCCAACGAATGCAAAACCGTGGAAATCGGTTCGTGCGTTCTGGAGTTATAGCGTCAGGAAGGAAAACCCGACTTATTTTTAGTAGAAGATTATTGTCAATATAATTTGAAATAGGTACATTCTACGAAGAGTTGGTACTGGGAGCTAATTCCCGATGAGAGCCTGTAATTTATAACAATTATCTAAACTGTCATTAAAATTCATATTCGGTTATTTTTTATAAACAGCATTAATACTTCAATAATTCTCAACTTAATTCTCCAATTGAATAATCAAATTTTAATTTAACATTCAGTGTAAAAGTTTTTAAAGCTCTACCTACAGGTTAGATATATTGTCTTTACTTTTTTGTATGTGAAAAATTAGGACCTTAATTTCCTTTTTTCCGGGGTCAAAAGGTCCGATTATGATCTATCGATTTTGACGTTGAGAAATAATTTTATGCTTGATATCATTCATATTAAATAATTTTTATCATTATAGAAATAAATCGTGATTAACTTATTCAAGAAATAACATCATCATTCACATCATCGACATATTTAAAACTTTACTCAGGTAGATAAATAGGTATAATGTTTTGTTAGGACTAAAAAATAAGTAGAGGATTTTATATTATTGTTGCATGAAATATTTCTTCAAATATTTCTTCAATTGTTGGCTTGAAGTTAAAAATAGCCCAATGATTAGTCTATAAATCGTCTTAACAAAATACTAACCACAAGGGTTTTTGTACTTATTATTAGTTTTTTCGAAAACAAATAAACATATAACTTCAAGGGAAGTTATCAGTACTTGTCAATAAAACTTGTCTTTTAGTCTTATTCACCTGTTACATACATGGAGCAAATTTTTATGTTAGTAAAAATTGCCTGGTAATTTTCATCTTAGAAATCAAAATTAATTGAAAATGTAAAACCTTTTTTAAAAACAATCCTTTTCCTTTTTAATATAAAACCTTGTGTTATAGAGAAAAAAACTTTAACACTAAAACTTTTCCTGTTAACTTATAAACGTGTTTTCACATTGAACACATTTGTCACAATAATTATCTGTACTTCTATACGTACTACTTAATATTATAAAGAGGAAAGGTTTGTAATTATGTATGTATGTATGGTTTTCACGCATAAACTACTGGACCGATTTCAAAAATTCTTTCACCATTAGAAAGCTGCATCTTCACTGAGCAACATAGGCTATATTGCATTTTCAAAAAAAATAGAGATCCTTACCAAAAATGCAATAATGTAACCCAAGGTGTAAAAAATTCCTTAATAAAAATTCTGTCATCGCGTGCGCTGCGGAATCTATTCCTTAAAGTACGAGGATGGTTCTTATGAAAAAAAAACGTAAACATGTAGGTACCACGGGCGAAGCCGTGGCGGACCGCTAGTATGTTATAAAAGCTTATCGCACATCTTATAGTAGCATGAAAAGCTACTATGTTTCAAACGATGTCATATTTTAAATATTTACTTTCATCACAATTAGGTACCTAATACGCTCACTAAACATACATTTACGTAAAACCGAATAGAATAAGGCCCAAAGCCCCCATTCTTGGTTTATTATTTGTAAAAGTGCATTTTGCTTCATTACCAATATCGTCATTTTGTGAATGCATATTTGTGTTGATTTTCCGGTCGCATTCAACCTGCAGCCCCATTGCAATTCATCATTGTCTTTGCTGGTACATATTCTTATCCGTAGTAAGATAGTCCATGATTGGGATGTGCACCAGAATTATAAAAGAGGTTATTATTTACGAATTATTGTTTGAGAATTTAACTATGGATAAGTTATTGTATATCAAAAAATAGGAAAATCAAGGAAATATAGAGGAGTATATTTTCCTTCAACAGATATTTTTAATTTGAACAAAAACAAACTGGAACAAAGCAATTTTTGGATAAATATAGTTAACTAATTGATTAAAGCATAAATATTTACATTAATAACACAATTTAATTTTTCATTAATCTTTTTCGACACGTTTCATTATTTAGATTAAAAGTTTTGATTACATTTGCTGATTCATCAGAACTAAAACAAAATAATATATTGAGGATGGAAATGAGGCTTACATTCATGTTTATTTATGTTGATGATTTATAGATGGCTTATGTTTTATAAGTTCTTCAGTATTTCTAGTGAACATAGATAAGAAATACACTTTAAAATTAATAATGCACAAATTAAAATCATGTAAGTTTTCATTGAGTGGGTTTTATCTATGATAAACTGCTTCCTTGATTCCAAACAGACCTTCACATTCATAGTGGAATCTTCAATCTTAGTCAGAAATAGAAGCTTAAACAAAATTATTGGCAGAATATAAATATTAAGATTGATGCTGGATCATAAATGCTCGTAAATCATAACTTACATTTTATAAAAAAGGCTATAATATCCAATAGTTATTTGGTTTGTTAACCAGTTTTTTTTTTTTATTTTAATTGACCTTTATGGAATTACCGCGTTTTTGTATTACGCATTATATAACCGTCGTGAGAGGATGTTCGCAGAATATCATTGATTATGATTATTTTCCTATAGCGGCTACAAAAAGTAGGTACAACTTGCGGTTTTTACGGCTATCGATTATATTATATCCGGGTTTATTCTCATATTATGATGCAATAATATGCAGTTATGTGTGATAAAGGATTAGATACGATTTTATTGACGAGTTAAATTAAAAAATACCTGTTAATATTTGATATCATTTGGTAGAGTCGTATGTGAAAAGCAAACTAACATTACTCCTTTTTCAATAACTTTGTATACAAAAAACCCAAAGCAACATTAATTATCTAGCTATTAATTTTACTTTGTATCTCTTTTTAATATGCATCATAGATAGACGCTTCATAAATAATTTACTTATTCACATCATGAGAAGATCAAGCAAATAGTTGTGCGATGCGTTTGATATCATTATTGGCAAGGACTCAAGAGAATATGTGTGAATGTTCTAATCTAAAAATCTAATGTGCAATAAATTCAAACCGCACCCCACCCACAAAGATCGCGGATTCTTAGGCTTCTAATGGTTCAAACAAATTCCAAACAAATAATATTCAGGAGGTAAAGGTATTATCTAGATTCTAGACAGTTAGCGCAATATAAGGATTCTATATTCTATATTACTACACTTGATAATTTTAAAAACTTTATAGAGGATATAACATAAATTTGGGATTCGAAAGTTTTTATTTGCTCTACATTGATGTTTGTTGAATATTGAAGCAAGTGCTACTGAATCTTTTTTTACTGAAATTTGGTGAGAAAGGTAGATTGTTGTCTGAAATATAAAAAAAGGCTTCAGACGCGTCTAAAGTTTGTTTGCATCTTGTAGAGCAAATAGCGCCGTACGAAATACAGAACACCAAGATTTTTTAATAATTTGCACAAATATAATTGGATAGTTTATTTGTGGATATTTTTGATTGAACTCGCTTGTCAGGAACTAAGTTAAATGGTTCGAATTGAAAGAAAATGTGTTGGCTAGTCCACTTATCGAGAAAGCTTATTATAGGCATGGACGCTATGACCAATATGAGCAGAAAAGCAATGATAAATCCATACTAATATTATAAATGCGAAAGTAACTCTGTCTGTCTGTCTGTTACTCAATCACGCCTTAACTACTGAACCAATTTGCATGAAATTTGGTTTATAGATATTTTGATACCCGAGAAAGGACATAGGATAGGTTTTATCCCGGAAATCCTACGGGAACGGGTTTTTCTTTGAAAACGCGGGCGAAGCCGCGGGCGGAAAGCTAGTGGTTTATAAATATTCCATGTGAAAGAGTTGCGTGAGTCTGTATTAGCAATAATTTGTGTACTTAATAAAACGTAATATTATAGGTACATCTACTAATATGCGTCCACTCTTTAAACAGGTATTAAATAAAAGGTTAATAGGTAAAATAAATAAATAAAATGCAATATAAATTAAAATAGTTTTATTGCTAAGTGTTTAAGTTAAGTTGAGCAAAATACCTAAATTTTTAATGTTTATTTTATAGCCTAAAAAGCGGATTGTATTTTAAACATTTTACAATTTATAAGTTTGCATCAAGTCTTTAAATGTGAACAAATATCTTATTATCTGTACAATTTAATCAAACTTTAAGCTTTCATATAAAACTTATTTGAATCTAATCGCGGTGTGTCCCTTCGACACATAAAACTGAAAGAATAGAATAAATTCGATTGCTCTGGCGGGTCACGAGTGGCTGAATTGGTCAGGCATCCGCCCCGGAATGGCGCGAAAGGATGCGGGTTCGAGTCCCGCCTCGTGATCGAATTTTTTCTATTCTTTATAAATTTATATTTATAAAGCATTTGAATGCCTTGACCAAAAATATCAATTTCAACAAAAAAAAAAGGTCGTGTTCCATCGTTACAATATTGTATTCACTGTAAAGTGTTTCGTGTTGGTTGAGATGGTTGTTTATCACCTCAATAGATGGCGCGCGGTGTGTCCCTTCGACACATAAAACTTAAAGAATAGAATAAATTCGATTGCTCTGGCGGGTCACGAGTGGCTGAATTGGTCAGGCATCCGCCCCGGAATGGCGCGAAAGGATGCGGGTTCGAGTCCCGCCTCGTGATCGAATTTTTTCTATTCTTTATAAATTTATATTTATTTGAATCTATTTTTAATAATTATTATTATCGTATTCGCAAAGTTAGAAATAAGCAAATAATAACCATTAACGTATTAAATATGTAATTATATATACCTACATATGTCACATTTAAAAAACTAAACGTGTACGGAGGTAACTAAAATTTAATAGTATAAAAATTTACAAGTCTGCATTAATTTGATGGAATATTTAAACATGGGGTTTAGTTTTATGGACTAGATCCATTACAAATTACAATTGTTAATCGATGATAGTCTCTAGTCTTTATGGATGACTACTATGTCAGCGCATCTTCTTTAATTTGTTTATTTCTGCTTCTTTTTCGAATTGTTGACTCCTGATTGTTTCACGCAGGCTTATTTGCGCTTGCCGTACCTGTAGGCGACAAAATTGCGTAAATATGTGTTCACATTCTTCAAAATATAGATAAATATTACCAGTTTCATCATGAAAAATTATCTACATACTAATTTACTAAATTAACTCATAAATGTACTCAATTATCTACATGTAATCATCATCATATCATATTGATTAAACAATAAATTAGGCAGTATGTATATCGTTGCACTATTTGGTAACGAGTTTGTTAAATTACATTGAAAATAATTACCCTGAAGCCGAAGCCGAAGCGGTGGCAGTAGCAGTCGCGGTGACTTGACCACCTCCGTTACCGCCACAACCGCCAGGGCATCCTGAACCGCCTTGGTGTCCTCCATAGCCACCTTGGTTGCCGTAATTGCCACCACCGCTCCCGCCGTAATTGCCACCGTTGCCACCGCCGTTGTAACCACCGCCGCCGCCACCGCCGCCAAAACCACCGCCGAAACCGCCGCCGCCGCCACCGCCGCCGCCGCCTCCGCCGTAACCGCCCCCGTAACCACCGCCGCCGCCGCCGCCGCCACCGCCGTAGCCGCCTTCGAAGCTACCGCCGTAGTTACCGCCGCCGTAATTTCCGCCTCCATAGTTTCCGCCTCCATAGTTACCACCTCCATAACCACCGTGGCGGTGACCTGTAATTCATATTATAATATAAAGATAACGTTTGAACGGATGTAACAATCAATATATAGATAAGTATAAATAAATAAAATTTCAATCAGGAAGAAGAGCGTTTGCTCGTTTTATTATTAGTGGTTGAACCGTCGTACCTACATTCATACGAAATATTCAGAATCAGTAAGTTATTATTCTTCTATCTATCCTTAGTCTTTTTTGCGACGTGGTTTTAACCATCTTAATAAAATAAACAAAAAAGCTGCTTTGAATTTTCATGCTTTGTAATGATGAAAATTTACATATATCTAATTCAAAAATCATCTTCATATGTTTTTACATCGAATGAATCTTCTAATTTTATATTTTCTTTTTTATTTCAATGATGAGTCTGCGATGCTATCAACAATAATGTTCAAGAACAAGTTTTAATTTTTCACAAACTTGCTATACCTGTTTTATACTAAGCTTGATTATAATTGTATTTGTGTACATTTATTTTTCTTACAAACATTTTGTCTAAACCAAATTAGTGCAAAGCCGCACTTATCGAATAATTTATGTTTTGGTTGATGAATAAGTAATAAGAGGATGTGGCATACAATAAAAAAGCTTATTTATGGTTTAACGGAAAATTTAGGCAATTAATGCACGTTAAACACCAAAAAAATAATTATGCATATACATATTTGAATTATGTAATTATGTATGCAATTTTCAAAATGATTCTTTATTTTTACAGAAATTAGATGGGCAGAGTAATCCGAGTTATACTTTAAACAAGGATCCCTTACACGTATAAGTGTACATATTTGACTATTCAACACATACTTGTTTGCTGAGTTAATTCTATCTTCACACATATGTCATAGCCAACAAGCACACAAAATAGAAAAATCCAACAGTTCCGATTTGCTATAATGTTTAGTGATTTTTTATGTAAGTATGTTAAATTGGTATCAATACCTAAGTCTTTATTAAATTTAAATCTAAAGTGATCTCAGGAGTCGAGACTACATATTTTGTATGTTTAACGAACCAACAATTTGCGTTATGGATTTTACTACTTCGTATTGGGCAAAAAGGAACTTATAAAAAGCTGTCCTCACCGTGTTCTTTAATAACTTTCACAATCACGGTTTTAGGCGGTTCTTCGTACGTGACATATCCACTCTGGCCGCCACCATGGCCTCCATAACCACTGTCAAATCCTCTGCCACCGCCGTAACCGCCGCCGCCTCCGTAACCTCCGCCGTAACCGCCGCCGTAACCACCGCCGTAACCGCCACCACCGCCGCCAATTGATAAACCGCCGCCAAATGATAAACCGCCGCCCCCTCCTCCTAGACCGTGGCCGAGCAGAAGTTTACCCAACGTTCTCTTCTGTCTATAAGACCGACCATCTTTTTCTTCAAGTTTCTGTAAAAAAAAAATCCTATATTTCGAATGCTCTTAATGATTATTTAATGTAAATATTTTTAAAATTGTGATGTAAAACTGTGCGGCAAATGTCATGTATAAATTAATTGTTTGAATCACCCTATTTAATATTTATTATTATTTATACATTTATGCATTGATGGTGGTGCATATAAATAGACTAATTAGATATTCTAGTCCTTTTGTATGTAATTAAGCGAACTTTATGAGCTAGAACGAGCTCTAATTTTTCTTGTGTTCTTTGTATAAATTTTCATTAAAGCCACCATTTTTTAAAAAAGCATTTGTCTTACAATTTACGTATTGTAACTTTAATGGTGATCAAAAAATAGTGACGCAGACTACATAATAGTAGTGAATCTCAGAATGTATAAATTATTCATATTTCCAATATTAATGCGTAAAAATATCAAAATTTTAATCACAATATTCGAAAAGCTGCTTTATGCTTATATTTTATGATTTTAAGTGTCTGTGTTGTATAGTTATTAATTTTGTATTGTTAAATATTTTATCATAACAAGATATAATATCTATAATATCTATGTCATATTTTAATTCTATTTTTATTAAAACTTCATAGTTTCATATCTGAGAACTATTGAAAGGAAAAATTATGCTTTTTTCACTCATGATCAATCATAGAAATAATAAGTCTGAATTAATTATTCATTATATAGATTAGTATTCTTGTTACGTTTACTTAAAATCTCAAACTTTTCATTGAGTAAATAAATAAATAAATTGAGTTTTTCTAAGTTAATGATGTTTTCTTTTTCTTTTAGTAATATATAGTTTTAATTATTAGAAATGTTAATAGATTTCCTCAGAAGCAATATATTACTTACTTACGATTATGTACATGGAAATAACAAAGAGGTGTTGATAATGTAAATTCTTGTTACATCTAATTGAATGACCTCTCGTTATTATCGATGAGCTTGTTAATTATATTACCACAATAACAATTTAAATACAATCTTAGCCTTCAATTCCCTTGAACTGAGTAGATATTATTTAATCTTACTTGGTAATAGTTATTCGTTTACAAACAAAGTGTTTTAATTGAACAACTAAGAGTTGACAATTTTCTTCCTAACTTTAATTCTTATAATGTTTAAAAAGTGAATACAAACCTTAACATAAATGGGTTCTTGGTTGATATTCAGGGACTTCGCTTCTGGTTCCCTGACTCTCTCCTGCGGGTTCTGCTGAGCAAGGATCACTAGTATCGGGAACTGCCGGGAGCGATCCGTCACTGGCGTCCTTGAGTCCCTGGGGGGCGCCAACACGGGCGCAACTTGCACTATCCTATCTCCACCTTCGATAGCATTGTCGTACACTGACGCTAGGGCGATATTCGCCAGCGCCAGCACGATCACTACACCACGGAATCCCATAGCGGTCACTGGCAAAGGATCCACGCCGCCAACCTATTTATATGTCAGTTTTTCATATCGACGCCACGCTACGTCACTGTCCTCCTACTTGTCTTAACAGGACATCTAGTTTCCCACAATGACGTTATCGTATTTGTTCGCACATACGAGCTGAATACAAGCTTATAATGGAGACGTTTATCCCCAGTTTTAAGAACAATGGTTGAGGACTAATCGTAATAGCAGGTTGACAGTGAATTAATTCAATTTTTTCACATGATAGATACACGTTTCGATTACGCATTTGGAAAATTTAATAAGCAATGCATTAATCCTATTGAATAATTCTAAGGAATAATTAAATAAATATGTCTTATTTTTATCGGAATTGTTTAATCTATACTAATATTATAAAGCTGAAGAGTTTGTTTGTTTGAACGCGCTAATCTCGGGAACTACTGGTCCGATTTGAAAATTCTTTCGGTGTTAGATAGCCCATTTATCGAGGAAGGCTATAGGCTATATATTATTATCACGCTAAGACCAACAGGAGCGGAGCAATGCGGGTAAAACCGCGGGGATCAGCTAGTCAACAATATTTAGCTTTTTATTTGTGTTTGTGAAAATTTTATAAGAATAACAACTTTTTAGAAGTATGCACTTAAAAATTATCTGCATATTAAACCTTAAAGTTGCTTATATAACTTGACGTCTCTTCTTTACTTAGGTGTTTTTAATATAAAGTGTACATTTTCCAAATTCAACAATTATCTCTACTTTTAATGCTACTGTGAATTCCAATGCATTTAATGCAATTCAAAGAATGTACTAGATGTTTGATTTAACAGCATGTTCCATTAGCAGTCTTAACGCATTTAGGAACACCTACAAACCGGACGCTGATCTGTGGATGCTACAACGTGAACCTTTTTCTTTTTGCGAGATTATAGGATAAACTGCGTTTATACACAAAGGACGTTGTTTTGTTTTTATTGTGAACGAGTTAAACGGGTGGCTAATAAACAAGAACATGCTGTTTGTGGATGCATGTGTTGCTTGTGTATATTTTTTGATAATAATTGTAAAATATAATAAATAGAATAAATAATATATAGTATATGAAAAACAAAAATATTGAATTTGGCTCTAAGTATGAAATGAAATGAATGAAATGAAATGAAATGAAATGAAATAAATTTATTTGTCCATTTTATGTTTTACAATTAATGTACGACAGTGGGTCCCAAACTAAGTGAAATACTTGTGTCTTGGGACCCTGAGTTGCGCTTCTTGTAGTAGGGGAGCCCAGGATGCTAAATGTGGATTTACTCGAGCGTCACGGGAACCTATTAGAATTGGTAGATTAGACCATAGCGAGAAAAAAAGGTCCTATAATGTTTTCACTTTTAGCGGTGGGGAAGGGTTTTTTGATTTTTTTTAATTTAAAAAAGAAAAAAATTGGCTTGGAAATACTCAAGCGCGTTAGATATTGATATTTTGCATGCTCCAGGACGTCACTGAAAAAAAGTATACGTTAATCTGACGATTTAAGTGGCGATTTAATCGCTATGAAGAAAGGGTAAAAAATTAAAGTAATATTATTCGAGCGCGTCAGATTAATATATGGGGGGGGGGGGGGGTTAATTACAATATAAGAAGTCCCCATTTCGCTAATCTGACGATTCGAGCTCAACCTTAGGGAATTATGGATTATAAATTTATAAAGAATAGAAAAAATTCGATCACGAGGCGGGACTCGAACCCGCATCCTTCGCGCCATTCCGGGGCGGATGCCTCACCAACTCAGCCACTCGTGACCCGCCCGAGTGATCGAATTTATTCTATTCTTTCAGTTTTATGTGTCTGAAGGGACACACCGCGCGCCATCTATTGAGATGATTAACAACCATTTCAACCAATATGAAGCACTTTTCAGTGAATACAATATTGTAACGATGGAACACGACCTTTTTTGTTGAATTTATATTTTTGGTTTTATGGCATTCAAATGCTTTATAAATATAAATTTATAAAGAATAGAAAAAATTCGATCACGAGGCGGGACTCGAACCCGCATCCTTCGCGCCATTCCGGGGCGGATGCCTCACCAACTCAGCCACTCGTGACCCGCCCGAGTGATCGAATTTATTCTATTCTTTCAGTTTTATGTGTCTGAAGGGACACACCGCGCGCCATCTATTGAGATGATTAACAACCATTTCAACCAATATGAAGCACTTTTCAGTGAATACAATATTGTAACGATGGAACACGACCTTTTTTGTTGAATTTATATTTTTGGTTTTATGGCATTCAAATGCTTTATAAATATAAATTTATAAAGAATAGAAAAAATTCGATCACGAGGCGGGACTCGAACCCGCATCCTTCGCGCCATTCCGGGGCGGATGCCTCACCAACTCAGCCACTCGTGACCCGCCCGAGTGATCGAATTTATTCTATTCTTTCAGTTTTATGTGTCTGAAGGGACACACCGCGCGCCATCTATTGAGATGATTAACAACCATTTCAACCAATATGAAGCACTTTTCAGTGAATACAATATTGTAACGATGGAACACGACCTTTTTTGTTGAATTTATATTTTTGGTTTTATGGCATTCAAATGCTTTATAAATATAAATTTATAAAGAATAGAAAAAATTAATCTCAATAGATGGCGCGCGGTGTGTCCCTTCAGACACATAAAACTGAAAGAATAGAATAAATTCGATCACTCGGGCGGGTCACGAGTGGCTGAGTTGGTGAGGCATCCGCCCCGGAATGGCGCGAAGGATGCGGGTTCGAGTCCCGCCTCGTGATCGAATTTTTTCTATTCTTTATAAATTTATATTTATAAAGCATTTGAATGCCATAAAACCAAAAATATAAATTCAACAAAAAAGGTCGTGTTCCATCGTTACAATATTGTATTCACTGAAAAGTGCTTCATATTGGTTGAAATGGTTGTTAATCATCTCAATAGATGGCGCGCGGTGTGTCCCTTCAGACACATAAAACTGAAAGAATAGAATAAATTCGATCACTCGGGCGGGTCACGAGTGGCTGAGTTGGTGAGGCATCCGCCCCGGAATGGCGCGAAGGATGCGGGTTCGAGTCCCGCCTCGTGATCGAATTTTTTCTATTCTTTATAAATTTATATTTATAAAGCATTTGAATGCCATAAAACCAAAAATATAAATTCAACAAAAAAGGTCGTGTTCCATCGTTACAATATTGTATTCACTGAAAAGTGCTTCATATTGGTTGAAATGGTTGTTAATCATCTCAATAGATGGCGCGCGGTGTGTCCCTTCAGACACATAAAACTGAAAGAATAGAATAAATTCGATCACTCGGGCGGGTCACGAGTGGCTGAGTTGGTGAGGCATCCGCCCCGGAATGGCGCGAAGGATGCGGGTTCGAGTCCCGCCTCGTGATCGAATTTTTTCTATTTTTTCTATTCTTTATAAATTTATATTTATAAAGCATTTGAATGCCATAAAACCAAAAATATAAATTCAACAAAAAAGGTCGTGTTCCATCGTTACAATATTGTATTCACTGAAAAGTGCTTCATATTGGTTGAAATGGTTGTTAATCATCTCAATAGATGGCGCGCGGTGTGTCCCTTCAGACACATAAAACTGAAAGAATAGAATAAATTCGATCACTCGGGCGGGTCACGAGTGGCTGAGTTGGTGAGGCATCCGCCCCGGAATGGCGCGAAGGATGCGGGTTCGAGTCCCGCCTCGTGATCGAATTTTTTCTATTCTTTATAAATTTATATTTATAAAGCATTTGAATGCCATAAAACCAAAAATATAAATTCAACAAAAAAGGTCGTGTTCCATCGTTACAATATTGTATTCACTGAAAAGTGCTTCATATTGGTTGAAATGGTTGTTAATCATCTCAATAGATGGCGCGCGGTGTGTCCCTTCAGACACATAAAACTGAAAGAATAGAATAAATTCGATCACTCGGGCGGGTCACGAGTGGCTGAGTTGGTGAGGCATCCGCCCCGGAATGGCGCGAAGGATGCGGGTTCGAGTCCCGCCTCGTGATCGAATTTTTTCTATTCTTTATAAATTTATATTTATAAAGCATTTGAATGCCATAAAACCAAAAATATAAATTCAACAAAAAAGGTCGTGTTCCATCGTTACAATATTGTATTCACTGAAAAGTGCTTCATATTGGTTGAAATGGTTGTTAATCATCTCAATAGATGGCGCGCGGTGTGTCCCTTCAGACACATAAAACTGAAAGAATAGAATAAATTCGATCACTCGGGCGGGTCACGAGTGGCTGAGTTGGTGAGGCATCCGCCCCGGAATGGCGCGAAGGATGCGGGTTCGAGTCCCGCCTCGTGATCGAATTTTTTCTATTCTTTATAAATTTATATTTATAAAGCATTTGAATGCCATAAAACCAAAAATATAAATTCAATTATGGATTATTCAAATTTTCCAGCGGGGCCCCTGAGCGCACCCACCAACCATAACTCCTCATATTGACTAGAGGTACTAATGAATAGCTAAGGTACCGTCCCTTATAGTAATCTGACGCGCTCGAGTAAATCCCAAAATCCCCTCTTGGGCTCCCCTACTATTGGTTTTAAACAATATATTATGTTATGGACAGTAGAAAGTTAACAAGTAGGTAAATAATCTAATGTAATGGAAGTTAATACAATTAATAAAAAATAAAAGAAAAACATATATAAACGTATATTCTATATTCTTAATTTATACCAAAAACTCAGAAATTGTAGAGTTATCAGAAAGGTTCAATATAATATGCTAATCGACACTATATAATGAGCATCATGCGAACATATTTTTGTGTAATGAAATGAAAATGTATTTTGAATGTTTAAGGTGCACTCAGACTTATGATTAAGAATTACAATTATTACATTTTATTTTCTTGACCATAAACTGTTGCTCTACGTAATAACTAATAGGTATTCGTAAGTCGTAATAAACTTTATATCTATATTTTTTTCTTTTTTTATATAAATTTATTGAGATATAGGTATGTTAAAAAGACACTTCATAGATTTACATTATATGTTATAACAAAGTTTAAGAAAAATAGAAAATTTAAAAATAATGCTTTATCAGTTAGTTTTTCGTAATTTATCACATTTTTTAAGCTTTTAAAATATCATTAAAATGCGTCACAGTATTTTTTGTCCACCAACAATTTCTTAAGCAATTTAAAATTGGTCTGTTCTTATAAAAAGCCTTATTCGAAAATTGTAGTGTATTAAGTAATTGCATCTTGTTTCAACATATATATGATTTATCTAATTATACGCTTTGTGATTGAGTGGAAAATCCGACTCCATCTTGGAAAAGGTATTTTACATTTTTACATATCATTATTTGATGATGTTGAATAAAACAACTTGATTAATATATTTGTTTATTACTTATTTCATGCACAAACACATATTAACTATTATAGTGAAAATTAAGAAAAATTAAAAATCTTATAAGAAAGATGTGAGAAAAACTTTGTTGTTCCAAATTATCCTTGACGATAAGTAGTCTCCGTGTATTTGGTGTCGTAATTTTGTTCTGCAATAAAAATAACTTGAATAATTATGGTTTTATTGTATTGATGGCCAATTATAGTCCAGAGATGGACATGGACAATGTGATCAAAGAAATAATAGAAATAAATACCATCACTCTCATACGGTATACAAGCTAATAATTGCCCAGAAATTACTACATTGTTGAATTTATAAGTATTTAAATAGTAAATACCTTCTTTACGAATGTGGATTTAATTATTACGGAATAACAATTTATCACTAGGTAATAGGTAACAATACCTAGTGATAAATTGTTATTTATGAGTTTATTATTGTTTTTCATTTACCTGGTAGAACAATTACAGTGGATCCTGAGTCTCTGTTTGGATATCCTCTATTGCCATGATTATTATTATTGGACTCTGCAATTTGTACAAAATAAATTAAATAACATTAACAATAATATCTTATCTTAGTTGTTTGCAAACAACTTTCTTTTAATGTGTCTATTTTTTTAAATACATTTAAAACTTTATTTTTCCTATAATAAATATAAAAGACGGAAGAGTGTAATTGACACATCATAGAATAACCGCTAGTACTAAGATCTAGTTTCAAAATTTTCCACTAGACCATACGATAAACCAAGGTAACAATAAAATAACATTGATATCTGTACTGGCTACTTCAAAATGAAGATGAATGTGTCAAATTGGAGATGAATTTTCTTTACATACGTAGGGATTGTACCTATATAGAAATGTACAATTTGGTATGACTTTTATGTCTGGAGATAGAAGTCTAGTGAGTTGTATAGGTGAAAGATCTTATTCCAACCTACCCTTTGTCCATGTGGGTGAAAAATTCTTCCTCCGTGTCTGTTTTTAGGTATGCTAAGATCTATAAAACAACGGATTTTGATGCGTAGATTTAGATTTGCGAATTTGAATGAATGCGTTGAATTGCGTTTAAATAAGTTTTGAAATAGATAGAGAGGTTCAACGGAAAGGTTTTATTACCTATTATGAAAAATTGAGATATAAAGTTAGTACATATTATGTAATTTTCTTACCTCTATTCGATACTACAACATATTCATGATTTGCATTGCGGCGTAGTCTAGCAAAATATTCTACAAATAAAAATAAAAGCTTTGTTTATCTGATTATGCATAAACTATTAGTATTTTTACGTTCATAAACAATTATTTATTTAGTACATATTTTTTAAAACTTATTATAAATATATGACTTTGTGTGCTATTGGTTTAATTTATTCTAATGTAAATATATTTTAAATTGTCTCAAACACATACCTGCATTTATTTGCTTCTGTAGAAATTTATTGACCTGAAAATAAAGTAAAATGATTCATTAAATTATGCATGCCAAGTGGTTTACATACCCAGTTTTTTTCGTAGTACGTAAACCTGTGATGTAAACCAAATTAAGATAAACCAGGAAGAATCCTTGAATGTAATTAAATTTTAATTACATATGCTTTGATTGACGTATCATCATATTCATATGTTTGTTGTGTACAATTAACAGCCACAATTAAAAATAAAACCGTAACCATGGTAACTTGGAACGACATATTTATAGTTTAATTTTATTTTTATTTTATCACACTTAGTTATCACACAAGTAACTTTTTGAAAACTGCGCCTGTACAATGTGACGGAAAATTTGCGTTCTTTTTATATACTCTAACTTAGATATAATCTATGTAATGCAAAGTGGTTAGGGTTTATTATTTATTTAATTGAGCTCGTTTGAGGTAAACAAAATAATTATCTATATACATATAACAAAATATACATAATATAATAAAATCGTAGGAAAGTCAAAACTGTACGTTGAATATTTTTTAAAAGAATACTTGGGCCGTGATCTATAATCGATATAGAAGCCAAAAACATAGTTTTTAGAATTTTTGTCTGTTTGTCTGTATGTATATCCGGGCTAATCTCGAAAAGTACTGCATAGAATAAATATTTACTGAACACAAGTTGCCGTCCAACTATCAATTTTAGCTTACCAATTACATATTTCTGCTCACAAATATACTTTGCTAACCGTTTAAATAACACCCATATTGCAATACTGTGCCCATGTTCCATCCACGAATGTAGATGTTCCGTGTTGTGATATTTTTGAACAGTACACTCCATACAAAATTATCGTTTTGACAGTCACACTGTAGAGACTGCAAATGTGTGTGTTAACGCTTTATGGTTGGCACATTTTTGACTAGCGTAAAAAAAAATTCGCGTTTTTCTGATGAAATACATCCGTAAACAGTACAATATCTAACCATTTTCTACGAAAAACGATAATCACAAATCCAAAATAATAAAATTACTTTAAGTCAATTTGATTAATGTTGTCAATCTTCGTTGCGTATCGTCCCTGTAGAAAAATACGGACCATTTTTAGACTGATCGTGCGGGGTGAGGTAAGTGTTTAATTTTGGCGGGAGGCGGAGCGTGTCCGTTCTGTAGCGTTTAGCTACTATTATGTATTCTGTGACAGTACTATAGATTGACATATTAGGTATAATATCTCCCTACTAAAATATGAACGTTAATATTTATGTCTGTTACATCAAAACACTCAACCGTGAGGAACGACGTAGGCTACTTTAAAAAAAAAACGACGAATGACGTAAAACGACGGAATCACGGACGAAGTCGCGGGCAATAGCTAGTAAACAATATACACCAGTCAGTATTAACATTCAAAATCGAAAATTTAATAATAATTCCAAAAGTTTTCAAACTTCGGTCAAGTGAATGGTACATTGGGACGACAATAAATCTCATTTTGCAACCTTGTCCGCAGTCCGGAACATTGTTAAAATTGCAATTAAATTAATTTTTGTTGTATGGTCGTGAAAAAAATTCCAAAAGTTCTGCATACTTGGGGAAGTTTTCGATATAATATTTCATATCACGTATTATATTTGCAACCAATCTAAGTGTACGGAACATTTTTTGTTATTGAATATTAATGTTTTTTTTTATTTTATTAAACTGAATGAAAACGTTCCAAAAGTTCTGCAAACTTGACACAGATATCGGAAAAATATACCGAACGTTTGTATAAATTTGCAACCTTTTTCGTTGACCGGAATATGTTTATTTATAATTCTTTTTAATTCGTGGTCATTTTTTCGAGTAAGGTGGTCTCGGAATAATTACAAAAGTTTTGGAACTTGGTTGCAAACTTCCAAACGTCGTGTATTTTTTTTATTTTTTCACCTTCAAGAAAATTTCAAAAGTTCTGCAAATCGAGGGGATTGTTTATTTCTGGGATTTATGTAAAAAAAAAAATATTATATTTTTGCAAATTGCATAAAGTTCCCGATCGCGTATGAGGTTGCAAATTTGTAATTTATGCATCAGAAATCAGAATAGATGTTTTCGAAGTTTGCAACCAAGTGTGTCAAGTTTTCAGAACTTTTGGAACGTTTTCATTCAGTTTAATAAAAAAAAAAAGACGGGTTGCACTCCGGGAGTGCCGGCAGAAGTGAAAACTTGATTATTAACGTTGAGCATGTTTGATATTTTGGAATGGTATCCGTCTTACGCTTTTTCGATCAGGTCACGTGTCCTGACGCGAGTTTAAGATTTTATACCCATTACAGAAAAAGTGCTCAACGCCGCTAAAGAAGTTTTCACTTCATTTCGTACACTTAGATTTTAAGCAAATTTAATACGTGATATGAAATATTATATCGAAAACTTCCCCAAGTTTGCAGAACTTTTGGAATTTTTTTCACGACCATACAGCAAAAATAATTAATTTAATTGCAATTTTAACAATGTTCCGGACTGCGGACAAGGTTGCAAAATTTTATAGTTTGTTTTCATACCATTCCCGACCTTACATCACAATTTGAAAACTTTTGGAATTATAATGAATTAATTGTCTTGACTGACTGGACTTGGAGTAATAAATAATAATCATACTGTCATACATACATAGTAATATTATTAACTTATCAGATAGGTATGTAGGTACCTATGCTATATATATGTAAGTATATTGTTTATTTTTTTAAAACATCTTCACAAAATTAATTTTCCATTATTATAATTCTGAGAAGAATATAAATTATAGTATAAAATTAATATACACACGCAAAATAATGTTATAGAAGGTCAATAAGCCAATAATATCGTATTAAAAGTGACGTTAGTTCCTAACGATTATTGTGTATTTCCCAGTTATTTTATTAAATAACAAATGCATAAATCACCTTTACTTACTTGGCCCACCAACCGCGGATTAGTCTTCCAATTTCTGGAAAGTTTAAAATGACGTCAAAATTAATTGAGGATAAAAAATAATTAAAATGTTTACAACGCTTCAAAATAACTTTGAAAGAGTTATGTAGCCACATTTGCAATTATTTAATACACATTTACTCATTCGTATGAATTAGGAAAAAGGATTAATGTATTGATTTTCTACATTGAATTGATTTTCTAAATTAATAAAAAGTGCTGGAGAGATTAAAATTAAAAAATATTTAAAAGTTTCCGCTTGCCCTGGCTTCGGGGTGACTCTAGGTAGAAAATAATGTGTTTCTCGGTTAAGATAAGTTTTTATGTTAAATCGAAAAAAAAACAAACAAACGAACAATAATATTACCTCTTTATAACATTACTAGAGGTCCGCCCCGGCTTCGCCCGTGGTACCTAGATGTTTAAACTATCCTATCTCTCAAGTCGGATCGAACTGCAACATGGTGTGCGAATTTTATTATAATCGGTTAAGTGGTTTAGGAGTCCATTGAGGACAAACATTGTGACACGAGATTTATATATATTAAGATAGTATTTAAAAGACATACAAGCTCTTATACCATAAATATACTTTACAAGTATTTACTCACTTTTACATGATAAATGGTCGGTGCATCGTCGTTGTGGTTAGACTCGATTACTGTATCATTACTAGAAGATAATAACCGTAATACAGGGAAATCCTTAGCCGTTTCTGTTGTTCTATATCTACTAGTCTTTGACGGAGCCAGCACAGGCGATATTAAAACGACCCGATCTTTAGAATCATTGAAATTCGATTGCACTAAGCTTAGAAAAGAAATAACAAATAGGGATGTTATTAAAAATCGCATGGCTATTATTGAATGGTTTGAAAATTATTGGAAGCTATATTTATATGCTTTTGATGGATTCATGATCACGATTTGTGAGCAGTCCGAGGTTTATAATATGTCCTTACATTATCTGAGATCATTATCTTCGCTGATGTTCAATAATTCATTATTAGAATCAATAGAACGTATTTAAATACACATGCACTCTATTAATATTATCGGATATGTTCTAATAAAAATATATATTACTTATCCATAAAATGTGAGTAATTTGTATGTAATAGGCCAATGCCATCTGAAGTAGAAGTGGTACCTACCAGTGTTGAATAATTTCATTTACAAACGCATTTTTTTAGTTGAATAATTATTTAAGTAAGCATTAGCGTTCTATTGCGTTTTGAAAATGTTATAGGTATCTTATAATAAATTATCTCTGCAGTATTCAATCTTCGCTTTTTATTGATCCTTTAATCTCATATAAAACAATTATACGATGTTTCTCGTGTTATTTAAGTTTAAAAATAAAGGGTTATAATAAAAAATATGGAAAAATAACAGATTATAAATTTATATTTCCATTTCAGTCCATTGAACCCCTTCGAAGCACGCGTCACAACTCACGGTCACGATCATGTAGCACCTACTATATATATTTGTCTTTCCTAAGGTGTATGAAGAAAATGACTTCTTATATTCAGCATTGCAATTAAAAAGAATCTAAACTATCAAAACAAACATTTTATAAAGTTGCAATCGAAAATTTTAATGCGTAGTTGTCTGACCTCGCGGGTAATATCAAAGCGTTACAAGCACAAATTAAGTATCTCAAGTAGATGTTTACATCGATACGATTTATGTTTACTGTCATACATTAGAATAATAATGATTTTTTATTACTTATATGATCGTATACGTATGATTCAGGGGGTTTCCCACAAAAATGTTTTGAACAGGAATATGCATATTATTTAAAAAACATAAAATATCGGACTAAAAAGGTCAAATTATAAAAAAAGACGGGTTGCACTCCGGGAGTGCCGGCAGAAGTGAAAACTTGATTATTAACGTTGAGCATGTTTGATATCCATCCGTCTTACGCTTTTTCGATCAGGTCACGTGTCCTGACGCGAGTTTAAGATTTTATATCCAACGCCGCTAAAGAAGTTTTCACTTCAAAAAGTTGCTATATATAAAGAGACTTGAACAATACTACGGCCTAGGTTGTAATAGGGGGGCGGGGGGCGTCATCATCAAATCTATTCATGCAGTGTCCTGGGGGGTGGTTACTTTCTTGTTCCTATGTGATGCTATGATGATTTTCCGTAGAATTAAAGAATGAAACAAAGACATCTTTCAATTATTACAGAGGTATATATAATATCTGATTACATCTTTGTATTATCATTTTAAACGGTCTGGGTTTTATATCGTGAGAAATTGCATCCCAATTGAATATATCAACCAGTTTTTTATTTTAATACAAGGTCAAGATATCGTATAAATATCGATTACAAAATACGTCGAAAATAGTAGAGGCTATATGTTGATATTTCCATTTGATCTTTATATAAGCAGTCTTCACACTGAAATGAAAGAAAATGATGTATTAAGAACATAGAACTAGTTAAGAGAAAGATCCCAGTATCTAATAGCATAATTAGGTTTGTTTATTTTTTTACTGCTATCATAATATTATGTCTAAACATATATTATTTCTTTATATTTTTACATTTGATAATAACGACTTAAATACCTCTAAGTAAAGATGTGAGGAACTTACATTTATACGATTGCCTGCGTTACCATTGGGGTATTCGTTCTAAGCAAGTCTTCAGTAGCTGTTGGTTTTATCATTTCAGCTGTTGAAAACACTTCAACCTCATTTATCATCGCTATGAGTGATACTGTATTCAAAGGTTCCCGAGTAAAGTAAACAGTTTCAATAGTTGGATCAATGGCTATTTTGGGTAATATTTCTGCTGTTTTAGCTTCTGGTAAGGTTAGCGACGCAAACGCAGCCTCTAAGTTTTCGTCCAAATCTAGCGTCGGTGTTGGTTGCACGTTAAATTTCGCAGACACAGGAAAAATTGTTCCTGATTTTGCTGTTATTTTTAATGCACTCGCTAACTGTACGTAAAATATGCAAACTATATAAAAGTGAGACTTAATCATTGTTTATTCAACACGAGACACGAAAGAATTGGCACACTGTTTAAAGTGGAATGACCAATGTAAGTAATTTCAAGTTCATTCACAAATCCATCACCGGTTTATAGTAGATCAATATCATCATGTTAATATGAAATATTCGGATATTAATGAGTTTCGAAATTGTTTTAATTGCTCAACTTCAGAAGCTATATGATCTAAACTTAATCATTAAACGTTTCCCCCATTTAGGTATAATCATTTAAAGAACGATGATCCTTGATAAGAATATATTTCAAGTCTCAAAAACAACAACACTACTCTACTATACTTACACACATACGAATCTGAAATTATAACACAATTGTTAAAATATGTGCGATGGAGATTCATAACCTTTGGCATTGAGGCAAACGTGTTCATCGACCAGTGTAACCAGTTATTAAATCTATCTATATAGTTTTTATTTATTGCTAGCCTGATGCGCACTGCAAAAACGTTCGAAGGTGTTAAATTCGTTAAATTCCATTACCATTTTGGTCACAACCAGAAGTTATCTTAGTATTGGGATATACTCCAACTTAAATGTAATTTGTAAGCAGGTCCATATGTTGGACATTTGCATGAGTCATGGGCAAGACCAGGATCTTGAATGAAGCTATCGATATGACGATCAAGACAACAATAGACCGTCATTAAAATGTCGAATTCAGAATCATATCAGAGTCGCACTACAGTGCGATATTAATCGCCAATGCAAAAGACATTCTTCATGTTATTTTTTCTATTTTTTATGACACTGCCAAGCTTGGATTCAATGCAAATCTTAGTCAGGGAAATCGTCTTTCGATACACGATGTCTTGTACGTTATACCAAAAATTATAAAATAGTTACTACGTCAGTTATACTAATTTTTTTCCTGCTAAGCTATATCAGTGATCTAGCTCGTTAACAAATACGTTTGTAACATACCGCCAGATATACAGAAATTACTTCCTTTACATATACAAAAACAATATCGTTTTGAAAACAAAGGGAAATTTAGAACAAATACTTAGTTTTTTCTAATCAATTAAAAATATGGAACTTAACTGAAACTACTTCATTCATTTGTCTATTAGTAAGTAGGTAACTGCTTTTTCACTTGTGTAGATTACATTCAAGGATGAACCTATTTATACAAAAGATATTAATCACATGCGGTTAACCGCAATACAATTGTGTGATACAAGTAAACATGGTTAATGGTATGTAATCTCGTTACACATATCCGATCTTATGTACTAGTGTCTTTTATATGTAATATATTATTATTTATTATCTAAATTTAATATTTTTTGAAGAAAAATTTCTTAAGGCGCGTTGAGCGTAAAATTTTGAGGTCGCGTCATGGCAATACCGTCACGTCATGGAGTAAGGCGACGTTTTTGGTATCTTTGAATCTTGCCAAAGAAGTTTCACTTCTGACACGTGTGCTCGGCACACACGCTCTTTTTTTATTTGTCACTGATATTTTTATACCTGTAAATTTTGTGTCATACTATAAAGAGTCAAAGGTACCTACTTACTAAAAAATCGTGTACGTCTACGTGTAAAGTCTAAGGTGTGTTTACACATTCGTAAGATTAGCGAGGCGAATAAAGAACATGCATAATAATTATAATTAATAATATCAAATATGTAAACAGTGTTGAGAATAGCGAACAAATAGATATAAATAAATAAACACGAATGTGGAAATGCACCAGAAACAAGAATCACAAAAATTATTTGTGTGTCTAATTTTTTTATGTACAGAAAGAGCTGAATGATTTGAAAAAAAAATCTTATTCGTTGTGTCCTCTAAAGTTGGCAGAGCTCCTAGCTAATTTTAATTGCCAATATGTGCGGGTAAAAATTTGCACTGTGTTATTTGTATTTGTACGTTTTACTGCCAAATTTTAATATTACAGTGGTGGATTTATACGTTATCAAATTTACAAATTAGTTCGATGATTTACTTCAAATAAAAATAGGAAGGAAAGGTATCTCTTTCGCCTTTTCTTAATATTATAATAGAATTTAGAACAATTTTCGAAAAAATGATGCGCTAGTTTGTAACAAATTCTAGACCAACTCAAGCTGTTTGAAAATTGTATAATATACCATGATGGATATACGTATTAAATAAAGTTCCAGCTAGATTTACAATGATCGAATTCTAGAATTGAAGAAGGAAGAAAAAGACTTGTCAAAATCCTCGAAGAAACGTTTAAAAAAATGCGCCTATTTGGAATATAATAGCAAAGGCGTTTCTTGTCATAGCGGTTGATAGTAAATTAAGTCGAATGGGCCAACGATGACCATTATGAAGAGGGCCCATTAGGTCATTAGGCATTTGACTCAGAGCAAGAGCATACACAAGCTGTTCTAAAATGGAAATAGTCGAATTCTTGTAGACCGCGGGAGTCTCCAAAATTATGTTAAAGAACGTAGAAACATATACTTAAAATGAAACATACGAATTCATTACTATAATGTCAAATTCTTAAATATTTAATTGGAGTTAGCTATATTCGCTTAGGCTTGGATAATAATTTGAAGACTTTTGAAAGATTAAACGAGATCATTTCACAAATACAACTCTACAAATCTATTTTCATTCTTCTAGATAAAAATCTTTTATACTTAAATTAAACACTCGTTGGCTGCTGAATTTTCTTTCATTAGGGCAGGCTTACACTAAAGTGATACACAATTTATTCCATACTGTAGATTTTTTTTGTCGTGAGAATCTCAAATCATAATGTTATCATCCGTAATGTCGTTTATAATTAATAATGCAAACAATAACGGTCCTAAAAAGGAGCCTTGGAGTACTCCGATAAATGATAATATTCTTTAGAATTCTGAAAATTTGAATCAACTCCCGAGAAGTAGATACTAAGATACGAATTTCTCAAAACTACAACCAACAATTCTTTTAAGAAAGTATAAGTAACGACTAGAGCAAAACTTGTTCGGAAAGATTCTCTAAATTTTTTCATGAGCAGATGGTGATTCACCATGTCAAAAGCCTTACTGAAATCGGTGTAGATTATATTGTCATCCTTACTACCATTGCTGATTTTTGTTATGACTTATTAATTCAAACAAGTTCGTAGATGCTCAATATTTCTTGTAGTTCTCAGACTTTTAGTATATATTTTGTTTATGAGTAATGACTCAAAAATGATCGCAGGTGTCGATCACTACGTATTAGCACAGTATTAGGCTCACCGCTCACAATTTATAATATTCAATAAAATACTATATAACACTTAATAAATAATAAAACACTTTCTGATATTATTTTTATTATGTTTAATCTATACTACATTATTTATTTAATAAATAAATTTTCAGTCATCACACACGACAAGTAGATAAACAAATTCATTGTTTTTTATTTAAATCATGCTCTCGTATTTCAACTAGGTAGATATTGAAGTAAAGAAAATATACAAGACTTAATTTATTGTATATTTTCTAAACTTTCTTAAAACTAAACGTGAATAATTTCATATTGGATACAATATTTATAAAGAGAAATATAAGTCACCTAAACAAAAAAATACAGCAATTCTTTAGTTTTACAAAGATCATTTTTTTTAAACTGAATAAAACAATATCTTCTATATCTTTTATATGATTTGACTATATGAATATCTAAACATTTTCTGAGTATTATAAATATTTACTTGGTATATCGCTCTGCATATCATCACAGGAAAATGTTACATTGTCCCATATAATATTACAGATAATGACGTCATAGCATTCCAAATTGCAACCTTGTTGGGACAGTTTGCGTCTAGACTTATTGTTTTGGAAAACAAAAGAAAGCATTGCTTATGTTTATTATGTTTATGTTTTCTAGCATATTTGACACTGTTTTTTTGTCATGCTAAGATGACGTTAGGAATAAGGAATTGTAAGTCGTTTTAGCATAGATTAGCACTTGATTACCAGTTTCGCATTCCATATCTTTGTATACGAGTTATAATTTAATTATAGTCTTTGTTCCAAATGCAATTGAAATAAATATTTTTGGCTTAATCTGTAAATTTGTATGGCTTGCTTGCTTATTGTACCTTTAAATTATGTTACTTTATCAATAAATTCTTCTATAGGATTGTTATGTAACTAATTAGATACTAATACAGCGAAGAAATCGTCTCTGTTTCTTTTCGGGCCGGGTTTCGTTTTGAATGCAGCAGCGCTGGCTCCTCGTCCACCAATAAAGTCTTGGAAGGTGAGGAGTGGTGGCCCTCGCTGTCGGATGTCGAAGAGGCCTTCACCGAAGGTAGGCTGGAATTAGAAGTAAATTGATTAATAGAGGATGGTGATATAATAAATTAGACACTATGTTTTACACGGTTATGCATTAGCATCCCAGTTTTCGATTGACGACTAGTAAATCTTCTATGAAATTGGGCTCTATGGTGAGTATTAAGACAGCGTGCATTATGGAATATATTGTTTAGTGCTTTCATATTATAGAAAAATATAAAATTCATTAGAGATTAAATTATTCTTTGCAACACTTCCAAATTTTCGAACATTCAGAAACCAGTTTAATTGATTGTTATTAAGAAAAGCAACTTAAGAAGTGAGATAGCTATTCAAAATTCTACAATTACTTTGACTGGTACGTACATACGATGTAGGCTTTGACAATGCACGCGCATATTTACCTATATGATTGTCATATATTATGCAAATCATAATTATTGATCACGTCCATAGTTTTTTAAAGAATAACAAACAATACTTACCTCCTTACACGTACAAAAACTAACCGATTTAGAATATTACTAGGTCTATATAGGGCAACCTTTATAACTGATTGTTTTCGATGTATACAGCGCAGTATATTATTTACTAGCGGTCCGCCCCGACTTTGCTCGTGGTACATGTTTACGTTTTCTGTCCATAAGAACGAAGAATTGGGACAGAATACATACCGAATACCGATACATAGATATTGGAAAAAGAACCTGAGTTTGGTTTTAATTATAGTAAAACAAGTTAAAAAATATATTTTTAGAAAACTAATCATTTTAATCCGCCGATCTGTTTATACACACATCTGACATTAGGTCTTCAGTTTTTTTGTTACATTTAGCACACGACAGTGTCGCAGCAGGTTTATAAAAGTTGACAGATTAAAGCCGGTTTTGATCGACAGAAAGAAAGGTTACTTCCGTGTGTTTGTCGTCAGGTCCTGATTAACATATAAAGTCCTTGATGTAGGCAAATAAGATAATACATAGGTAAATGTATCTCATTATGAATGGATTGATGTAGAATTGTATTCGAATATTTTTATACTTCCTTGATATTTTTATATGTAGCACACCTACACTTAAATGTAAAAATAGATTTTGAATAAAGATCGCATTATTAATTGCCTGTTTACTTTTTTTAGTAGCATGACAATGGAAGTTAGGAAGAGAGTTATTTTCATATTTTATATGGATCGTTTTTCTACTAGGTATCTCAGGAACTAAACGCTTTTTGTTAAACATAAGAGTAACTTATTATTTTTCTTCATTGCCGTAATTGTATCATGCAGCTTACTTTTAAATCTCATTTTTTATATAATATGTAAATCAACAAAAAAGCAACATTTTTCTCTGAAAATGTTACAGCGTGATTTAAGATTTATGGGAACTGTAACATTAGTACATGAAACTCACCTCTGACTGGAAGCCATTTAATGAGTTAAAACCAAAAGCAGATGAAGCACTTTGACTACCGCCCGCGAAGCCTCCCAGGGAAGCCGCTGAGGATGATGCGCCGGATACTGAAGCGCCTGCGCCGCTGAAGGATGCAGCTTGGCTGCTCGCCTGGCTGCCGCTGAATCCGCTGAAAGTTTAAAATTTTGTATTAGACGTGCTCTTGAATGCATATGATATTTATGTTTTTATATTGATTATAAAAATGTAAGAGCCCTTATATTTTTTTTAATTATCTTGTTCGGTATACTGATATATTATTTTATAACATCTGACCTATAATTGCTTTCTATAGTAGGTATGTATGCATAAGAAACGTTATGGAGAATATTAATTATACCTAGAGCAATTTCTCTAAGTTTAGTTGATATTAATATCTTTATATTTATCAAAATATAGTTTATCAAAATATTATACCTTCCAAATCCATTAAAAGATGACGATTGGCTGGCTGAATGCGAAGTACTGAAACCTTCATTAAATCCAAATGAAAATGACTGTGAGGCTGAATGACTCAACCCAGCACCACTAGCACTGCTACTTATACTAGCTGATAGCCCTCCATTCCCTGTCGGCCTCACGTTAAAACCTCCCCCGAACTTCGGTTTCACTTGATTCGCTCTATCACTTATTCCCAATGTAGTGGGATCTCGTTCCAAATGCTCCAGAACCGGTAAAACCGGTGGAGTGATGATAGGCTCCAATTTTCTTTCCCGCCGCTCGTCTGGGAACACGAAACCGTTGGCCGGGGCGGCCCGGGCCAATCCCGCCGCGACCGAGAGGCAGAGGCACGCGCAAATCAGCTTCATGATTGATCCGTGGCTACTATGTTTCGTCCAAGTCGTTTGTAGTATTAATAGGGTCGCACGAGGTCACCGCAGGTGTTGGCATGCGGCTCGTGCCGCAGCCTTCAGAAAACCCACTGCGGCGGCTTGTGCCGATGTCCTGGCCACTACTTATCCCCACTTCGTATGTAGCACCCACGTCTTGGACCTATCCTTATACAAATATGTTATTGTTCCGAAGATCCGGAAAATGATGATCGGGATTGGGAAACCCGCGTGCTACATTGTGTTGCGCAATGTGAGTTTACGTAGTTTTCGTTTTAGCTTATATAAGTGCTGTTTGGATTATGTCCACAATGAGTTGATTTTGTGTTTCTTTACCTGATTTCATTTGAGTTATTTTGAAAATAAGACGTAATTTTTTTACTAATGAATTAAAACTTCTTCTCTATTAGATCAAATAACTTAAAATATAGAAATAACTAATCTAAACTTGTTAACAAATTTCATAATTTTTGTTTCCAAATCTTGTTCAAATCACAGTTATTCCGACGTTTGTATCTTCAAACTGAACACACAGGAATGCAAATGCTGTTAATCTATAAATTAGCACCTCTGCATCTGATTGCCTAAAGCCGAGAAATAACTCGTCTTAAAAACCAGTCCAGAATTTTTTTTTTTGTAGAAATTAAAATCGATAAAAGATTTGATTAGCATTTGAAATATTTTAGAATCACATGATTCGTTTAAAAGGGTCAAGTGATGTCAAACATGTTATTTGTAAGATTTTCCTAGGAGACGCCGTCCAATAATTTTAATCTATAATAATTGTTAAATCGTCCATGATTAATCAACTACGTATATAAAATTAATTGCTGTTAGATTATAATATACTAGCTTCTAGCTTTCCACCCGCGGCTTCGCCCGCTTGGTCTAAAACCTAATAAATTATATTCTAAAACCTTCCTCGAGAATCACTCTAATTAAAAAACCCGCATCAAAATCCGTGCGTAGTTTTAAAGATTTAAGCATACATAGAGAGATATAAAGGACACAGAAAGCGACTTTGTTTTAAACTATGAAGTGAAGTGATGACAATAAGGGAAAATTTGAGAAATATAAATAAATAATAGATACTTAAGTAAAGGAAAATGTTTTTTACAGGTGTACGTAGGCGATACGGAGTTCACGGGGTTATCTAGTGTTCAAGTAAAAAGTGTTATTCCTACACAAGGTTTGTCATCTATTAAAACCTTATGTTTGCATAATACTGATTTGAAGTGATAATCAGATTATACTATACCTACGAGAAGAATTGGAAGGAAACTCGATAACAAAGATAGACTCTTGTTACAAAGTAAGTATACAAAGGCGAGAAATAACATTTCCATTTAAATATTATATAAATTGTACAAAAATAAGTTTCAAACTAAAACATTCATTTATGCTGCAGAGATTTTCTAGAAACTCTTTTGCATCATCATAATTCATAAGTACATAAAATATGTATTATTTAGAAAAATAATATAAGATTATTAACTATAAGCCTTATAGATAATAATCTTCATTAGGCTCTTGAATGCGAATAACATGACCGTTTGTTTTGTTCGACGCTCGATTCGATTCAATATGCGTTTTAGGTCCAATTTCATATTATAAAATTTTAGGTTTTGAAATATGTACGGTTTTTTAATCAATATTAAATCAAAATGGAATAGAAATGATAAGTTCTTTGTTTAAACACTATAAAGACAAATAAATATTCAGAAGAATCATCGCGTTTTCAGACCCAATAAAGGATTAGGTAATGAGAATTCAATAATCGTCAATAATCGATCGTAATTAGATCATAAATTGACCTCAATTGTAGTGTCCAGTATTGTAAAAAAGATCTTGAAATTATTCATGTTAGACATTCAAAGCTAGGTCACAATTAAGGTTCTTCTATCACGGCCTGTTTAGTAAAATTCTAATTTTCTGATACTTTCCGCCTTATGAACCTATGTCTACATAAGAAAAATACACAATATAGAATTACTATGTACTTATCGTGAAGATATCATAACTTTTTTGCGGTCTATGAAATTAAAACAATGAACAACTTGTTTACTTTTAATAAACATTTCGTGTTCAAATTTTCAAAATATTATGTAGAGCTAGTGCGTCATATTTTGCGTAGATGATTTAGGTAAGAATTGCCCTCAATATTCTGTTATTATATATCTAACATTACAGTTTATATCTAACATGTTTATATGTTACAGTTATATATCTAACATTATGAAATAATTGCATTGTATCGCAAAGTTAGAAAGGTAACTAACAATTAAAATCATGCATCTATATACTCAGAAATGTACGTCATCCATTTTGACTCAAAGCTAGAAGGAAAGTCTCAGAGATTCGATGCCCAACGTCACATCCGTGTATGGCTTGCATATTTAATAATTGAGTCACCAAAGAACTTTCAGTTAAATCCTAGTGAGTTGTTTCAAATTGCAACAGTTTGTGGCATAACATTACAGCATACAGTACTTGTTTGAAGCATAAACTCAAAATATTTTAAAGTAACCTAATTTATTTGGCTTCTAAATATAACATCGCATAAGAAGTAATGCATCCTTTTCAATTTTTTATATCTTATTCTTTGAGTCGCTTCGGGGATAGAATATGCATCATTTCCTGTGATTTTATCTCGGGCTGTTGTTACACCACCACCATTCGACTAAGATAATAAAAAAAATGTTTTCTTTTTTAATGACGATTTTAAAAAAAAGATAGATAGAATATCCTAAATTATTTTCCTAATTTTATGATTAACTAGCGGTCCGCCCCGGCTTCGCCCGTGGTACATATTTACGTTTTCTCTACATAAAAACCATCCTCGTACTTCAAGGAATATAATAAAAAAAGAATTATCGAAATCGGTTCAGCCGTTCTCGAGTTATGCGCTTACCAACACATTTTGCGATTCATTTTTATATATAAGAGATTATAATATTAATATAAATTTTAAATTTAGGCGAGTAGGTAGGTACTAACATAAACAAAAAGTAAAGAATTAAAAAGGCTTACGATATTTTAGTGTTACGTTTTGGATTGGAATTAATCGGCAATGTCAAACGTATGGCCACAGCGTATGGATTACTTAAAGAACGTAGGGTTGCCATCAATAAGTAAAGTAAAGAATAAACAGTATGGTAGGTATATTGGTCGGTGCATAGGTAGTATCAGAGCAAGGCTGCAGTAAATTATGTTAATAATTTCATATAACCATATAGTTTTGTATATATGTATAATATTGTAAGTATTTATTTCACTGTATTTTTAGAAACAAATCAGTATCAATAAAAAGTGAAATATTCGTTAGCTTTCTTTGTGTAAATAATGGTCAAATACTACAAATAAAAGTCCACAGTGACAACCCTCATTATTAAGACGTAACAGTCTCGGTTTGATCCGGGGTCGCACGTCTTGTGTCACGGTCGCAGGTACACGTATATGTGACAATGTACTCGTATACACTGTATCAATTACTTATTCACATATTTGAATAACTTTCGCTTTCATTGACCGCTTGGTTCCTGAACAGTTTGTGCTTTCCTAACAGAAGCATCAGTGTATATTATTTAAAGATAAATTGGTCACGTTGTTGAAAATGTGTCGCTGCTGGTTATGTAGAAAGATGTTTTGGTAATCCGTTATTAATAAAATATTTAATTTATTGAATTTTTATAGTTTAAACTAGTTTACTGTATTTATAATGAAATGGGTTTTAGAAGAGTTCATATTTTGAATATATATTGATTATTAAGTTTAATTTGTGTCGCATGCAACGTTTCAATTGTGTTATGAATAATTAATTAATCAATGTTAATTATATAATAAGGCTATATAGCCATGATCACATTGAAAGCACAAACACCTTTTTAATTTTTTACAACACACACAATTTTAAAAGAATAAATTTAAACATAACCCATGTTTGGTAACACGTGAACATTTAATAATTTGATCTCCAAAACTTTTGTAATAAAAGTTTTTCTAATTTAAATTAATTTTAATTTTTAAACAGGTAGATATAAGTTTTCAAACCTGTCCATGTTTACAGAATAAAGACCACAGTTATACATTTTTAACAATATTATTTGTACCATAATTAATTTAAAAAATATATTGAGCATCACTGATTAAATTGAACTTCTGAATAACTGCAATAAGTACCGAGGTACTTAACTAGTTTCTCTTTGTAACTTTCACATTGTAATTACCGGCTGAGGAATAAAGTAGTACATTTTTTGAATTCCTGCCGTGATAGCATTGTGGACAAACTTGGTAAGTTGTTGTAGAAGTTGAAATTCCTTATAAGTATTTGTACTCTCACATTCCCAATAATTCTTCAGCGTAATGATCTGATATAAAAGTTCTCTGAGTATACATGGAGGTAATTATTATTATTGATAAATGGGCAGATCACTGATGACTATCATTTATAAATAATGACCTCTACAAAAGTATCTATTATATTGGGTTATTTCGATTTTTTTTAATAAATTATTTACGTATGTTTTTAAAAGAGAGCTTTGCAATTGATATGTGTACTAATTTTTCAACATGAGAGGTCGAAGTTTGAACTCAGACTTGACTTATGAAAAAACACCAACTGAATATTTAAATAAAATGAGAAAGCTTGCTATTTCCTTATGATTATAGATAATATATTAATATAAGAAAAGATAAACGAATATAAGCGAATTTTGTTTTTAGTCCTTGATAGGTAGCATTATACATTTTTTAATGGTTCCCTCTTGTATCCTATGACTTGTCAGGTAGTGGTACTATTCCGAACGAACTTGCGATGATAATTTTATGACTCCTTTTCAAAATAAGAGCTGATTACTTATACGCGTTTCGTTGCTTTATATTTAATCAAGGCGTATATAATTTTCATAGTTAAATGTGAGACAAATTTTTAATGTTGTACCCTATTTTTTGCAATAAATTTTGGATGGTAGTGTAGGCATTTTTCAAGTGAAGAAAAAACTCTATCAAATCAAGATTTACGAAATGATGAAAATGTATAATAGCACAGGTAATACAGTAAAAAAATATATGCAGTGGTCATAGAACCACCCTTTTTGAGGTCGGTTTAAAATGCAACCAACTGTACATACTTATAATTTTATCAGTATATATTTTAGCATAATATTAGGATACAGATTATAATAGTTGAAAGATTATTATAGTTGTATATTATTATAATAGAGTAAAAACTTATAAATATGTAGGTTTATACACGAATTGCGTCCAAGCATTCTAATAAAAACAAATTTAACATTTACTTTTCAGCTGAACAAATAATGATACAATATTGATCGTTTAGTTTAAACCATTTATTATGAGTTTTATACAAAGAAAGAATATGCGAATCTTGGAAAAATTAATAAGCGACTCCACTGCTCTACGTATATTTAAATAAAAATTACGAACTTATTTTTCAGGTATTGAATCATGAAAATTAAAATATATCTTGACAAAAAGGTTGTTATCCTATGGATATACGTTAGTGATTAGAAAAAATGGATAGACCTTTATTATTTTTCTCTCAACTTTAATTAATTGATTTGTGTAGGCATTTTTATTTTTAGCAAACACATATTTATGTATCGAATGACCTTCGTCCTTATATATAATATGTATCTTGTAAAAAAAGTAGTAAGTCTACTTACCGTAGATCTTAAAAATATAATATACAATAGGTTTATGAATATTTGATGAGCTCTATATGTTTTCATTATTTTGCATTGCTTATATTATCACTACATAGTATAAAACAAAGTCGCTTTCTCTGTCCCTATGTCCCTTTGTATGCTTAAATCTTTAAAACTACGCAACGGATTTTGATGCGGTTTTTTTAATAGATAAAGTGATTCAAGAGGAAGGTTTTAGTATATAATTTATTAGGTTTTAGACAAAGCGGGCGAAGCCGCGGGCGGTATGCTAGTATTATACCTACTAGTATATCTGAAATCTATTTCATAAAACCTTTTTACGATTCCCGAGTCACGGTTTACTCACTTTGTTTTGTGATCTTTATACAGTTGGACGTTTTCCTCGTCCGTTTTATATTTTGTTTAAAAACTGGTAAGTTATTACTATTTTCCTCTATGTAATAGGTACCTAGTTAATTAATATATGTGGATGCAATTGTTGATAACCTGCGTGTTTCTTGTATTACCATTTTGTTTACAAGAACTTTGCTGGATTTGTTACACGAAAGAAATGAAAAGATTACTCAATTTATGTACTGAAAAATTTTATTTATAAACAAACATTCTGTTAGTCATGTATGCAACATTCCTTTTATATTTTAAGGGCAGATTTTTCAATCCTTGGTGAAAACTTACCCGTTCAATAAAGTATAACACGATAATATTAAAATGTCACCTGTAAACTGTCAAATACGGGGAATGAGAATACGTTTTTGAAATGGTAGTTTCATACGTTATTCGATAATTAATAAGTTTTAACCAAGAATTGAAAAAACAGCCCTTAGACAAGTATAAACTAAGAGTATAAAGCCTAACTGACGTTCCTATAGAGAGAAACATGAATTTATCCTGTCTGAACCTGAATTACTCACATGTATTTAGTCAACTTAGGGCTGATTTTTCAATCCTTGGTTAAAATTTATCCGTCCAATAAAGTATTACACGAACATTTTAAAATGTCACCTGTAAACTGTCAAATACGGACAATTAGAATATATTTTGAAAATATTTTTTAAATATATTTTTATATTGAAAAATCAGCTTTTAATATGTTTGGCTTTAATTAAAATCTATCGATCTACTTAAAATCACAATACTACAATATATGCCAAATATTATTTTTGTTGAAAGTTATTTAAACGTTCTGCTTTCTTTATATTATTGCACGCCTCATAAGCGAAGCGTTGAGGTGGGTACTACTGTCACTTCGCGCAAAACATCTGATTTTTCAAACTTAAAATGTCTTTATGTATCATACATTGCACTTGTAAGATAATACATACACACACATATTAAGAAAAAACACTATTTTTAACATTCATGATATTTTTGATGTCATTTTTGTTATTTAAACTAGTTAAAAAACAGTTTAAAAAAGTTCTGTCTTGGACGTCCGTGTGTCTGTATGTGCGGAGGATTTTCTTGTTAAAGCCGTGTACGCGGTCCGTGCGCTGTTTGGCTCAAATATGTGATTTTTCAAACCAGATTGTCCATCAACCACTTATCTTACAAACATATGAATTACTAATAATTTTAGGAAATTTTATTGTCTATGTAGTTAGTTAAGAGTTTTTTTCAATTAATACAGTATTTGTGAATACCATCAAGATAACTGAGCCGATGATTACTTGATTTCACTTTTAGTGTCAATTTCGAAGCTAAAAATATCTGAAATCGCTGACAGATCTAACACACAATTATTTTTAACTAACTGCAAAAATCCTTATTAAAATAGTTAGTTAAAAGATTTTTTTATTTTGGACTCCTAACTTACGAAATTAAAATCCGAACAATGTGAATTTTTTTAGAAATTATAGTCGACAAAATGATTATTTTCACCAAGATATTTGACTTTATTGAATATAATTTATACATATTGCAATAAAAGAATGTCTTACTTATAAGATAAAATTTAAAAAATCAACTAAGGTACCTCTAGTATTTTTCTACAAATTTTTTTAAAGTACTATAAAACACTGCGCGCGACCCGATTAAAATCAGTCGGCAGCGAGCCTTTCCAGAGAGAGGACATGTTGCTCGGCGCTCTCCTGTGGACCTATGCTGTTCATAGTAAAAGGATAGCGCAAGCCGCGATCTATCGTAATAGATCGCGGAGATTTTGACTTGCGTTAAATTGAATATGCGCTCTTAACACGATAGCGACCGAAATACTTTACTAATCGAGTCTTTTTTTTTCTCTTACGCTTGAGTATGCTCAGGAATAGAACCCTTTCATTTTTCAGGGTCTGATTCGATGTGGTTTAATTGTTATTAAATAAACAAAAATAATAATTAATAAATAATTATTAAAAAAAAATTATGAGGCGTGCACTTTTGGATTTTCCAAATTATTTTCTCTTCATATTATAGCTATTCTATCGTAGCTACATTGATAAATTTAGGTTCTTAGTTTAAGAATCGATGAAGATAACATGAAGATTCATCAATTATAGAAACAACAATTTGGAAATAAAGTTCATTCATGCACAACAACAATTATTATGACGTAGGTAGGTATTTAAAAAAGGCGTGCCTTGGTTTAATATGAAATGTTTATAATTTATATTCATAGTCGCTATCAAAATAATATGTTAATTTTATTTGTTGCCTTCATGCGTCATAAAAAGCTTTTCTACTATTTCGTATAAGCTCTCTTTTAGTTTCAAATGTTTGTACAAAGCCGAAACATTAAAAAAGCTCAAAGATTAAAAAAGCTCACATATTTATTGTTCTTAACACGCTTTAATTAATTTCAGTTTTGTGTGTGTGTGTATTTAAACTCGATTCTTACCCACTTTAAACAGGCAGATTTAATTCAAACTTGGTACATTTTCAAGGATGAGTGACAATACTATAATTCCATGAGTTTATCTTATCTATCAATAATAACAAAAATATATTTTTTTAAATAATCGTTACCTAGTTTTTGATAGTTTTTGATTTATTTATGAACGGTGTAAATGTGAAGTCATTCTTCATATGAGCACATTTCTAAATGTAGACATCTGTAAAACATTTATTAAATTATAGACAATTAAAATTGATTGACCAGTTGTAATTGATGGCTCTTAGGTTAATCACCATAAAATTAAATAATTGCTTTAAGTTCCTCATCATGTCCTATATATCTCATATACTTTGTATTTTTGTAAACATCATTCTTTAAAAATATATTGGCACGATGTAGCTGAGATAATCAAATAATTAATATATGACTATTCTCTGAAGAAAAGAATGGAGAAATTGACTTTCAATATGGCACTTCCCAATTTCATTATGAATAATATGACGATGACTATAAAAGTGCTTTTTCTGCTTGAGTTAAAACATTTCCGTGATTATCTGATCAAAAATCGTAGCGAGTCTCTACATAAAATTGAGCTGATTACCTTCTGCCCTTGTTGCCTGGAAGAGATCACTACTAAGTGATAAGGCCGACAAATACACTAAATTGCTTCTTGCTTTTATTTATCTACGTTTTAGTATCTAAGACTGTTAAGTTGTATTAAAGAGTAAAATAAATAATAAATAAATAAAATTTCATCTTCTGCAATTCGATAAGAACATGTAAAAAGGGTCAAGAAAAAACTAAATTTGCAGTAAATAAAAACAGTGATGAATCGGACCAACCAGTTTACAATGCAGTGCCTACAAAATATTTTCATAGTTTGAAAAATAAAAATCCTCCGACCTATTACAATAACAGGTTCCCATAAGAAACCCACGCTATGTCCTCCTTGCGTATACTTTATTAATTTATTTATTTATTTATATAAGGCACAGTTACAGGATATAATCCAAAAACATTTACATCAACTTACTAAATTAAACAATATTAAGATTACAACCCAATTAAAACTGCACACAACATTTAAATCATTACAATAACATAAAAAAGTGAATTCAGTAACTATATACCATCATTAATTTTTAAGTCAAATGTTTTATCAATATATTACACAAAAAGTACCTACTCATTAAAATAACAAAAATAATTTAAATTAATTATAAGTAAACTTGAATTTTATTCATCATTTAAATTAATATCTATTTTATTTCTAAATTGATACAGATTATATAGGAAAATATCATTATTGTTACAAATCTCATTATATAGCCTACACATTCGGATCAAAGGGCTGTTCTGAGAGACCATGTTTTTTGTAGTTGGCAAGGCAAATAATTTATAGGACCTTTTGGACCGACTTGGAACATTAATATTTATTTTATCTAATAAATTCTCATGCAGGGCACCATTGACAATCCTGTGAATATAACAAAGATCGGAGTTAATCCTCCGATTTTTCAAACTTTTCATGTTAACTTTTAAAAGTCTGTCATCATACTCCTTAATACTATTCCTTAAACCTAATCTAATACACAATGATCTTACAAATCGTCGCTGGATTGCCTCAATTCTATCAATATGTATATTATATATTGGTGACCATACCGACGAACAGTATTCAAGGATGCTTCTTACAAGAGAGTTATAAAGAATAATCCAAGAAGATGGACATTGAAATGGTTTGGCAACTCTGAGTATAAAGCCCAGAGCTCTGTTTGCTTTGCTACAAATGTGGTCATAATGGTTTCTAAATGACAATACCGAATCAAATATTAGTCCTAAATCTGATACCTGATCAACTCTTTCTAACACGAAATTTGAGATTCTGTATGAAAACTCAATTTTATATTTACTTTTGGAAAATGTTATCACTTGTTATGTAGATTGCCTCGGATGCGCATTTCTTGACGTAGTTATTTTTATAATATAACTAGCGGCCCGCCCCGGCTTCGCCCGTGGTACATATGAAAAATAGATGTTGGCCGATTCTCAGACTTACCCGATATGCACAGAAAATTTCATGAGAATCGGTCCACCCGTTTCGGAGGAGTATGCAGACTAACATTGTGACACGAGAATTTTATATATAAGATATCATATTTTCCTTAATAATTACACTATTCGCCTATCGGTAGTAGTTTTTTTTGTAAGTGCTTCAATTACATATGTAGATATTTAATTTTCGTTATTGATCGTAATTGATTTTGAATATAAAACGAGAACTATGTTATTACATAGTCGAGACATTATAAAATGAATCTGAAAGTTATGGGATAAGATGCAGGAGGACGCAGGCATCTTGTAGGTGAATGACATAAGTGTCACAATTACTAATTGCACTGCATACTTGCATAGTGCATACCACTTTAACGACGTTGTTAATTTATTCATACTTAAAAATACTCTTATTTTAAAATCTCACATGATTGGTTCTATAAAGGTTCTTATTAAATGATGACATTTTAGACCATTGTCACATCACGCTCATCAAAAGCTCCTCGTGCATTCACACTTTTAATGTTCAGATCCATTTGTAGTTATTATAAAATAATTTTCTTATCTTAAATTTTATTTCCCTTCTATGCAATTATGTTACTGTTTTCATTTTCATATAACATCACTTTTAAATTATTATTGATCCAAGTACACATCGCGGACAATGCACAATGTACAAAAGCTTGAGCGTTGTTTACAAGTATTTTCTAGAGCCAAATTCAATGCTAATTCCGAAAATCCAACAACAATTACATTAAACATAATTTCGTCAAAAATTTCCATTGTTGCAATACAATTTTCAGACGTATTTTCACTGTTTCCTCGAACAATTAGTTACACTGTTTGTTCAGGTTTTACTTTAAATAACAGTCGATACTTAACCAGATATTATTTTATATATTTTCAGTATACGATAAGCTGTCCAAATCGAAGAGTCAATATGGGGTTCCAATATATCTTATGTTTTTTAACGGTTGCATCATTGCATGGTAAGTTTTTTAATTTTATAGTATGTATTGTTTATAATATTATTTTAATACTGATGGAGAAAGTTAGTGACAGGAATAATATTTTAGTAAGTGGCTTTTGACACGTTGCATGAAGTTAGTTTTTTTCCACTACTTTATTCTTTCTTCGTATTAAGTACATTTTTAACGATGCTCTATGAATGCTTCCATCTTTCTTTTGTAATATGTTTGCTGATCTTGATAGAATCTTTGAATCAATAAAAAATAATTTAATTTAAATCTGGCTAATCGATTTTGTTCTTATTTTCAGCTTTTTCGACTGCACATTCAAATAACCAAAACAACTTTGCCAACTATGCAAGGTGAGATTTTATTGCCCTAATAACTTACTACAAACATAATAAGGAAAATGTAGCTAATATTATGATCTTATATATTCTATAAATACGAGTGCGATGATTCCCGCATTATCAAATGGTTATTTATCCAGAAATAAAAATGTCTATAACTATTCAATGCTTAGTTTCGCGTTTATAATGCATGGTATTACCAATAACGATACATTATATTACAAATGGGATATACGTTATTGTATGTATTCATGAAATATGGTCTTAATTTTTTTTATGAAATTTTATTAAGGAAGGAATTATAAAATAATATAAAAATACGCAACGTATTGAGGACCTGTTAATCTGTTAAAAAAGCAATAAATATTATGGATTCTTATTTATTAGTTTTCCTTGTACACAATCATCCTCATAATGCTCTTTAATCTTATAATAAGCTGTTATTGGGTAAAACCATATAGAAGTCAGTTTTTTTATATATTTTAGTCCGTTATTCCTAATTCCTTAAGTACCTACGAAAATAGAATATTACTTAAAACAGGTTATTTCATTTGATACTGCATATTTAACATACACCTTATTTTTATCTCAGTTTAGTTTCACAGAGCTTTCATAAATCCCTTACACAAATTAATAATATAATCTTTATGTTTCAGAAATCAGGCATTCCAGGTAAGACATATTCCGATCCTTTTCACTTCAGTATTACATTTCACTATAAATCATGGCTTCTAATACATATTTCTTTGTTTTTCAGCGTCCCCAAATGCCACAAATAGTGATGCCCAATATCCCCCCTCTAATTTTCCCTAACTTCCCAGCACCTCCATTTTCCCCACAAGACCTGATTAATCAGGTTGGACAAGGATCGAATTTTAATGGAGCAGCTATATCATCCTCTAGTTCTTTAAAACGAGACCAATATGGTAATATTGTACAAGGTGGTGGAACCAAAGTTGTTACCAATGTTAATGGAATCGTTGACGAATATAATTGTAAGTTTTTGTTATTATACTACGAATAAAGATACCTAAAACATATTGTGATGACGTTATTAAGCGACATTTTTTATAATCATCGTTAAATTTTAAACTGAACAAATATTTAATGTAAATATTTGTATTTAAAAAAACCTTTTGTATTTTTTTTGTAAATTTAAGTTAACGAAATGAATGTTACAGTCCACCAATGAACTAACACTATATATTTAATATTAGTTGTTGAATTCAAACTGTTTGAATTGAAACTACTTTACACTACTTTGACAATTATTAACCGACTTCAAAAAAAAGGAGGAGGTTATCAATTCGACCGGTATATACTTATATATATTTTTTTTATGTATGTACACCGATTACTCCGAGGTTTCTGAACCGATTTACGTGATTCTTTTTTTGTTTGATGCGGAATGGTGTCGAATTGGTCCCATAAATATTTTATTCAGAAAGGCCCAGTAGTTTTTATTTTATGAGCATTTTTGTCTGATCTCGATGACTTAATTGAAACGTAGCAAGTACCTTTGATCCACTTCCCGGAAACCGATTGAGTTAATTTTGTACATACGTATATAAATTGGATAGCGATGAAACATTATCATGACATAGAGCTGATTTGATGATGGAATCGGAAGGTGGCCATAGGAACTCAGTAATATATTGACTCAACTTTATCGAGTTTGGGCTCGTTTGATTCTTGTTGAAAAAAAAAAATACATTAAAAAGTATTAAATACTAAGCACTTAGTAGTAAGCCCGTGCACCGACATCAAACCTTTTTAATAAATAGCACATCTAAATAATATGTAGTAAATAATAATATCAAATCTTTTTTAGGGTTCCGTAGCCAAAATGGCAAAAACGGAACCCTTATAGTTTCGTCATGTCCGTCTGTCCGTCTGTCCGTCTGTCCGTCTGTCACAGCCGATTTACTCGGAAACTATAAGTACTACAGTGATGAAATTTGATGGGAATATGTGTTGTATGAACCGCTACAAAAATATGACACTAAATAGTAAAAAAAAGAATTGGGGGTGGGGCCCCCCATACATGTAACTGAGGGATGAAATTTTTTTTTTCGATGTACATACCCGTGTGGGGTATCAATGGAAAGGTCTTTTAAAATGATATAAAGTTTTCTAAAAAACATTTTTCTTAAAGTGAACGGTTTTTGAGATATCAGCTCTCAAAGTCGTAAAAAGTATGTCCCCCCCCCTCTATTTTTATAACTACGGGGTATAAAATTCTAAAAAAAATAGAGGTGATGCATGCTAATTAACTCTTTCAACGATTTTTGGTTTGATCAAAGTATCTCTTATAGTTTTTGAGATAGGTTGATTTAACTGTAATTTATTATATTTGCTGCTACGGAACCCTTTGTGCGCGAGCCCGACTCGCACTTGGCCGGTTTTATTATTTCTTACTTTTCCGTTTTTGAAGTCGGTTGTTTTTAACGTAGTTATTTTTTTACTCCATCATCTGCTTCATCAGTGAAAAACATTTTGAAAATGACACGATTGGAATCTTAATACTTAGATGGATTTGATATTTTTGGTTTCATGGCATTCAAATGCTTTTAAAATCTACGTACATATTGAATCTACGTATTAATAAATTTATATTAATACGTAGATTCTCAATATTCTACTTGGTACATACAATATACAATCAGATATCTCTACAAGACTATTTACAGATATTTCAACAGTTCGTTTATGATTTTTTTGTTTATGTTCTTACTTACAAAAATAAATGAAATTGTAATTACGAGTTTCTTTAAGATAAAACAATAATTAGACTTAAATTATTAAAGACTAGATTTCCGCCTGCGGATTTGCCCGCGTTTTCAAAGGAAAACCCGCATAGTTCCCATTCCCGTGGGATTTCCGGGATAAAACCTATCCTATGTGTTAATCCATGTTACCCTCTATATGTGTGCTAAATTTCATTGTAATCGGTTCAGTAGTTTATGCGTGAAAACCATACATACATACATACAAACCTTTCCTCTTTATAATATTAAGTATATTAAGTATAGATATAGAAGTATAGATGAAATTTACTTAAGAATATTTAATTATATTTCCGTTTCAGATGGCGATGCTCCCAGTACAAATTTTATGTAAGTATACATTTATCATCCACGTTTTTTCATTTAAAATATTCAAAAGAACCTTTTTCTATCTTTATACTATGAAATAAGTGTATTTTTTGTATACCTACTAAGATTAAAGGTATTATTGCTTATAGCTACAGATCACTAAATAGTTACTACGTAACCTAAATTCTATACAGTTAGAACAATAATAGACTAATGAAGGTCCCTGAATGGAAAAAGACAAAAATGAACCATTTTATTATTTCTAGCATAAAATATATTAATATTTTTTTCTTTGTTCCAGGTACTCATCGGTAAGCAAAAAATAATTTTGTCAAAGAAAATAATTTCAACTGATTTCTTAAAGAAAATATTGTAAAATTTAACAGTTACTATTTTATTCGTAAACAATAGAGGCTATTAACAGTATTCAATGGTTATAACTTATAATAATATATTAAAAAGTGTTTGAGTAAAGATTTTTAAATTATATTTCTTTTCAGTTTTCTCAACCTCGAAATCAAAAGGTAAGAAGTGCTCGGATTGATTAATTTGCATGATAGAATAATATGGGATAAAATTATATGCTAATATAGTTGAATGGTTTGATACTGGTATTAATAGTTAATTAGAATTTTAAAGATCCGATTTCTCTTCTTCTTTCTATGCAAATACTGGAATATAATATGTAGTCAGCATGAGATGTATGACAATAAGAACTCATTAAATAATATATCCGGGAATGCTTGCGCTTTAAGACACAGAGAAACTGATAAATATTTTTAAAAGTATTATTTTAAAATATAATTTATTAGATAATTTACTTTAAAATATTCGGATGTTATTGTGATCTGAAAATTTTCTGGGTAAATGTAATGCTTGTACTGAATTTTAATATTTAATATTTAACCAAGAAGCTTATATCTAATACACTGGAGATTGCACTATGACCATAAACTTGTCACAAGAAAATATAACCTTGAATGACGTCAGTGTTGTTTTTTGTCTCTTTCTGTGGGTGACCACACTGGTTTGTATATTCAGGATTTTTCGAAATAAAAAAAACTAAAAATCATGGTCTATAAATAATAACGACATACATTTTTAACAGTATTTATATTATAATATTACTGGTCAACTTACATGAATAATTATCATCTTTATAGGTACATACCATTTTAATTGGTAGAGAATGATAGTTTTAAATAACGCTTGATAACTTTTGATCTCATACTACGATTTTTTAATTAAAATGAGTGCTACATACATTAAAACATCGTTTTGGTTACTCAAGCTTCAGTCTAAAACTTTTCAATATTCCAAAGGGAGAGTTGCATCGCTAGTGTTGATGTGTGGTAACGATATTACAGTTCTCAGAAATTCGTATGTCTTTCAGGAGCTGTACTTACGGTTACTAATGGTTTCATGGTGGTTAATTATAATATAATTAAAATTACTTTATCCACAGTTGAGACGCAGTAACAAGAATGTGGTAAATAAAAAGGTATAGCACTTTTCAAAAGGTATTTTTTTTCTGGACCGTAATCCTCAGGCTTAAAATGCAAACTGCATATTCTGGCATGTTGATAAATTTTACCCTTGATAGGCACTATGGACAGCCATTTATTTCTTTTTATTTCATTTTTGGAAAGCTGAAATCAGTAAAACAAAAAAAATTTGGTAAGTTAAAAGAACTATTAATTTCTATGTTAAAGAAGAACAAACATAAAACCACATGTGAGTGCAATATCGATGTCGTGCGTTGTTTCATTACTAGTAGATATAAAAATCTTTGAAATGGTGTTCTAAATGTTCATCATAATTTTGTTAACTATTACAATATTTTCTCTTCGCTATCCGTAAAAACTCGTCATCATGGTTACCTTACTTGTTAAATTGGTTTATTGAAAAATGATGAAATTATTAGGAAAAGAAGATAGATAGAAGATATTTAGCATGATTGATTACTAAAATTATGATAAAATTGACGATTTTTGCCATGAAAATGATTCTAAACAGGTAAATGCATGAGTATTGAGGAATATTGTAAATAGCGTAAATATACACTTGCCTGTGAAATTTTATGCCAGAATTTGGTGTCCAAAAACTTCTGCAATTTTTCACAATGCAATACATTATTTATATTCGGAAAATATTTATTAAATACGCAACAATATTAACTTAAATATTCGAAGCGACGCAATTTTTTTGACACTTATGCCATATTGTCAAAGTGAGAGTTGCTACAATTTTATTATGGTAACTACCCATAATCAGGGAGTATCGCTTTTTAATAATTGGTTCAGATACTTATTTTATTTAGCATAAATAATAATTGTCTCATCCAACAATGCTTCTGAATGACGTTGTTGGCAATTTATCAACAAACTCATGTACAAAAACTAACCTTTTGCACAGAATATTACAGCATACATAGTAGCCTTGGGAAAACTTCGTATTAACAGTGGCAATACCAAGTTAGGTGTGAAAGTGATAAAACACAACAATTTTCTTGTTACACGTCAAATGTTCATACCGAAATCTCCAGTGTATAAGATATAAGCTTCTTGTATTTAACACACAAGAATTATTTTTAAATCAAGTTTTCATCATCTCTTATTATTGCGGATGGCAGAAATGTAAAAATTATCATATAGGTAATCACTAGATTGCCGCAATAAATATTAAATTTATTTTGATCCTCATGTAATGTACTCATTATACAGGGTGTCCCACTATTGGTATACTAAGCGCGAAGGGACTTGTACTTTTGCATACACTGATCACGTAAAAAATACATAAACAACAAAATTGTGCCAACAATTTTTTGCTAAATTTTTCCTTAAAATTCATGTTTTCTTCTCTAGCTTCGCGCAGCCGGCATATTATAACGCTTCGCTAATGTGAGCATTTTGTCTATGAAAACATAATCTTAAACGGTAACTCGCGTGCGGGTGGCAAAGTTGGGCGGGTTGCTTGTTAGGGGTGTACACAAAGAGTTTTAAGAATCCATCTATTTGAAAAAAAAAAATGCATCTGGAATTTTTTAAGTATTTTTTACGTACTCAGCGTATGCAAAACTATAACCTCCGTTGAGCTTAGAATACCGACGGTGGGACACCCTGTATATATGTATGGGATGCTTATGAATTAACTGAAGTTTTCGAAATTACCTAGGGTAAAAGTGGGATAGATGCCGCACTAGGATAGATGCCCCATTTTCAAAAAACCTCACTTCCCAGAGTCGTGACTACGAATTAATGATTTAAATAGTTCCTATCACCCCGCACCTTGTGTATGCATGAGCTGTTGTTTGGTAAAGACGTGTTTCGCTAGTGCGTGTTATAATATCGGCGGCGAACTTCACGAACACGTTAAAATTTAAAAAGGTTGATATTTGCCTTTGCATAACTTTATAAGTATTAATAAATTTCACTATATTTCTTATTATGTCTATACACTGGTTCATTAAGTACAAATCTAAGTGAAAATAGTAGCTCTTTTGTTTTTATTTAATAAAAAAAAAAATACTGGGGCAGCTATCCTTATCAAAAAGTATAGTTGCCCCTTTTTTTTCGAGGGATAGATGCCCTTAGGGGCCTCTAAGGGCATCTATCCCTCAATACATATGTACATGTTATTATCGATAATCACAGGTACTGTTTATATTTTTACCTGATTGCGTCAGAGGTTTTCTCTATGTTAACTGATTTTACTCGTTTAATTTGCTTTTTTTTTTTGTTATATATACTTACTTAGATATTAATGATCTGCCCTTATACTGATTGTAGGAGAACGACGCCACGAAAATACAAAAGAAAAAAAAGGAGTGCGAGCGCAAGTATATTCTTGGACAACAGAACAACTATGTTAACATGACATTTGCTGGTTTATCATATAAATTTTATTAGATTTCGCGTTTATAGAGTATGTAAGGCATCTATCCCACTCTGCAGGCATCTATCCTCCTTAGTATTTTCATGGTGGGGCAACTATCCAACTAGGTAGGCATCTATCCTCAAAAAAGGTGTTCTACAATAATATTTATTACACATTATCTATAAATGATAGGATTAAAAATATATATAGTAATTCAAAACAGATAATTAACCTAGCTATATTCATACAAAGTGTTTGTATAAGATTCATGTTTTTAAAATTATGAGGCTTTTTCAAAAAGTGGGGCATCTATCCCACTTTTACCCTAATATAAAAAATTTGGTACCTACTATGATGCCAATTATATTTTTAACTTATATCTGCAATCACCATTAAGAGGGAAAATAAAAAATGGAAGTACCATTAAATTAGTAAATTAGTATTATTATTTTTATGTTAATATAATTATAATGTCATAAAGTAATAGATATTAGATACATGTGCTATTAGTAGGAAATATTTTGAAAAATGTTATTAGGTACTTACTAATTAATCTAAATTCTTTCTAAATTCCTTGTTTTATTTTTCTTTTTGAACTTTTTAACACTTACCATAAAACATGAACTTGGTAAATTAAGCTCAATTCTAGCTTTGTATTACATTTCCTCTACAGAACTGTGTGCGTAATTTTACCATTCCTTTATTCCAGCCGTTCATACCAATACATCCTATCAAGCCAGTAGACCCAGTAGTGATCTCAGGGTACAGTCCTGGCCAGAACGAACAGTTCCAGGGAAGTTCCATCATGACGTCATACCATGCAAGCAACATCAACGGTGCTAAAACCGGCGGCGGTATCGCCACCATCGTTGCTAATGACAACGGAAAAGTCCAGAAGAAAACATACAAATACGGAGACTTGAATGATGATTATGACCAATAAATTTAATGTAATATAATATAGGTATGTAATATATTATGTAATTTATAATATTGAGTGATTATGTTAGCTTTCTGTGTGTCAAATTTTGTTTCCTAAATTGTATTTTTTTTTATTTTTGTAATAAAGGCGTTGTACTTTGTTACGTGTGTATTTATTTGGTTTAACCCTAGTACATTCTAGTATAAAATAGAAATATATAACATCGTATCTTTTATCCTCGTAGAAAGGGAAAAAAATCTAACATGAAAGTATTGTACTGTGTGTGAAGAGTGTAGGTATAGCATGCCTATTATTATCAAATCTACTAAAATTATAACTGTAGCTATTTATTCTAATGATAAAAATCACTATTTTTATAGTGCGATTTATAAGGCCGATCCACGACCGATATTCATACTACTATTAAAAGCAATATTAGAGCTATATTTATCTATATTTAAATGTAATTAGGAATGAAATTAAAATAGATACAAAACTGCTATAATATGTATAGATAACTAGCTAATTGCTCCGCGGTTTTACTAATTGTTTCGTTCCTTCCTCGATAAATGAGCCAGCTAACACTGAAAGAATTTTTCAAATCAGACCCCTACTCCGTGAGATTTGCTCGTTGAACTAAAAAGTATAAGATCTTATGTAGCACCTATAAGTTTAATCATAGCAAAATCATTGTTCGTAAATACGAGTCCTATATACAAATTGATTTTTCAATTTATCTGCGCATGTCGATAACATCACCACTGCTCGAAGCGGTGAAGGAAAACATCGTAAGGACACTGAGGTGTCAAACAATTATAGTTTCCAGTAGTATATCATCATCGTCAGCCCATTATGTCCCTGCAGTGGGGGCATAATGGGCTGATGATGATAATAAAAAATAAATAAAAATCATTTAATGAACAGTTTGTGGGTTAGGTACAAACATGTCACGTTTGGACCCCAAACTAGGACAGCCTGTATTTTGGGGTCCACCTTCCAGCTTCCTAAATGACAGTAACAGAACTATAGCATAATATTAACTTAAATAATGATTTAGGTAATTTAGCTATTTTTTTATGATGATATACAAGTTACATTCTCTGATAATTTAAACAGTTTTGTAATCATCGACATACTAATAGTATTCTGTATTCTAAGGAATTATTAGATATAAAAAAAAACGTTCAGTTTTTCAAACTAATTCGCTAATGAGTAGTGTATTCCTTTAAAATTTAATGAAAAATAGACTTAATGTTCGCAATAACTACAAGGATAGCGAAAACAATGGCAAATCTTTAAAAATTATGAACATCAATATATCAGAAATAGTCACAGAATATTTCGGTCCAAGGTTACTTGTTCATGAGGATATATAAATTACGGCAATTTTTGCAAAGATCATCATAGTTCTGAAATTCATCGCTTCGGATATACCTTCCTTATTTTTGGTTCAGCACAGAATTAGTATCAAAATGAAAACCATAACGATATTTCTCTTATGCCTTACACTAACTTATGCCACAGGTAAGTTTCTATTTTTCATTTAATTGAAATACACTGTTGTCACAATGGTAGTATTTATATTGACTTTTCTATTATTCAGTTATTAAAAGAGAAGCTCGCGAGGAAGGCCGGGAAGATCGCAGGTTCGTAAAGAAGTACAATGTAAAATTTACTATTCAAGCAAACTAACTAGTAAAACTTCAAAAATGTAATTCTATTTACTTCTGCTATGTAAAAATATTGTTATATGAAAACGTTAATGGGCGAATAAACAACAGACTTGTATTACAGAGATGAGGGCGCTGAACCAGAGAGTAAGGAATCGGAAAGCAATGAAGATGAAAGTAGTGAAGAAAGCCGTTATAATGAAGAAAATGAAGATGATGAAAACAAAGATAAAGATGAAGAGATAAATGGTGAAGAAGGTGAACATAAAGAAGGGAGTGAAGAAGAACATAATGGTGAAGAACAATCAGGAGAAGGTAGGGAAAAGAAAGACGGAGAGGATAAGGCTGAGGGCGAGGGTGAGAAAAAAGACAAAGTAAGTGAGGATATTATGTTTCAATATTTTTTCTTGGTTCGTATGCACTTGTTTGACTTCTAGTTTTTTTTTATTAAATAAGGTTGCTAATTTAAAAAAGCACCTTATATAAATTACAATCTAGCCAACAAGACTAATAAGTAAATTTTTAAATAACTTATTCGAAGAGAGTGTACATTGTCACTTGCTTAGTGTCTGTTAAGGGAAGTCACTTTGCTCGTGTGCTTTGGCATACAGATAATTGTCACTGTTCACTTTTCACTTATCACTACACTAAAAGGTTTTAGTCCTTGATTTCAAGGTGTATTCATTTTTTATGTCCATACACAGTAAATATCACAGTACAGTGCTCCAAAATTAATAATGCGCATGCAGATCTTCGCTAATTATCGTATTTCCAGAAACACCCGAATCACCCCGAATCATTGAATCGTAAGTGCCCTAAACAATGCACTTGCATCTTGCACCTTATTCGAAAGAAATAGGAGTCAATTCAGAGACATACACAATCGAAAACAATTCGGGCGGTAGGTGACGGTAGCCTGTCAGTCAAAAAATTCAAAAATCCGTCAGTCGTCTTTATATATGGGTGGTGACCGCACGTATTATCTCTGTATGGAATTATATAGAGCTGCTGTTACCTACCCTTCTTAGTTTTGTTTCAAAGTTAAATTTTCCAATAAAATGATTATTTACACAGGTAGCAGATAGCAGTGGGGAAAGTGAAAATTAATAAGAGCATAATTAAAGTTCTGATCATTCTACGATATCAGAAATAGAGATTATCCCTGATTCTGTAAATCCTTTGGACTGAGATTTTAATGATTAGATTTCTACAATTTAAATGTAAACAGTGTTTGAAAATCATTTTTTTAAATATAAACTTTGTCTTAACCTTCCATACATCCATCATTACGCCAGCTTCAGTAAGACGCTTTAATAGTTCTAAGTATAGAATTTTCCAAGTAAATCAATACAACAAAATATATACATATAATTATATTCGCAATCGTGTGGCTTATCCTCGCTATTAACTTACATTGAATTATCGGAACAAATTTCGTTACATAACTCTTTTACCATAAAATCACAATAAAACTCATAATTCTAATAAACTATGCATGAAGAAAATACATTTAACCACTCTATATACATATCGTCTTCGGAGGCTCGGGGAATATGACAGTTGCCGAACAGTGACGAATTTTTCTATGCGCATTATCAGTTTGGGAGTACTGTATAAACCTTTATATAGGTATTGAATGAAATAATTTTAAAAGACAATGAAAACAAACAAAAGCATACGACTGATTCAAATTTTATATTAGTTAATTGTGTCACAGTTAGTTTTATATTGGTATTATTAGTGCAGGACACCGGACAGATTCTATGTTTATATAGGTTCTAGGTTCCTTCATAGTTCGAAATTCGCTCCCACTTTTTAAACATTCTGAATGAAAGATTTTTGAATGGATGTTTCAAGAATCTGTTAATGAAATTTTTATTAATCAAACTTCCAGGATTCAAGTGACAGTTCATCAGTTTACATCGTTCCTGTTCCTGTGGAAATATATGAAACTGATGTTGTTCCAGTAGCAACATATGATATTTATGAATATAAATAAGAAAATTTATGATTTATAGATAATGTTTCCTGTTATAGCTTATGTTACATAATTTATTTGAATAAAAAGCTACTAAATGATCATTAATTATCTGTAGTAGGTACTATGTGAATAATAAAGTTTACCTATCCATAAAAGTTTTTTTTTTATTCTTTATTAAAGTCCTGTACCAGAAAGAATCTAGGTTCTTTAGAGAAAATAAAAGACTTTTTTTACAAGTGATCTCTATTAATTCAGTATACTTTTAAAGGCAAAATCATTATTTATGCATTTTATATTTGTCTTATAGTTAAAAGATAAATATAAGATGGAACTTGGAATTCATATAATATTTATACTATAGCTATATAAAAAATAAATTTGATAAGTACCACTTGTTCTGAAATTGATATAATATGCTTAAAAAATATCGTGGTCTCTTGATCATGTTAATAAAATTTTTGTACTTACCACATTTAGATTTCAATTTTTCGATTGAAGCCTTCTAAATAATAAAATGAAATTTTCAGGGTAGCTACGTGATAGATAGAGCAAGTTTTTAAAAGCCAAATGGAAAACTTTTTTCATGTGATTTAATTTTTTTATGGGACCTTGAAGTGGTGAACATACTGGGTGATTTTATCTTTCTTGGCATTTAATTCTTTTTTTTATTCCATTCGAAGATCTAACGATACTAAATGTTACCATACTGAATTGGCCTATCTTTCAGCTTAGCACACAAAAATAATAAGCATCTAGCGCAATAATTGACGTCACCATAAATAAAAATCTCATCGTACCTACTCAGCGATAGATGAAAAATTGAAAAAAAAATTATAACTCCGAAAATACGAAAAATCGCATAACATCCTACATGGGGGTGATTCGGAGGGATGATCGGGATGAGAGGATTCGTTAGTCATATTTAAGATATCATATTATTTAACTAAATCCCTTCCCAACTATATTAATATTATAAATGCGAAAGTATCTCTGTCTGTCTGTCTGTCTGTCTGTTACGCTTTCCCACTTAAACCTCTCAACCGATTTTGATGAAATTTGGCACAGACAATCTTTAGACCCTGAGAAAGAACATAGGCTAATTTTTATTGCGAAATATGTACCACGGGCGAAGCCGGGGCGGACCGCTAGTGAAAAATAAAAAAAAAATATTACTCGCATATTTTTTGTATTGACATTACCACTATGATCTTATTTTCAATCCTTGACCAAAAATTATTGTAATGCACGACATTTAAAGTGCTATTTATTTGTAACACATTAGTTAAAATCTCCTAATTTGAAAGGAAATAGAAACGGTATTAGAGCATGCAGTAAGTATTTTTCAAATATTAAGATATTTTACTCTGAAGCGCATGCACATGTGCTCTCGCGCTCATACTCATGGTTCAATAATTTTTGTGTTTAGGGGATATTTGTTCATTGCAATTTGTCTGACTGATTAAATATAACATTGTTATAGTTATCTAAATAACATATAAAAATCAGACATTTGAAAATAAATTAAGTTCATTTATTAGAACTTTAATGCGTCTGATAAAAGTTTTGGCCCATGGAAAGCGTCTGATTTTTTTATATGACTTCAGAGTAATAATCTACATAACATAAATAAAAATCAGACATAAAAAATAAGTTAAGTAACTCTGATTTTTAGTTACCTTTCTCACCTGGTACCTGCGCTGGTGTCACCGGTAGAGCTCCACAAACATTCAGGTATTAAAAAGTACACTAGAGACTACTGTAAACCGAAACTTATATGCTTTAGAAAATAAGTTGTGTCTTATGGCTCTGGGATCTTACTCTATATTCGTTATATACAAACACATTCCTCACTACACATTATTGGTGGAACAGCACCCTTACAAAGAAATGCTGTAGAGTGTAGAGTATACACACCCTAAGAAGGAAACAAAGTTAAATTAATATTAGACGCAAACTATTTCCCATGAACATGTTTTTATTGTAATGTCGTTGATTATGCAACGATTCACAAGTGGCATAAATTAGAACTGAATTGAGTCGGAGACATGTCAAGCTATTGAAATGTCGCTGATAAACGGAAACTCAATTTTTTTTTCACCCTGGGAATAGGCAGAGTGTTTAGTAAGTAAATAAACAATATTTATATTCACCTTTTTCTTTATAAATGACCAAAAAATTATTTAGCCGGCTGACGTATTCCTACCCATAATAAACACATTGGTACAATAACAATACCCCTTCAATACCCCTTTCAAAATCTGAGCACATTCTTATTCAAATTTGCTCGACATAAGACATAAACAACCTTCCGTGACACGCCGTGACAAATGTGAAACTTTCAGCCGTCACAAGAAAAATGAGACCCAACAACGCGTTATTAATTTGAGATTTTCCAAGAAACTAAATCATTTTCTTACAAAAGGATTTTGTCGTAAACACATCGTCATGCGTGCGAATATTTTTCTTTTGTTTGATAAACATATTCATATATATTAGCCGGTGGACGGAACTTGATAACATAGCAATTTGAAATCTCGCATAGACCGGTCAATCGAGTGAACATTGTGGCGTATTAAAATGTCTAAATTATTCTTATTGTGTGTAGTGGCTACATGCGCTGCTCTGGTTGAAGGTAAACCATCAATTTTTCTTGTAAATTACGTAAGGGTCCATTTGAGTTGGATACTTTAAAATTTGAAATAATATACAATTTCCATCTAAATCATCTCATATAGTAAATATTATATTACCATAAGGCATGGCACCATTTATAATGTTTTTCAAAACATTATGAAAAATACACGAGGAGGCTTAGTTTTCTGAAACTTAATTACTTTTTACAGTCAATACGCGTGGAGATAACTTACTCGTAGTAGTATATTTCTACTATAGTGTAACTAAAGGCTATTTTCTTCTTTAGACCTAGTTTTCTTGGTTTCATCAATTAAAATCATATTATATAGAGGTACAAAATATATGATAATACTCTCCCATTTATCCTGGATAAGTTTCCAATAAATATCAAAAAATATTATAATTCTACTCTTAGTAGAGCAGGATCATCTCTATGCCACAGTCTAGGTCCTTTTCGATTATTTCGAAAGTCTCGACTTTAAGTAATAGATGTTTTATTTGAAATATACATAAGTAATTCTGGTCTTATCTTTCGAAGCAGCGGTTTGGCCAGATTTTGGTTTTTTATTTATTTCACCAGGATAAAGCGAGATTATCTTTTTGTGTCCTTTGGTGACTTCCAAAAGATTTTTATTTAATATTTAAGCAAACTTTGCAAATGCATCCTATTATCCTACTAATATGCAAAATGCTAAATCTATTCAACAATAGATTTGACTAATGGCATTTTCTTTAGTATTTTGAGCATCTTCGGTTAGATCCATTGAGCAGTCTCTCCTCCTTTCTCTTTATCGGAGTCAGTACTTACATCTTTGCCAACTTACGTCTATATTTAGTCTTTGTAGATCATCATCAATATGCCGAAAATAATATCACTTGTAAGACTTACAAGTTAAAAAAGATCGTCCATACCTTATTCAAGATCTCTCTCAAGACTCTTATGAGAAATGATAGAAATATTTTTATTGGCTATTACTTTATTTGAATTGTTTTAAAACTAGGAAGCATTAGGCCGTTATAAAAAGCAGGTAACTCATAATATTTGTCACCCGCTTTGTTTGCCGATAGTTCTGATATAACCGACCATATGTCACGGTCAACCGGCGTTTGACCTCATCCATTTGACAAATTTTTATAATTAAACCTCCTTTAATGCTTTTCATGTAGTAGTAATTTATAATTTTATAAATATTTTGGAAAACGATTTCTTTGTAAAGTAAAATTCAATGAAAGTTTATTCGTTTTTAGAGGAGACAATTGAGACTGCTGAAGAAAAATAAGTTATTACTACATTTTACTGAAGTTTTACAAGAAGTTTACGGTCTAGTTTTTGGATTTACTGATCTTATTGTCCTTTATTATTGTTTATATTGCAGTCCCGATCTCTTATTTGATGTTGGGGTATACAAATTGAATTTTAATCTGCTATTATGCACATCTAGTTTTTTTTTTAAGGGGAATTAGACCGAGCTTTACTTCCTCCACTGCCTTTATTTATATTCCCCAAGGGTTCAACTCGTACTACTAAAATATGCTCAATATACGCAAACCAGAATACCAATAACATGGTAGGAAGTTTCCAGAATACTTAGAAATATCATCAATTGGCGTGATAATATTTTACAGATCATTATATTCTCTGTAACTTCACGCCATATAAAAATAATTAAAGCGTGAAAATTATTTTCATATGAATAATGGTGGAACCAATCATAACATATTTTCGGCGAAAGATTCATTCGAAGTATTGTTTGGAAATCTGACTCACTATTTGCATACGTAAATGCAAAGAGAATAAGCAATATTTTAAGAATAATTTTCAAGCAAATAATTCTACCGCGACTTGGGGGTCATTTAACTCTAAATTAGTGTCTAGAAACGCTAGATACCTAACAGTTATACAGTAGCTATAATATGTTAAACATAATGTACATTTGATAGAATCATTGCTCATACTCATAGCTGTACCTACCTATAAGAGCACGCAAGCCTGAATTCGTTAGAAACTAATATCTTATTTCTTCTTCTTCAGTGTCGAGTGATAATTTATTAATTTACCTTTGATATTTTGTAACAAATTCAGTGATATAATAATCTCTAGTTATAATGATGTGATAGCAAATTCCAAAAAACACGGAGAGTCCTTTTCAACTGTTTTAAAGCACACTTATAAAAATATTGATAATTTATTATATTTGATTCCAGCAATATTATATATTATGCATAAGTTAGATATGTAACACTATACATATGCAGTTTTATACATTTATTGTATTCTTTATAACGCAAATTCAAAAGCGTAAGGTAATACCACAGGTACTTAGGCCCTATTCAGTGCGACGCGGACCGTCCGCACGCGGACTAGGTTTTGCGTCCGTCGCGGATGAATTTGTCGTTCAGTGCGATGCGGATCGTGATCGAAAGTGGTACAGTGTCATGGATAAAACTAAGAACCAAGCACCGTCCGCCCGCGGACATCCGCGGCGCGGAGGAGCGGCGCGGAGCGATTTCGACCGCGCGCGGATAGCTCTCCGCGACGCGGACGCGGAGAGCTCCGCGTCGCTCTGAACGCGCTGTAAGGTTTCATACATTTTACCGTCCGTCGCGGACGTCCGCGTAGGTCATCCGCGTCACACTGAATAGGGCCTTACACTCTCTCTAACAAAACTTGTCAAGATAAGCATTTTCTTTTTAATAAGACTTAAAACAATTATGCAACAAATATACATGCTTTACAATTCAATAAGCATATACATATATTACTTTCATCTGAAGTGATTTTTATATTTTCCATTTTTTCTTATTACAGGGAACACCTTCTCAACTCAAGAGTTCCTGCGTGCAGCCGCCAACGGGGACTTTGAAACACTACGAAAATTGTATGTTTTATTCATTTTACTTTATGTCATTCACATTATCTGCTATTCTATTATGCCTAAGAATGAGTCACGTAAGATAATTCTTAAATCTACAGCGTACTTTTCTCGCAAACAATGGCAATGGTTTTTAATACATTGGCTAAATGTTTTTCTACTCAAAAGTCCAAAATATGATGCAATTTATTTGATTTATGACTTGCGCAGTTTATTTATGTACTTGCTAAACCAACTGGCCAAACTGAATCCATTATTATTATTATTTGTCAATGATTTGCATGGCGCATTGCATTTAGGCCTGAAAGAATCTATATACTTTCAGATCGGTCGATCGATCAGAATCTATATTATTTGATCTTTAGTTTAAATAATTAACGAACAATTTATTTTGGAAAAAAACTGGTATTAAACTTTATTTATTTAAATGTCGTTTATTAAAATCAACAGAAAACTGACTTTTTTGTTTAGAAGTTATTTTTTTTTTAATTTAACGAGTATGATTTTGAATATTATCCAAAAAGGATTTAAAAAGGGTTTTCACTAGGTAGAGTAGTATAATATACTCTAACTCATAATATAGTTCTCCAGCCTATATAATACATAATATATTTTCATAACATTTTTACAAATAGGTATGTATCTCTTTAAATAATGAATGATTAAAATTTCCTCACTCTAATGTGAAAGTAGGTATCGCGCAATTCGAACTTTTTTTAAAGATTTATAAAATTTAGTTTATTATCATTTCAGGATCAATCCCGCTGTTGGCCTTGATAACTGGCCGGTAAGTAACCTACTCATACCTATAATAATACCTATTGTTGCAATTTATGATGTGACAAAACTAATTACATAGAATTAGGCTATTTAAAAAAATATGTTTAAAAAAAACAAAAATAAAATTACTTGCAACTTATGGAGAAGCAGCATTCATTCGGTCATATCTTCCAGAATCTATGTCTTTACAACATTATTTCTCTCATGCAGCTCATGCTATTTACCTCCCTTTAAAGGACGACAGATATAAAAAGTTAATAATAGTAATTATATGTCAAATGTTTGTCTATGTCTATCTCTATATTAGAAATTTTACTTGTTATTTTACAGGATTTCGGACCCGATCTAAGTGGTAGCGTAGCGAGTCTAAAGCCTGGACCCGATACGCATGTGTACGGAAAAGCAGAATCAAGTTTCCTCTCATATTCTAATAATAACGGACGCGTTTCCAAACAAAGCGGAGGTTTTGGTGTATTAAATAATGATGGTGTAGTTTCCACCTACAAATTCAACCCTGAAGATATATTCGCATCCACCGAGAGTATTAATAAATACGACCAGCAATAACATGAACACGTATCTTTGCTAATATTAACGTACAGGCGTTCAAAAATAGATCTATAAATATTTATAATTATGTACAACGCTACGCAAGCCCGGAGCTCCGATAGAAAGGAGAACATTTTTAAACCCTCATTAAATAATAACAAAAATCAAAAAAAGATTCTTTCAGGCAAAAAAAGGGCACCAAAGACATCATTCTGTAGGAAAAAGTCTTAAATCCAGCATGTTATTTCTTCATAAATGATATTGATGTACAAAACTAACTACAAGTTATATAATATGTATTTTACTGATTATCTATAAATATTAATTTAGTACATTTATAATCTAGTTTGTAGTTTTAAAATTTGTTAGTAATAATTATTATAGTAAATTATTATTCACGATTAAAATAAAATTTGTCTTGAAATTAATATCTATCTATTTTATTATTATACTATATGTTAGTTATTCTACCCAATTAAAAATTAACTAAGCATTAAAATTATTTTAATACTCGTCTTAAAATGGCCTAATCACTCATATTAGAAAAAAATGTAGATAATATTGAAGACAGACAGACAATACAGAGGTTTGAATCGCAGCTGTAAAAGCTCCCTTCCATACCAATAAATGAAAATACAATTATTGAACTGATTACAAGATTTCCTTAATTCATATTGTATTAAAATAATGCATAGATATAACTAAAAGAATAGCAAAATGATGATAAGAAGTATTATTTTGCATAGACTTTTTCATTTGCTTTTTGTTGGGATTCTATACGAGTGATACAAATTCATCACTGTTTTTTTATTATATATACTATAAAAATTATATTTAACCCAGTTCAATGAATATAGGTTAAACTGAGTCTTTTTTTATTCAGATATGTAAAATAAAAAGAAAACCGGCCAAGTGCGCGTCGGACTCGTGCGCCGAGGGATTCCAAAACTGTCTTTTATTGTATGTTGTAACTAAAAATGTATACACAATTTTCCCTTTATCTGTGCTATAAAAAATTGCAACGTACCAAATTTCAAGATCCTATGTTCCCTGCAGGTTTTGTTTCCTTTGCGAAATTTGCGGAAATTTGCTTCGTTTTTCCTTTTGTGGTTCAGAACCGTAAAAAGTGCAGTCCCCATGAATTTATTATACTGTCACCGATACTACATAAGTGTACGAAGTTTGAATTAAATCTGTACATTAAAAGTGGGTCAAATCAAGTCTAAAGGAGTCGTTAAGAATTTAATGCAACGATAATCCAACTAGGTACATTATAAATAACTTATTGTCTTGTTTTCTCATTTTATACAAAAATAATTAACATACTTCTATTTAAATAAAACTCTTTGCATCCGGCTCATAAGTCATAACTGTAAACAAATCATCTAAAGGTGTAAACATCATAATAATTAACTTTGAATAAAAACAAAACATACGTCTTATTTTGGGTTTAACATCCTAATTGGTAATCAATTTCAATGATTTCCTCTTAGATTTCTAACAGCGAAAATTATTATTTTTTTCACGAGATTGCATTGACTCTACGGCTCTATTATTATTTTTTGCCTCTCAATTATAAAATCAAGTTGGCAATATAGTTTTATAAAACAACATAGCCTTACCTTACCTTCTATCGCTTATTTCTTAGTGCATCTGTGTAGGATAATTTCATACAGCTTTTTTATGCGATCCAAGTACATATTCAATTTTAACCCAATTTTTAGTATTTTCAAAATTAAAAATGACTGCAAGAATGAATGCTTGCATTTTTATCAATCAACAAATCATATAAATCATCATTACCGATACTTATATAATTATATGCTGAAAATACTAAAAATTGGGTTAAAATTGAATTAGCGGCAGGACAAAGATGTCACTTATACTTGCTTATACTACAGTAGGTACCTATAATATTTAAGTACATATATAATATTAATCACATTATGATATAATACCGATGTTTGCGGTTGTGTATTGGGGAAATCGATTAACCACATCGTTATTTAAGTGGATCTGATATCGTGATGCGTCTTACTTCGTGGGTCACGATGAAGATAATTACGATGACGCTGACTCAGCGGTCAAAAAGGCTGGGCTTTTATTATAAAAATATCAAATATGATATAGTTTGTGTGTAGCGAATTTGTTGGTGTTAATTGTTTTTATAGGAACTCAAATTCATTTAAATCCTAACTAATATTATAAGTTACCCTGTCTGTCTCTTCTTCACGCCTCAACCACTGAACCGATTGTGATGAAGTTTGGTACATAGATAAGTTGAGATATGAGAATGGGTTACATAGATTTTATCCCGAAAATCCCACAGAATCGGAAACTGGACGTGTTTCTCTAAAAAGCTTATACTATCATACTAGCTGTGCTCCGCAGTTTTACCCGCAGTGCTCCGCTCCTGTTGGTCTTAGCGTGTATGGGAGTGTTTTATGTTAAATTTTTAGATATTTTTCGTTTTATTTTTAAAGAGTAATGATTGTCATTTTACTCATTAGGTAAGGGCTTTCGATATCAGTTTAAAGTTTTTTGATATCTGCAATAGTTACGGAATAATCGGCTGTGCACACTTAACGATTAAGTACACCCTGTATAGCCTATAGGTAGCCTTCCTCGATAAATGGGCTATCTAACACCGAATAAATTTTTCAAATCGTACCAGTAGTTCCCGAGATTAGCGCGTTCAAACAAACAAACAAACTCTTCAGCTTTATAATATTAATATAGATAAGACTGAGGTTTTGTACCTACATCGACTTTATTCCAACTTGATTGAGCTGGGCGGGAGCAGAAGCTATTACATACTTAGTTAATACTCAATAATAAAATCTTTACATTTAATTATCTGCAAAGTTAATGCAATAAGCATTACTATTTTTTATTTTTTTTTATTGTCTATTTTTGCTACAATTATGTATGTTATGTGATTATAAATATCGTTTATGAAGATGTGCGCAATAAATTAATTGCACGCCTCATAAGCGAAGCGTTGAGGTGGGTACTACTGTCACTTCGCGCAAAACATCTTTATGTATCATACATTGCACTTGTAAGATAATACATACACACACATATTAAGAAAAAACACTATTTTTAACATTCATGATATTTTTGATGTCATTTTTGTTATTTAAACTAAGTAAAAAACAGTTTAAAAAAGTTCTGTCTTGGACGTCCGTGTGTCTGTATGTGCGGAGGATTTTCTTGTTAACACGATAGCGACCGAAATACTTTACTAATCGAGTCTTTTTTTTTCTGTTACGCTTGAGTATGCTCAGGAATAGAACCCTTTCATTTTTCAGGGTCTGATTCGATGTGGTTTAATTGTTATTAAATAAACAAAAATAATAATTAATAAATAATTATTAAAAAAAAATTATGAGGCGTGCACTTTTGGATTTTCCAAACTTTTTATGAATATTTCTCACAACGCTATCTAGTTGTAAACACAGTAAAGCTATGGATACCAATCAATTCATGATAATACTTAATATTAAGAATTATTGATTTATTTATTGATTTAATAGATTTACTTTTACAATTAAGTTTACATTAAACTTGTTATTTACGTACTTGATAAACTTATATGAACCCACTAAGAAAAGCAAAAATTCAAGCTTATTCTTAATTGATTTGATTTAATCTGTTTAAATTCAAAATAGTTTATAGTGAAGGTCACTAACCAAGCTGAAGGGTCGCGGATGAATTCTTAATAACGTCCGCGATCCGAAATCGGCTCTACGGAACCGAGTAGAGTTTAGTCGGTAGGTGACTCTTGCAGTGAGAGTCCAACATAACCCAGTGCTCATTTCTCGATGAACTTATGTTATGTTTATGTGGGCAATCAATATAAAATTTATAGAAAGAGCGTCAACATTCGCGGTGAAGTTAGGTACAAATTATGAAATCACGTTAAGGTTTCACGGCTTGCTGATAAACTTATTCAACACTATCAAGCCTAGCCTATTCATCACTTCTTTAAAAATATTTTAAAATATTATTTATCATTTTAACTGACAGATAAGATAAACAGACCGTTATATCCAAAAAATTATACCAACCACAAACGGTCTTGTATAAAATAATACTTACAATGAGATACAAATCGGCATTGATTTATACAATTTTATAACAGTCATCAGTAGGTCACAAGTAAGTAGTAAATGCATTTATCGATGTTCATGACAATAACCTTGATCTCGGAAGATTTTATGTTTGTTAAAGATAAACAATGCGCATTGATATTATCACTACGATAGTAATAATGCGATATTTATAACATGTGTATGGACAGCAAATTACTTACGGATCTACAAATCAATGTAACTATTACGTAAGAGGTATGTTGTGTTTTCATAATTACATAGATTTTGTTATTAGAGAGCTTCACGTGTAAGGAGATATAAACAATTTTATTATTTATAATTTGATTATTTATTTGATATGCCTAAAAGTATTGTTTTTCAACGATTTTTTATTTAATCAAGTGTAAACAATTGCATTAAAATAAAAAGTTTCCTTTAATACCTTTTAGCTCTACCACAGGCTCTACCTACTTCGTCCGCACCGTTGCTTATGCTGTATGCACATGCTATTCTATATTATTATATAAACATTGACACTAACATCAACGGTAGGCATATTTACTATCAAAGCTTAATGTAACAGAAATCTCATCAAACCTAATTACATAAAATTTTTATGAATGACGAATTACTATCCGTTATTTTAGTCAAAATTCTCCCCGGATATTGTGACCGAGATGGTTAAAACTAAATCGAAACCAAACATAAACCTAATTAGCCGCAATAGCCTTCAGGTAGCAATATAGTTCTTATCACTATAGGAATTAACCACATATTATCGTGAAAAACTGAGTTTGATAAGCATTAAGAAGAACATTAAATAAAGTGTGGATACCACTGACCAACATTAGGTGCCGACCAGCCGACAAGGAAACTCGTGTCCTTTAAACTAGCCATCTATCTATATTTTGAAATAAATAGTGATTTTGTGAAAATGAAGGGCTTAATAACAATAAGTGCTATATTACTGCAATTGAGCTGGTGTTATGGTATGTCTTATTTTTATTATTTTATTTAATTAATTTAAATATAGTATGCGTATAAAAACACGATAAAAACATTATCCTAATAAATGATAAAGATTACAGTTTAGTAAACTTGCTTAAATAAAAAAAAACAATTTTAAACATAAAATGTTATAAAAACAATAGATGTTATTAATTATTCTAATTAATTAAAACCAGAAGTCGCCGGCCTGAGGTCGTTAACTGCAAAGGACTAAGTCTATGTGTATTGTGTACATAACAGAGCTTTCCATATAAGAAAATGTTACGACAAAACAAATTGTATTTGCGAATGCTTTAAAGTGTTTCGGAAAACCCGGAATGCTAATTGAATGTATAAAGTACACATAAAAATACTAAGAAAATTTTAGAACTCGTTTTTACTATAATTGTTTAGGACTTAAGTAATTCAGTTGCTTCGTGTTTTATTTGAAACTGTTGTAGTTCAGGATCCATCGCCCATTTTTGCAAGTGATTACTATCAAGCTAATTTATCGTGAGTAGCTTTATTTTGATGAGACGCCCAATAATTTCCTGTACGAAACTCTCGATTGTGGTAGCTAACAGAGGTAACAAGGATAAAATGTTTTGATTTGATGGTTCTCAAATATTTATTACTAACTAAATTTTTTTTTGGTTCAATCTCAAGATAATTATCTAAATTATTCGAAAAATATTTGTCCTACAAAATCTATTGTTTGATCAAAGAGTCCCCTCTTTCCAATGTGTATCGATAACGATCACATCATAAATGATTACTAACCAGCTGTTTTTTTTGTTTTCACTTAGTTAATATTTATATAATTCAACAGACATATTGTCCTACAAATTGCGTAATAAATATTTGAGAACCATCAAATCAAAATATTTTATCCTTCTTACCTCTATTAGCTACCACAATCGAGAGTTTCGTACAGGAAATTATTGGGCGTCTCATCAAAATAAAGCTACTCACGGAAAATTAGCTTGATAGTAATCACTTGCAAAAATGGGCGAAGGATCCTGGACTACTTTATTTACCATACACGAAAATAATTTATAATATAGAGTAGTAAGCCTTACCAGTTTGTAGTAATCTTTTCCTGACAAGCACAGCAAAAGGCAACAACCGTAGGTAATAAAATAAATTACATGATATTATATTCTATTATAAATTTCAATTAATAGACGACAAACGTAAAACAAGATAAATCGTGATAAGTATATTTAAAAATAGATGTTTAGATCTTATTATATTTTGAAATTTACAAAGTTAAATGAAACCATAATAAGCACAAATAAGAGACTGCAAACAATACGTCACAATAAAGTTAAATCGATTTCTTTTCATATTGATTATTTCCGCTAGCAATATTGATTGTAAATATAAAGTTGCTTTTCTAAACAGTCAAGTTATTGATATCATGAGTAAAATATTATGCCTAGGTATAAAATAATTTTATTTGAAGATATTATATCTGAAAATGTTTATGTCTACTTATACGTATTATATCTATTGAACTAGATTGATAGACAATTAAATCGCATTTGAAATGAGTAAAGAAGTAGTAAATTGTAATTTGCATTTGACAAAAATATAAATAAAAAATAAAAAGTTACCAACCTTCTGCAAATGTTTTAGATATTGAATGAGTTAATAGGTACTTAATTCTTGAACATGGTAACAATGATCAAAATACTTAAACAAACAAGAAGTTTGTTCAAATAACACTAACTGGTTTAAACTCAAACATTACTCAGAATGTTACATATTTTATTGCATAAGGCTCTTGATATAAATAATAATAAAAATTTGACTCGCATTCATATTTAGAAAATCTTTTAATTACTTAAAATATCTTTTGAAATCTTCAATCATACTTAGATAAATTAACATTTTACTTTTTGATGAATTAAGTATGTCATATGTTTTCCATAATATACATATATCAATAATGCGTAAATAATTTTGAAGTATATAATTCACAAAATACCGAAAACTTAATAGTTCTCATTAACGTCAATGTAAAAAAGTGAGATATAAACCTCGTTAACAAATGATTTTATTAATAATCATTATAAAACTATCGCTTAAATGATATTACCATTATGTATTTGGTTTTTTCCTTGATTTATGTCACATATGAATTAAAAAATATAACAGGTTTAAAGCTATATAGTACACAAAAAAGAAATAAGTAACATTTCAACGCGTTTTAAGTGCAAAGTGTGCATCAATAATTTATCAGGCCGTCTAAAGATAGAGCGAAAACTTAATTGAGTAAAAAATAGCGTGTTGTAGGTCGACGTTTTCTTCAGTTTCTTTATTATCGTTGTATCTTTTTAATATGTTTGTATCGCTATAATAAGGACGAACATTAGAATCCAAATACAGCCAATGTATGTTAATGTTAAAGAAGTACAATTATATAGACAATAACGAATAAGCATTGTTGTATAGTTTAATGTCACTGACCTTATGATAAGTATATATTAATTATTAATATTTATTCCATTATGATTACTTTCTTTAAATATTATGTTTTTTTATAAATGTTTATTGTTAACTACTTATAGAATAATTACATACGTCAGTATTGTTTGTATTATGATAACATCTCCCTAAAAAAAATATACCGACGGAATTGAGAACCTCCTCCTTTTTTTGAAGTCGGTTAAAAATATAGTTAACTTATCTTTACCTTTCCCGCCAAATTTATCTTTCTTGTATATTATATGAAAGAAATAGATAGATTTATAAGTAGTTAAGTAAATAAATAGAGATATATATTTTTTATAACGTAGCTAGAGTATAATTGAACGAAATAACAAAAAACCAATACTTGACATATTTATCTCGCTAATAATGTATCTACAGATAGAAATCTGGCAAAGAAATCGCCTAAGCCCTAAACATCATGAAATCATGAGTAAAAACTTAAGGCTCTATCTAAAAACATGTTAAAAAATTACCTTCTGCCTGGCTAACAATTTGATAAAAATCCTTCTAATGGGTAATTCCCAGTAACACTTAGCGTAGATGCGTCAATCAACGAAACGAAATTATATCATTATTCATTAGTACATGATACCTATTCAAGGTCATTGCAATAATGTTAATGGTTTTGTCCCCAACAACTCATTAATTATTATTAATTGACTGTGAAGGTGAATCAGGACAGCAATTAGACGATTGTCAGATGTATGAAAATGTAACAAAAGTATTTCTTTTAAATATTATTTTTTTGTGTTTTTTATAGATAACTATTGTACCTATCTATACTAATCTATACTAATATTATAAAGAGGAAAGGCTTGTATGTATGTATGTATGGTTTTCACGCATAAACTACTGGACCGATTTTGATGAAATTAGGCACAGATAATCTTTAGACCCTGAGAAAGAACATAGGCTACCTTTTATTGCGAAATATGTACCACGGGCGAAGCCGGGGCGGACCGCTAGTTATCACTAAAATGAATCGTTTAATATCTAGTTCCTAAGTAGGTAAAAAAGGAAAATACTTAGTTCATTTCTTCGAGTAAAAATTACCGCAAAGAAGAAAATGTTTCTCTATTTAAATAGATTCTAATGTAAGCGACCCTTAACCCCTATGAAATAAGTGGAAATCGAGTGAAAACTCGGAATAATTCTAAACAATAATAACCTTGATTTTCAGTGTTTTCTTGCTATTTAGAATAATATTCACTACATTACGGTTTGTTTACCATGACGATTATGTGTTACAATCAATCGGTCACAGCTCTGCTCGAATATTAAAATAAAATAATTATATGAGCCATATCACTTTAATAAAAAGCATTCTAAATCTGGCATTTTATCAAGCATTGTTAATCATCACTTATTTATATATATATATTATGTAGAGACTTTCTAGAGGTGCAGTAAGGCAAGACTATAAATAAGGTCTCCTATGTAAAATGGAATACTAAGCACAAAATCAATGCCATAATTCAATTCATTTTAAAATTACGACACTATTGCCATGATTATTGATTAGTGCATATTGATATAATATCCATCCAAATTTTAATTGGGTCGAAGATAATCACTGGATATAGTAATGTTTACTGGTAGAGGCAAATTTCTTTAGCGCTATATTTATATGCCGCCTGTTGTATGCTTCCTGACGTAAATATATTACAATTACAGTACTCTTAATATATTATTTATAAACTAACTGTATGACAATATTTATTTTGGTTGAGGTTTTAGGTTTCATGTTTGAAAAATATTGGTGGTTTTGATGAAACTTGCACCGCTTAGTACCTAATAACTCCGAAGATTGAATGGACACTTACATAAGTACAGTAATTATTGTCCATTACACTTACACGTACACTTATACTTCTTTTACTTTTCCCTGGATAAGATTCAATTTTATAATGTTATCGTGTCATTAATATTACTTATACGGGTTATTTTGAAGGCGCATATCCTACATTCACAATTCTCGCTTGAGTAACAAGAGATTTTCTCGTTTTAAGTTTACTTATTTTTGAAGTGAAAACTTCTTTAGCGGCGTTGAGCACTTTTTCTGTAATGGGTATAAAATCTTAAACTCGCGTCAGGACACGTGACCTGATCGAAAAAGCGTAAGACGGATGGATATCAAACATGCTCAACGTTAATAATCAAGTTTTCACTTCTGCCGGCACTCCCGGAGTGCAACCCGTCTTTTTTTATCATGTTGAACGCTAATCACATATATGTTTTTCGTTGATTTTGATCATACCATTAAAATAGTAAATTGCCTTAATTTAACGACTCTAACAGTACATTCATTTAACATAGAATGGAGGGCATTAGGCACGCCCACACATATAAATATTCGCAAATTAAGAAACCAGATAAATGTCTTCATAAAAGTTAAGCCATAAATAAAATTAAATCATTAACTTTTTATCAAAATAGAATTGGAAAGCACTTATCAATTCGCCTGCGGCGAAGTTATAAAGAGCTTTTTTACCTAAGATTCGGGTTTTAATGTATTTCTAGTTTAAATATGTGATGTATTTAATTGAGCTTCGTATGTAGGTAATACCAGTAATTCTAAATACAAAAAACAATCCTCGTCTCAGCTATCTGTGACCGCATAAAATTTAGATATAATATTCCAGATACCTAAGTGATAATAATACGTATGTTATGACGATTCAAAATAGCATCTAAAAGAAGTCTAATTGAATAAATAAATGTTTAAGTTTTGAGCCATAATCTTTCTAAATACCAATTTCCAATCATATCGGTTCAGTAGGTTTAAATTTTTTAGAGCAAAAAGCATTTAAATATTTTATAGGTCCCTTTTATTTTACTATATTAGATGGATTTTTTAAATTATATTTCAATAAATTTGAACAGCAAATAGATAACAATAAAACTATAAAAAATAACAATAAAACCCAAAACTGCCATAAATCTTAACTGTAGAAAGCATAATTTTAGAAATATATTTTCCAGTTTTAAATTTCAAGATATTTAAAACTTACGATGACATTATGCAAAATATTTAATTTTAAAACATAAAATTGGAAATACCGTTATCTATTATAACAATTGGAAAATAAATAAAATGTAAAACGGTATTAAGAATCTGTTTAATTACTTAATATTTATTTTATGATTTGATCAATAAAATTTAACCTAATAACACTGTTTTGGAGATCCGTAACCTATTAGCTATTGTAGTGTTATAATAATAATCAATCAATCAGCTGTCAATAACAGTTCTATATTTAGAATTTAATATCAAAATGATAAATGATATAAAGTACCTATTCATAAAGTTTATTTTATAAATACTTCGTAGTAGATGAAGAGCCCACGACGGCCAGACCTATTTATACGTCCCCAAGTAACATATATATAAAATTTAGCTTTTATACTATAATAAAAGTAGGTTCTATTTTATACACCTTTACTACCTGTTTCCTGCCAAAGTAACCACAACCCAAACTTGATAGTCGCTGGTCGTTCTTATCTGTATAGGAGACATATACCTACAGAGAAACTTTCAACTTTTATAAAATAACGAAGGTCTGGCTGTCGTCGTAAGTGCTATAACCCAAGAGCCCACGGCTGGGTTATAGCACTTATCTGACAATGGATCCGAAGATACAGGCTGTGTGTTGGCTGAAGCCAACTCCGTGAAATGTTTCACTTAAAATCTGTTCAGCGCTTGAGCAATACGGAACTTTATGTACCTATCTAATCTAATACTTTAAAGCTGAAGAGTTTTAAGCTATTGCATAGCTTATATCGCGGGCCTTGAGCGCGGGGACCGAATCCAGAAATTTCGAAACGAAAAAACCTCACGCACCCCACTCCGACGGGCTCGGAGGTGTGGCTTGAAGGCATGCTATGCAATAGCTTTACCGCGGCAGTCCCCGAGTGCCACACGTCTTTTTTTTATTTGTTTGGTTGAACGCGCTAATCTCAGGACTACGCGTCCGAATTAAAAAATTCTTTCAGTGTTAGAAAGTCCATTTATCGAGGAAGGCCTAGGCATCATCACGCCAATTCTAACAGGAGCGGAGATATGCGGCTTAACCCGCGGAGCACAGCTAGTTTATCATAAACATACTAATACAATATGTTAAATTCTTAATAAATCTTACTTCACTACATAGTATAAAACAAAGTCGATATCCCTGTACCTATGTCCCTATGTCCCTTTGTACGCTTAAATCTTTGAAACTACGCAACGGATTTTGATGCGGTTTTTTTAAATAGATAGAGTGATTCAAGAGGAAGGTTTATATGTATAATAACATCCATTAAATAGTGGAGAAGTACTGTTATTTTTGAGGTTTCTAATGTGATGTCGTAAATAATTACATTTTTTCCGCTTACATTGCAAACGCAGGCTGAACCCTACGAGTTTTATCAAAATAATGTACTAAGTATTGTACACATTGAAAAGGTCTACAGAAAAGTCCGTGATGGTATATGTCTATCTCTTATGGATAACCCACAATAACTTTTTTTTTGTCATTTACTTTTTACGACAAATAATGGCTAATTTTCGAAGCGATTTTAACCAATACAGCATTAATCCTTAACCAATTAAATACCTTGAATACATTGTTCATTTAATATAGATCTATATGGCCCTTTACACCGTATGATTTAAGTGAATATTTTCGAAGATATTACAGATTTAAAAATTGCGGGACGTAGCGTTTGCGGCGGTACCGGCCGGCCGCCCGGCTATATATTTTATACCCGTGCGAAGCCGGAGCGGGCCGCTATGTTTTTATATACAACGTTCACAGTTTTTCTGTAGTGTATTTAGTATCAGCATTGCACCCGTGCGAAGCCGGGGCGGGTCGCTAGTATCAAATAATCAACACAGTTTCTAGCTGTCTGGTTCCAATGTTAACTGTTATATTGCACGCCTCATAAGCGAAGCGTTGAGGTGGGTACTACTGTCACTTCGCGCAAAACATCTGATTTTTCAAACTTAAAATGTCTTTATGTATCATACATTGCACTTGTAAGATAATACATACACACACATATTAAGAAAAAACACTATTTTTAACATTCATGATATTTTTGATGTCATTTTTGTTATTTAAACTAGTTAAAAAACAGTTTAAAAAAGTTCTGTCTTGGACGTCCGTGTGTCTGTATGTGCGGAGGATTTTCTTGTTAACACGATAGCGACCGAAATACTTTACTAATCGAGTCTTTTTTTTTCTGTTACGCTTGAGTATGCTCAGGAATAGAACCCTTTCATTTTTCAGGGTCTGATTCGATGTGGTTTAATTGTTATTAAATAAACAAAAATAATAATTAATAAATAATTATTAAAAAAAAATTATGAGGCGTGCACTTTTGGATTTTCCAAACTATTTTTAAAAGTGGTATCGTTTTGTAATTCTGCTAATCCATTGTTTTATTTTATCAATGATCTCAGGTCAAAGACCTATACAGAACTAGCTTAGACAAATGTTATTAATTTAAATTCTTTGATTATATCTGACATACGAAAGCTGACGACTTAATAATTCAAAGCGATACATTCCATATATCTTTATTTAATTGGTGTTGTTTGATGTTTCTCATATTATGAATATTATAAAAGAATTTGGAAAATATTCTGTAATAATTATTATTTGGTGAACATAACTATTTAGTACATATTATATCAATAAACGCCAATGAAATGATTTATGAATCCAAATGTCAACAAACTCTAAAATCGGAAGTATACAAAAGTTGTACCCCACTTGCATAAGAAATGAAACCTTCCAGAATGAGGCAGTCATTGTGATATACTTGTAGGAAATTTAGCCATTTTCTTTCGATTCTTATGATAAAAAGAAATACAGATAGGTACCTTATAGGTATGTAGTAAGGCATAAAGGTTTTACCACAGGGTTTTACATATTGATTACCTACAAAACTTTATTGCGCCATAATTTTAGTAGCAACAGCTATTAGTCACAGTCTCGTCACAGTACAAACAAATGGTTGATCAAGAAAGCTATGGTCAATTGTTATGCAGTGTATTAAGTGATTTTCAACGTATACAACGTCAGGTTAGAATTTTCTTTTAAATTCAATAATTTTACACCTATTTGCAAATAAATAATCTTATTCTGTAAGAGTCTACATAAAGTTTTCCTTCTGCTTTTATAATGTTGCATTGCATTATTAATTTATGTCTTATGTTTCCGCTCCATCGCAAATTAATGCACAAATTATGTATAAAAAATTACATGATAAATAATGCAAATTTAACATCATTCTTTTATTAATTATAGGTATTCAAGATGATCTTGATAGGAATTCCCGATCATTACGTTAACTTTGATGCAGTTTTTACTGCACAATGTACTAGTTACTAGTAGGTACATAATTTACTCAAATACAATTTCTACATTTAACCGACTAACGAAGGTCAACACTGTTTACGTCATTTTTTGTGTTCAATTTTATTCTTGTATTGTTGTTGTACTTTTCATAAAATATTTCCTTACAAGTTGAATCTGTTTTATTTTTTACATTTTAGATTAATTCGTTTGTTGATTGGGCAGCTTTATTTTTTAAACTGTCTATCCGGTTACGGTCTTAAATAACTTGAGCATATTGTTCACGATTTTTATATTAGCGTGAACGTTGAAACTCATAGTAGGTACTTGCATTTAAGTCATTTGATTCTTCAAATAGATCCATTTGTTTCTTTCATATTTTCTTGAGCTTTTAGAAAACCTGCAATAATTGTATTTCATCATCCGATAAATTTTACGGTTGATTGAACACATCTACCATATCAAGAATTATACCAGAACACGACAAAATGTATATACGTACCTATATTATTTGTTTATAGGGTATCCAGATCCTCGAGGGGTAGGTGCATACGCCTATCAAGACACAGCAGGGAATAGGTACGGCGGGACCTACGGCCTCGATGACAAAGGCGTCACAACCGACCCTTACAACGGCCCTCTGCTTACAAACTTCGCCGACAACTATTTTCCAAATTATATTATACCGAACTACGATAACATCATACAAGAGTAAGAATTTTTATAACTGGCTAAGCTTCCGGTGGAGGTAAAGCATGAGCGGTGGAGGCTGTAAGGGGTTATTTTTGCATTATTTTTATTTTAAATAAGATTAGTTTAATTTTGCAATAGATAATTGTTAATTTATTCGTAATGCTAACTACTGAATCTAAAATGTTGAAATCACATTAGACTATAAAATAGAAAAATCTAACTTCTGACGTAATGTAGTAAACATAATTATAGGTGATGGTACATTATCCAATTATGTAGTCATTAACTTGTGCATTATAATTTAGTATTAACATTCATATTGTCTGTAATTTATAGTAGAGTTAGAAGATTTATCCGCCCCGGATTTCCGTTCAGGCCGTTCCGACCTTTTCGAAGATTTGGAACCAGAAGGTATAAGGGTGTGAAACATATGTGTGTTGTGGATACTTCAATTAATATTACTTGTGTTTCTTACTAATCAGTTCTGTTCTCTGTCGCTTACAACTCTGCAACTGTTATTTCCCTTTGGGTGTGTTTGATGAATAGTGTGTGTTTGCAGGGTGATCGCTAATTTAGAGGCTCACAGGTTGGCATCGTACGCTCCGTTTAATGCGTTCGATATGACCGCGAACCACATTGGTGAATTTCCAAATTTCTCCAGGTTCCCCCAGTTCGGACCACAGAATTTCTTTGGCCCAAGCGGTATGCCCTTTGACATGTCTCAGAACAGCGCTTTCGCTAGTGGCGTTGCTGGTCCTGGATTCACCCAGCAGATCGCTGCTATTAACCCGGAAAGTGACGTAAGTACCTTATGTACCCTATATCTAGCATAATGTAATAAAAAACTGCCTTCTTACAAGATCTTCAATCAGTATGCATCAATTATTACCAACAAAAACAATATACCTAGTTGATATTTTTCATGAAGGTGCCCTGCGCACGAGTGTTTAAATACAGACAATGATACATCATGTTATACTCACGGTAGTTCATCAATAAAAACTTTAACATCAAAATTGATTGGAAAACAAACAATGATATTATCAGCGTATAACATTTATATTCACCGTGCGCTTAGGTCATGATCAAAAACATCAGTGCACTTGACGTCATCTCTATTACTTATCTGAATCGTGTACTGACAACTACAAATGTTTGTTGATACCGGAATCAAAAGTATTCAAATCAGATGAAATCAGTTGAGCTAATATAGTTTACATTTTGATCTTGATTATCAGTCAGAGTAGGCGAAATATTCGTGTATGTGATACTTGATTAGGTTTTAAATAGGTACCTATGTGTATAAACTTTTCGCCCGCGGCGACGCACGCGTAGTAAAAGAAAATATTCTTAGGAATGAGGTGGTTTAACCGGCAAAATTAAGCGTTTTTACCTATCTCTTGACACTAAAATTATTAAACAAACAAAAAAACAATCAACCCTTTTTTAAATAAATCTAGAAATATTTGTAGAGGCATGGTTTCTATACAATTGAACTACGAGGTGAATTACGTAATTTCAGTATCTGAATATAGTAATTCAATAAGTATGACCGATATGGTTGTCTTGAAAATCAATTCAAACGGAAACAAAGCTTATGAGTATCGTAATAGTATGAAGTACATATTACATAAGTATAATATAACCTCTTAATCATAATAAAATATCTAGAATATGAAGTGGGGCATTTTTTTTTTCATTATACCTAACTAGGTATATTGGAAACATGTTACATGATGTAAGCTTGAATCTCTTCATCCCAAAGAACTGATTGTTAATAATAAACTTATATATCTATGGTCTAGCAATCTCTATGGTCTCTTAATAGCAATACTTAGATATCTATGGTCTATTCGATTTTTATGATAATTTAGCTAAAATGTTTTGAATAATATCCTTATTTAAGATGACTCAATAATTGTCTCTAAAAATGCCAAGACACAATTGGAATAAACACAAACATCATCACTACATAGTATAAAACAAAGTCGCTTTCTCTGTCCCTATGTCCCTTTGTATGCTTAAATCTTTAAAACTACGCAACGGATTTTGATGCAGTTTTTTTTAATAGATAGAGTGATTCAAGAGGAAGGTTTGAGTATATAATTTATTAGGTTTAAGACAAAGCGGGCGAAGCCGCGGGCGGTAAGCTAGTACAATATAATACAATAGCTAATATACGATTTTTTTCAGCTTATGAAGAACGTGGCCATTACAAACCGTTTCAACGATGACTCCAACCCTAATAAGTTCTACAGCGTGTCCAGCTCATCTTATTCTTCATCATCAAACCTTGGAGGTCAGGCACAAAACAACCGTGGTGCTGAAACCGTGGTCAACAATAACGGCAAAATTACCAAATACAGGGTCCAAAGTTAATTAGTTCAATCTTAACGTGACGCGATATTTGACGGATGATTAAATATTTTTCATAATTTCATTGTTTCATTTTATTAGAGTACAAAATTTCATTTATTTAGCTATGTAAGACGTAAGTACATATCTGTGGCATCTGGGAGAAACCTGTTAACTCCATTTTTGGCAAAATTTTGTTAGATACATGTTTGATAAGTACAGAAAGCGCAGATTTTTTTGATCCAGACGTGATATCTCTACGTCCACGGGAAGCAGATGAAAAAAAATGGTACCTACACTCCTGTTAAATCCAAGATTTTTTGCTACAATCAAGATATATTATACTTATCATTTATAACTTTTGATGCTAAACCTGATAACTAATATAACAAGTACATTAATGTTAATTCCAAGCTTTATGCCTATGGACTAAAACTTGTTAAGTCCCAGTTACCGCGTATGTACCAAAAACATGAGATACCTACATGTTAATTATTGCAACTTATCAGATTTGGATTTATATTTCCAATTTTTGGTATATATAACGGTGACTACTAAATTATTAAAATACAGTGTTATTTTAAGACGATACACAAAAAAAAATCCACTGCTTGGTGGGCGGAGTCTAATAGCTCGCTATCGCGAACGCGGGTGTGCGCGAAGTCATTCTTGCAAACTCGCCGCGCTGCCGCTGGCCGACTCGGGACAAACATGTATGGAGTCGTCATACAGTTATAATATTGTTATACATATATTTAATTGTTGATTTATTGGTTTTATTTTCTTGCTTATAAACAAATAATCTTCTTTTTAACAACTACTTAGACATTATTAATAATTATTATTATTTCGTAATGTTTACTTTATTACAAAATAATGCAGGTTATAAATAATCTTTGAAATAACAAAAAATATTGTTACTCTGAAAAAATGAAATGGTACTCAATAACGCGGACTACTGAATTGATTTAGATAGAATTTGATGCTGACGTAGATATTACATCATGCCCAGAAATGAAAGGTACTATTTCTAAAAGAAGTTATAAACCCTAATTCTTCTCAGTCAAAGTCAAGAGTGGAAGATAACACTAATACAGTAAAACTGATGCGAAACTTTGGATGTTAATTTGTATATTTTTTTGTTAGTTGTTACTTAATCACGTCAAGACTACATTACCAATTTTGATAAAATATAGCTAATTGCCTGGATTTACACATAGGATACTTTTTATCCGAACTGAACACTTCTGTGGGATAAAACAGGATTCACGATATAACTTAGGTTATATACCTTGTTATAGCTTTGCCCGCGTGGAATTAGTTCCACGCGGGCAAAGCCGCGGTCGGAATGATATTTTTTTAAATAAAAAAATTGTTTTAAAAAAAACAAAATATATTGACGCATGTATTTATTTTTTGCACTCTATTATAATTGTAATTATTCATTACAAATAATCAAAATAAAATAGCCAGAACAAAGTTAGGCCCTGGTAGGGTAGGTAGGCAGGTACAGCAATGTGAGACGAACACTGGCTTATTTATACCAATAATAATGTATTATAAATATTAAATTAAGTTTACTTTCTAACAACAAAAATACATAATATTAGCTAATGTGAAAACGAATCAACCAATCATCCCACAACAATGAAATGTGCACACAAATATTCATCCAAATCGGTTCATGTGATTAGGAGGAGTGACTGCAGCGCCATCTTCCGGGCCCAATTGTGTTTCCAGATCACCCAGGAACTCAATTTAATATACTTACACAAAATTTTTCGAAATGAAAACTCACATTACTATGTAAATATGAATATAAACCTGTTTTAGTACTAAGCAATTTCCCGCACAGGTGTAGTAAGTATAAATGAAATAAATATCAACATCAAATTCTTTATACAACATACTTATCTACCACCTACTAAGAAATGTAATTCTTGAAATTTTTTCGTATTTTTTTTAAATATAATACTACTCCAATGAGCTCCTGTTCCATATTACGTCCACCATACTTCCACTAAGTTCACCATGATTTTTTATTTCTTTGCACTTTGTTGCTTTTTGCTAAAAATGGAATCATGCGATAAAACCAGTAGAGCGTTGATAACATACATTTTTGACTGAATAAAGGTACTTACGAAGGAGTGGGTTACCATTGTGAACAATCAGTGGGTTTATTTTCCTTATGGATTCCGGATTTCAGAAAAGATTATCTATGCTATAAATGAAAAAATCTTACACATTCGTTATGTACTTAAAACAGGGGTACATATCAAACATCGTCTATAATACAATTATCATCAAATTTAAAATAAAACCAACTTACTTCATTAATTTGTTCAAATTGTAAGCATTCTTTTTCCTCCAACCTTTATGTTTCTTCTTCTTATTTTCTTTATTGTCCCCATTTGTCTCATTTTGTCTTATCATGTTGTCACCCTTTGTTACGATTGCGCGAGCGACACAAGTTCCCCGTGTGACGGCCGTAGCGGGAATGACTCGTGCAGCGATCGGGGTAGGAAGGAACAGGGCGGCTCTCGCTATATTGGCTGGTCGCGCGCTAATTTCAAGTATTTCTTGTTTATTTCAAAACCATCGCATATTTCAAAATTCTAACTCGGTAGACGTATAGGTTATATATTTTATAGTTAATATCCAAAATGTCGTAACTTTACGTTTGTTATTTTGAAGATGCCAGAGATTAAAAAAAAATAACAATGAGAACTTTGTATTTTTTTTCTATCGAGAAAATATCATGGAATCATGTTTCTAAAACGGTAGACGTATTGTGTTACTATTGAACTTTCTTGTCAAGAATTTTCATCACGACAACTTTAATAATATAAAAATTACGAAGGTTTAAAAAGGGCCGTAAATGTTAGAAAAATTAATTCATCACCTTAATGTAAATATCTATTTATTTTCAAAATAACCACCTTTAGCTTTAATACAAAGGCTTAAACGTTTCCTGAAGTTTTCGACGATTTTCCGTACCTTATCTTCAGATATTGTCCACTCACGAGTAAGTGTTGCCTTCAGCGCGTCTACACTTCTGTGTGAAGTTGCACAGGCCCTCGCCTCTAGAATTGACCATACGCAATCCATTGGATTAAGGTCTAGTGAATATGGAGGGCATTCCTTGGAACTTATGAACTCTGGGAAATGGTCCATACACCACTGCTGCACATTTGAGGCCCTGTGAGATGGAGCAGAGTCCTGTTGAAAAGTCCACGGTTGGTCGCCGAAGTGCTGCTGGCTCCAAGGAAGAACTACACTCTCCAAAATATCGCGTCGGTATATTTCTTGATTCATTTTCACACCTTTTTTAGGGTTCCGTACCTCAAAAGGAAAAAAACGGAACCCTTATAGGATCACTTTGTTGTCCGTCCGTCCGTCTGTCAAGACCCTTTTTCTCAGGAACGCGTGGAGGTATGAAGCTGAAATTTATATCAATTACTCAGGTCTACTGTCCCTTGAAGCTGTGAAAAAATCAAACTTCTAAGCCAACGCAATCAAAAGATACAGCCGTTTATGCCGCAAATTTTCGACACTTGCAAGGGAATCAAAACCTACAGGGTGCTTCCCGTGAACTCAGAATCTTGAAATTTGGTACGAAGCAACGTCTTATAGCATAGATAAAGGAAAAATTACGAAAACCATAAATTTTTAGTTACATCACATAATATATTTTTTTTTAATAATTTTAAACTTACTTCCCATTTCCTCATAAACGCGTAGAGGTATTAAATTGAAATTCATACCAAATACTCAGGTCTATAATACCTTTAAGCTGTAACAAAATCAACTTTGTAAACCTTGCAGGTTTGTACGGAACCCTCGGTGCGCGAGTCCGACTCGCACTTGGCCGGTTTTTTTTTACGAAAACGAGAGGAGTTTTTCCTGTTGCGCAAATGCCACGCCAAACCATGACTGAATCAGGTTTTTGCCGATGGGGGATAATTGATGTGGTTCCAGGGCGACTAGAAGAGTAAACTCTATCGTTTTGGCGGTTATGAGACTGTTCAATCGGAAAAATTTCTTCATCTGTGAAAAAAATATTTTTCCACGCTTCACCAGCGGAGGCACAATATAAGACCAGTAAGCGACATATTTCAAGGAGTATTTTTTTATCTTTATCAGCTAACCACTGCGCTTTTCGCAACTTGTAACATACAAGCTGCGAAAAGCGCAGCGGTTAGGTTAACTTGAGCTCATTTTTAACAACTCGTTGCAACGTTGAATGACTTACACCTAAATCTCGAGCCATTTTTCTTACCTTGGCGATTTCTATTCTAATTTGAACCAATCAGCTTCTGTTTTGGAAAACTACTCAGATAGCGAAGAAGATTATGATTAGTATCCAAATGAGTGATTCTTTTGTTTTGGTATTTATTTGATATGTGCCTTTATTTAAATTTTTCTTTGCATGTACACTCCTGTTAAGTCCATACTTTTATTAAAATTAGCCATAACAGTGATTCCATTGTCAAATTAACTTAGAAATAAATAAATATAACAAAAATAACGTAAAATTGTTTTAATTAAATGAATAGCAATGAAATAATAATTATTTTTATTTTGCTCATTTTGAGATAAGTCCATTCCACTGCAGTATTTTTTTTTTGGTTAAAATCTGATAAGTCCATTATTCGCTAAACTAATGCGTCAATTTTGTAAACTATACAAGCGAAAATATGATTAATATATGATATTTCATTAAAGTATGACATAATTCATTTATATCTTATATCCGATTTTTAGCAGCCAATAATGTGTTAAATTGCTTCTCCTGAAAATTTAACTTTTTGGAGTTAACAGGTGTCTCCCAAATGCCACAGATATTAAAAATCGTTGTTTCCTTATTCTGCTTTGAAAGAGGAAGGAATCAAATGCAACGTATTTTTTTACTCGCATCGGTAAGTGTGCAAATTTGTCAATAATATTACAGTTTATTCACAAAATTAACGCACAGTACCTACCGGATTTGAATAATAATAAATCATAATTTACACTGCACAACTGGTGATGTATTATGTAGACATATTTGCACCATACTTTTATGTTTAAACAAATTATATCAAGCAACACATATTAAAATATTTAATAATGATTACCATCATGCAGCAACGATGAGCGCATGCCCGTGTTTCGCTTCAAGGTTACAGATAGCATCATCTCGTTTTTGTTACAAGTCATGGGAGGACTATTAGTTTAATTTCGCTAATTTACCATCTACCTTTGTCTTTTGAGTCGTGCTCTCACGAAGCCACGAATTCGTTTTTTGCACACATCCTCTGCCATTACTGAGTTCTCTGCACTTACGACAGTAAAATTCCCGGACGCCGTCATCATTGGGCCTTCTGTTTATACTACGGTAGTCTGGTCTATTCGCTCTAGCTATATTATAGAAATCGTCTTGGCTCCAATAGTGTACATTATTGTAGAACGTCGATGGTCTCCAGACGGGACTGAAAGCTGTGTTTGGATAGATATCGGCTTCATCTCTGGAAGTTTTGACAAATGGCCTGGGTGTTTGATTCTTAAGGCGGGTATCAGGTGTGCGTATTGCAGTAGTGTCTACCGATTTGTAAGCTTTAACGATTGGAACCTCGCCACTGTCGGTGTCTTTATGTGAATTGCCTCTTGATAGAAACAATGCTTCTTGATCACCTAAAATATAAGTGTTAATTTTATAAGGAGATAGTATTGTAATTCATTTTACTATTTCTAGATGAAATGTTTATTCAATACCTCTTTTATTTCAGTTTCATGGAAAGAAAAGAGATACTTGTCTTGCGCACTTACATCAGCTCTTACATTAGCGTGATATTATCTAAGAATAGAGTCTAGATATAAATAATTACGATCATTTATAATTAAATTATTTAAATACCTGTTGCGTGTACGCCTCCTCTGTTGTTTTTCAGCTTTGTTGATACAACTATCGTATGTTTCACTTCAACATCTTCGTCTTCTTTACTTGAAGAAGAAGATTTCTCGTCTTCGAAAACATCAAGTTTTGTTGACACACAATGGCACAATGCAACTAAAACTGTACAGGGGTAGAGATAAGGTCACAGATTACTAAATAGTTACTACCACGAGTTACTACGGTATGGTCTAAATGCTATTATGTATTTTAATCTGCATATAGATGTCTAATGACTGATCTGAACATTTTGTACGATCGACTGATCAAATAAATTAAAAAATAAGAATAATTTTCAGACCCAAATTGACTATTATTTTAATTTACCTACTCCTTTTAAAATAAGATCCACGCCTAGACAAATTCCAAGCATGAAAAACTGCACTGGGTCGCTAGCTTTTATCTATGTAGGTACAAGGTATAAGTACAGCCGATGCTTGTTATTTGTTAATATTATTTGGTTCTTACCTGACGCAGCGAAGTAAACTGACAAAATTTGCGTCATCTTCAATAAAGATTGGATGAGCATAAAGCTCGGCGCGCGTGTTTCCTCCATTATATATAAACAATACAAATTACTCTAAATGATGTCGCAGAGGAAGTCCAGCAATTACCAGTATATCTGCAAGAAAATGACTAATTATGTTATTTAGTTTTAAATTTTGTTACAGGGTGAATTATATTTCGAAGAATAATTATATTCTTAGTGAGTTGTTGGTGTCGTAAACTTGGAAGGCATTATTGCTTCTGATCAATAATAATTATTACTTATCGATAACTATTTACATTTAATTTCAGAACAAAGTTTGAGATCTAGGTACATTACGTGAATCCTACTACTATTATAAAGGCGAAAGTTTGTAAGTATGGATGTATGGATGTTTGTTACTCTTTCACGTAAAAACTACTGAACCGATTACAATGAAATTTAGCACACATATAGAGGGTAACTTGGATTAACACATAGGATAGGTTGTATCCCGGAAATCCCACGGGAACGGGAACTATGCGGATTTTTCTTTAAAAACGCGGGCGAAGCCGCGGGCGGAATGCTCGTAGGAACATATTATTTAAAAATTCTTGTGTTGGGTTCCTTTTGAGAGCAGACAGAGTTCCGTAGGTTAGCTTACAGCTAGTGCACATATTATAGTAAGATTTTATCTTGATAATACTATACGAAAAATATATATTTTACAATTCCACTTCTTATATCTTAGCTTTATATACGAAAACCTATTGCTGCACTTATCTATGTCTAGATACGGGTTAAATATTATTTTAATCCACCGTAGTCGGTTAGAAAAGTACTACATGTATTTGTGTTTTGAAACGCAAATTGATTAGTGCTGCCATCTATGAACTTTAAAAGTAACTTTATCAAACTAGTTGAACAAAATGCTAAGTTGGTACGTCATGCAGTTAAAAGCTCCTTGAAATTAATACCGATAGACATCAACAGATGGCGCTGTTAACAATATCTATTAACATTATTCTGAAATATATTTTAAAGTATTGTTTTCTTTTAATAAAAATGTGAAGCTTTTGTATGATTCAGAAGCTATAAAAATTCTTAATTAATTATAATGTTCAAATTTTAACAAAATTTGCAAAACTCATTAAACTTTTTATTTTTATATTCTACTAGGTATATGCTTCTAAATGAACAATGCGCGCATTACAACTAATAAGTTATAACTTATAAGTAAAAAAATATAAAAATGATAGAAACGATATCGTTTGAAAAATAAAAGTGTAAAAAGTATTGCCGCCCAACGTGGGGCTCGAACCCACGACCCTGAGATTAAGAGTCTCATGCTCTACCGACTGAGCTAGCCGGGCTGATGGTATACTTAACGAAATTATACTTTACGTAGCATGGCAATAAATATTATTTGGGCTTCTTTTTTACTTTATTGAATAATCAAACGTATACGTTATTGTTGTGAATAAAAAAAATGTAACAATTGGAGATGTAGGTATGTAATACAATAAATTCGATTTAAATAATGGATTTTATAATGGTGGTCCTACATGGTCCTATAATAATTAATAACGTGGGTCAACCATGGGTCAACGCTACTAAAATATCATTAAGTATACTTTTTAATCTTTTTATGCATATTTCTTTGTGCAATTTTAATCTATCTAGATTCTAGACACCTTTTTACAGTCGAGAATAGAAAAGCAGAAAACAGTGTAAAATTATAAGGCAATGTTCATAGATCGTGGTTACGACGTTATTAAAAATATTTTTTCTTTGTCATACTCTTAATAATTAATTTAAGCAATTGTAGCTGCTCAGAGATCGGACATGGTCGTCGATGTCTCATACGTTACATAATAATATGATTAAAAAAAAACAACGTCTCGACTTCTTTAGATATAGCTCCCTACCGGGCTATTTACTATGGAAATTGTCAACGCCGTATATGGCATGGAAAATGGACTAAAAGATGGATTTTCAGCGTAAAAAAAATATCCAACAATAAGTTACTCTATACCTACCTTTTTTTACATCAACTAAACCGCCTTATTATCAAAATCCGTCCATCCAGTCGAAAGTTCTAAGGTAACAAATTCCCAAATAATAATTAAGCTTTCTTATGGACCGGGTATCTTTCTTTTGGTGGTAGTTGGTACCCGTATATAATAGAGAGAGACATAATAAAAATAAAAACAATAAAATAACGATTACCTATAATTATTTTATCGCGTATCGCTTCCCGCTGCAAATGTAAACATGACCTTACAAACATTCGACAAAGCTCAACAGTTTCAGAGGGTTTGTTGACAAGGGCATATTGCACACATGAACCGGGTCTCAAAGAGTCAAAGCGTCTCCTTTGGGACAACGTTCAAATGCTAGTTTTAAAGTTCTTTGCAAATACGAAACGATCTTATACGCTTAAGTTATTTGATGTGAGAAACTAGAGAGAAATACTTAGTTTATAGTGTTCTTTTCATAAAATTTATGATTTGATATCTTTGTAAAAGCTTTTTTGGGAGTATTTTAACAATACACGTTTTTAAATAAATTTTCACAGTACGTTTTATTTTAATTAATTAATTTAACTCATAAAAATATGGTTCCGTATAGATACCGAAAACAGCTATGAACCCCTCACAACATAATAAATAGGTAATTACTTTCTACGTAAAACCTACTAAAAACTTTAACAAAAATCAAAATATATTATATTTTTACCTAATCTCAATTCGCAATATGCATCAAGATATTTATTTTATCAAAGTGGTTAATCATAAGAAATTCCAGATTTTTTTTAAATTCACGTTTCAACCCCAAAGTTAGAATTCCTCCAACAAATTTTTCACCATAGAAAAACGTTGGCCATCTGCGATATTATAATACCTAAATCGGGTAATTTAGTTCGCTCATTATCTTCATTGTTCTAACTTCTAGTACACCGCACGAACATCACTTTTTACAAAGATTGTATGGTGCCTTCTGAAGCCATATTGCTCAGGTAAGGACAGTCGAGCAGATATTATATTTGTTCGAATTTTCGTTAGATATTTTTATTGAAAAAATGATAATGCTTTAAGCTGTTGAGTCCTGTGATCTTCAAGTTTGAAGAGGATCTAGGTCAGATACCTAATGTAGGCACATTTTATTTTATGTGAATTTCAGATTACTTCAACTATCTATGGAAGAAATTATACTGAAGTAAAAAATAAACCGGCATAAGCTTATATTGTTATAGCATAAGAACATTGGTAGATTCACTTACAAAAAGTATATTAACATTTTTAAATAGCAACTAAATAAATAACCTCAGTCATTTTTATTAAGAAAAGTGTCAGCGGTTTTCATCGTAACCTAAAGTTTTCTCTACGCGAGTGTACAAGTGATAGTAAATGCAAATGGCACACGGCGCAATCAGCGAAGTGCGCCCTACTGGAAAACGGGAGAGAACAGTACACTCGCATAGAGAATCATGAGTATATTTTTCTTGTACCATACAATGCCGCAATCATTTACTAAAGGAAGATGTAGTTATTGCAGACCAATTTCATGGAATTGATCAGAATTTTATTTAAGTATGAAAATTATTTTCTATGGTCTGTTATTTCAAAGAAAGCTTATTTGAAACATGTCCACATTTTATTTTATGTACAGACACCATTGAATTTAATTTAATAACGCGAAATGTCGTGTTCAAATGTCAACCATTTTCTATTTCTTGGTGAGTGAGCGCGTCGTATCGCCAACTTTCACATCAATTGCTTTGAAAGAAATAAATAAACTTTTCTTTACCAAAATAATATAAGAAAATGTTTAGTGGAACCGAAATTTATAGAAAAATAAACCTACTAAGAATTAAGGACTTTCGTCGCGGTCGGTACAGTACGAATTTACATAATAAATTTCTGTATTCCTGTTAGTTATCAATGAATTATTTCATTGATTTAACATAATACCTATGTTGAATTTGCAATATAATGTATTTTTGGAATATTTTAACAACGAAATGAAATTACATAGGTACACATTTGTCAGATACTAAGGGTCTTAGTCATACCATCCTAATGCACATTCGATATTTTAATGATTTTATTTACTTCTAAAAAATATTAAAAAAAATCTCATTCTATGTCTTTACCAAAACTATTTTTGTAAGGGTTCGGATGGAAAGTTGTTTGAACTCCGATTTATTAGAACTAGAATAAGAGTTCGCTATCCGTTTGGAGTCAAACTTAAGGCTTCTTATCATTTCAAAACTTTTTTGTGGACCAGTATCTACTAAATAATGTATGATGAAAAGGGAAGTTAACGTGACGCTATTTTTTATAACGGAAGAATTACAGTAAGATAAATAATTTGGTATGTTTAAAAATATGGTTATATATATATAAATTAAAATGAATAGCCAAAAGTTTAGTTCAGAACCATGAGAGAAATCGGTGACCTTGTTTATAAAAATGTCTAAAAATTTATTTTATACATAGTACATACCATCTACTATTTTGATTTTGACAGAAAGTCAGTATTTAAAACATAATAGAGCAGGCTCCAAGGAGATGTTCGTTTGCAAAAATAGCGGACCTAAATCTGACTTCTGATATATATTGTATAGATTCCAGACATCCTATAGACAGATGTTGCCAACCAGTTTTGTGGTCCCCCTCCCCCCACCCCGGTAATTAAATATGGCATACAATGAAAAAAATAAAAATTTCCGAAACATGCCGTGTGGGGTATCAAATGAAAGAACTTATTGAGTAGATCACGAATATATAGCATACTATAACATTTCTTACACTTTCTCTAAGATTTTTTAGAAAAATTACGAAAATGCTCAATTTTTGAGTTAACTTTAAACCACTATAGATTGAAAACTCATGAATATATTTTTTAAATTATTATTTTAAATAATTAACAATAGTCCATTGTTTACGATTCAATAGTTCGTACAGTGAAATAGTTGCATGGGGGAGTGGGGGGAGCATTCAAAGATGGCGAGTATATTTTCAAGTTTATGCCAAATCTAATCACACAGAGGCTGATTCAAGAATTTTCTGCCATATTTTTCAGTCTGTCAAACACAACGACAGTGCAGAGATAATAATTCTAAGCCCTGACACCGATATTTTTGTATTAGGCCTTTATTTCTTGCAATAATTTGAAAATATACTCGCCATATTTGAATGCTTCCCCCACTCCCCCATGCAACTATTTCACTGTACGAACTATTGAATCGTAAACAATGGACTATTGTTAATTATTTAAAATAATAATTTAAAAAAATATATTCATGAGTTTTCAATCTATAGTGGTTTAAAGTTAACTCAAAAATGGAGCATTTTCGTAAATTTTCTAAAAAATCTTAGAGAAAGTGTAAGAAATGTTATAGTATGCTATATATTCGTGATCTACTCAATAAGTTCTTTCATTTGATATCCCACACGGCATGTTTTGGAAATTTTTATTTTTTTCTTTGTATGCCATATTTAATTACCGGGGTGGGGAGAGGGGGACCACAAAACTGGTTGGCAACATCTGTCTATAGGATGTCTGGGATCTATACAATATATATCAGAAGTCAGATTTAGGTCCGCTATTTTTGCAAACGAAACTCCACTGAGAGTCCGGTCTATAATACGTTTACAACAGAAAAGCCTGTAATAATATACTTCAATCTTGTTATGGCGAAGCTTATTGCTATAATTAAATATTTCATTGCTCTATAATTTAAATCTAATAAACTGTTTGTCGCAATTAATGCTATGAATTGTGAGTTCCCTCATAGTAAATAAACATTGATTAAAAATAAGTGCTTTGGCGTCCGTCAACCGTCATTTTGAATGATGTAAGTTGAATCGTAAGTGGTTGGCGAGCTTTTGATTGAAATGACCATCATTTTTCGATTTTGAAGTCATTTTTCTAAGAAAAACTTTTTATTTTACTTTATGCTAAATCTTACATCATTTCTATAACTTGGTTCTTGTGTGGTTCTTTTGTAATAAGACAAATTTTTCTCGTGAAATTTTCAGCGATGCTATACTTCTATTTCTTAAAGCAACAAAGTACAAACAGACAAAAAAGGCAATCTGATTTTTATTATAACCGGTATGGTAGTAATTACTAATTAGTTAGGTATATTTAAAACTAATTTAACATCGTATAAATCTTATTAATATTGAGTTCACTGGAAAAATTTAGCATAGAAATTTAATAGCATTTCATGATCTAAAAACCTAGATTTTAACGAATACCAGACTGTCAATTGGATTAAGTACCTATTGTGATATTATAGTTCCGCCACTTTTCTGTGTTGATTTGTGCAGCTTGTAAAGGTTTTCGAATGACAAATAATTCTTTAAACAATTTTTGACGATTTTTTTTCTTCAATGTTAAAACATTCGCATTTAATTCCATAAAAACAATCCCACATAGTAAATTGGATTCATTTTTAAAAGCATAGTATATAGAAGTGATGAGTTTCAATATTATATACTTAGACTTACATAATATACTTCGCTGTAATAGAAAATAAGTCCCAACAAGATAATATTCTTGGTCACAACATTCATTATTCATCTGACATGAGGTGATTACGTACGTTGTTTATTTTGTTATTATTATATTTTATCTAAACACAATCGTGATTATCGGTTCGAACGAGATGTCGGCGTCTTGTGAACGATGTTTTGGTTCTTTGTTTTGTTTTTATAGCACCGAATGATAGACAATTTCGATATTGATTTTGTAAGCGCTAAATTAATATTCGTTGTGATTTATTTATTTATTAAAGAATTATAGACAGGTTGTCTGTGAGGTGTGGATATGTTGGAAAGATTGTTTGAATTGTTTTTCAAAAGCTTGACAATATTATTATTGTAAAGATTTTAACTGAATTAATTTTTAAACCACATAAAACATAATAATTTAAACGTTTGCAGATAATACAAACAATACTTTTCAATTTTGTATTATTATCATTTTAATTTACACATATTAAAAGCTCATTGCATATAAGATTCCTACACGGTTTCTATTGAAGTTGATAAAAATTAACTAATTGCACGTTTTCCTTTTTGTTTTGTAAGTATACAGTGTGCAATGAATGAAAAATGCCACTCATCTAAGTAAAACTGTAAATAATTAACTTGCCTTGAGTGAACTTTCTATTTAAGGGTGAAACCATCTGCGACAAATACACTCCAAATAAATGATCGAGTACCCTCGGTTTCCATTTATAAATGCAGCATGAACCTTATTTCAAGGGTATAAAGTCAAAAGTTGGAAGTTAAGGATGTGTTAAGGTGAACTTTTAAAATTGCCGGCTTAAAATATGATACAGTTTGTGCAAGTCGAAGTGTCATGCTTTAGTTTTGACATTAATCCTCGGGTCTATTAAGGCACCTGATGCAGGAGGTGTTTTTGTTTTATATTTCCATTGTTACATACTAGTTCCACAGCTTTTACGAGTTTGTGATGTAGTTTTAAAGCTATTGCATTTTCGAATATCTTTAATACAAATAAGTAGGTACCTATTTGTATTATTGTACCATTCATTTGATAAATGCGATGTAAGTTTGGCAAAAATACGGTCGTATAAAATGTTTATAAAAGTACGAAAGTATTACGAAAGTATAATAGCTCATAATCATTATTGTTTGCACTTTGCATCAACATAATGTGCGCAATTGTAACTGTCCAAAAATCGAAACTGTAAGTAGTCATACCAATTGGTCATACGTATCTGGGACTTATAATTGACAGAAAGTTTAACTGGCAGCCACATATCAACTCTGTTTGTGATCGACTCCGAGCTATTCTAGCTAATATAAAAATTATTAAAAATAAAATGCCTTTTAAAATTTTGCTAATGCTATATGTATAACGCCCTAGTTAATAATGTTATAAGCTACGCACAGATCACAGAAACTGAAGCTACGGTATAAGTAGCTACGCCCGAACCTTTAAAAGCTATTTGAAGAACATTGAATCACTACAACTAAGAATATTAAAACAAATAGTATCTCCTAAGATAAAAAAATTATGTAAAAATAGTATTGAAAATCTCTTTCACCATTGTAAAGTTTTGCCGGTAGAATCTTTGTTCCATTACACAATATTAAAAGAACAATTCTTTAACTTTGACCTGCAGAAAAAACTTGATAACGTAATCATTACCCGTCAACAAACTAACCAACGCTTAATCATTCCAAAAATAATTAACATTTATGGTAAAAGAACAACTCGTTATTTAGTTCCTCAATTATTAAATAATCTTGATCTGAACCTAAAAAAAGCATAAATAATAATAATGTTAAGTCTAAATTAAAATTGCATTTTGTAAACAACCTGTATATTGTATAATGTGGTATAATTGTCTTTAACTTGTCGCGAGCACACGAGCGCGCTGTGCATCGTATTTGTCGTGGATAGATTGCTTTGCATGCCGGACAAAGCTTTGTGGTTTTTGGCATGTTCAATTATGTAAAATGTATTTGTTATTGATAAATAAATAAATAAAAAAAAAAATTATAGGTAACTCCTTACCTCATAAAAATGAAATCTAAGATGATAATATCAGCTTTTTATTAGAATATCAAATCATGGCTAAATAATATGCATTTTATACATATTATACGTATTAATATATTTTTTATACTTATAAAAGGTGTGGCAAAAAGTAACGCAGCATGCGAATACACATAACGAGCGGCATCTTATCTATTTTTTAACCGACTTCCAAAAAAACGAGGAGGTTATCAATTCGGCCGGTATAATTTTTTTTTATATGAATGAATTATTCATACAATAGTCAAGAGTAAAGTGTCAATCATACTATCGCGAATGGACATGCTGAGAGTTGCAAAAAATATCCGCTTTGAGGATCTAATTATTATACATATATACAATAGCTTTATTGAATAATTAATGTGTTTGCTGAAAAAAATATATATTGAAGTTGTTTCTTGGTGTGGTGACGAGTGACAGGTTTATCATCTGAATTGTTCAAAATATATCTATTTCTATCGTTATCTAACTATAACTCTTATAACTTATATGGACCCAAAAGCATGAATTGAGATTTGCAAATGTGTTAAATTAAAATATAATAGAATAAAGAGATATTGATTAATTACTTGTTTTATCACTCGGCTCCTATATGAATGCACTTCTCTTAATGTGACAGCATCCGATCCTCGCAAATCTATTTCACGTGCAAGTTGTATTTTTACGACAATAGGTTAGTGGAATATGTCCTTTTCCATCTATATTGTATATTTAAAAAGTTACTATCGTATTTATAAAGTAGAATAAGGCATCAACATTCATGCATGAAAATGATATACTCACAAATACTTCTATAACATCGGGACTTTTTGGAACTATATTGCTCTAATGATACTGTATATTTATTCTAATAATATGATACCACCAAGCTATTAAAAAGAATCTTCAAAAGCCCTAATTTCCATTATGCGATCCATAACAGTAAAGTTAATGTTATTAACACGAGTTTTCCTTTAAACCAGCATCTTCCCCATCAAAGCATCTCAGCCTACTTTACAGTAATCGTAAATTTTAATCACGCTTACGAAGGGAAGGAAAAAGTATGACATAATAAGAATATATTATTAGGCGTGCAGGCGGTGAAGAAAACATGTTTTTGATTTACTTAGACGAAGTTCAAATTAGTTTTTGGTTGCTTTTGTATCATTTTAATGTAAATTCTGCCTTACACTTTATATAAATCTTTTAAGGAATATGTTAATATTTTGTTTACTTACCTAGTTATCATAAGATTTTTTTCGTATTCCTTAACAACTCTTCCAAAAACATGATTAGTAATACCGTTTATAGTTCAAACAAAACATCACAAAATCGAGGTTTTATGAATATTGGTACGTAGGTACCTACACATAACAGCTAATAAGAGCCACATTTTCCGATAATTTCGAGCAGACGTTAATTTCGACTTCAATTGTGTTTGTTTTATACGTACCCATACATGTGTTCAAGGTATTAACATTTCTACCCAGCTTATTGATTACGCGAGCAATTCAGTTCCGAGTACTGTACAATTATGTTAACAAACCAATTTTCCTGTATTGAAAATTATACGCTTCAGCAATTACAAGATACTGGTACGAGAGTTTAAACTGGATATTTTGGTAATCATTATCGGAAACTCGATCGAACAAAAATTGGCGGTAATAAAAATTAAAAATTAAAAAAAAATGTGACAGTGTTACCCTTAAACATAATTTCAAATTGAAAAAAAATACGTATTTTTTTACCTATATTTTAAATAAACTTCACATCTATTATTTTTATTTAAATAAATACACACCTGGAAATATAGTCCGTTTTCTTATGGGAAAAGGTATACATTTTTGAGTAAAGCAATGCCATTTGGTACGAATGTTGTACTCGTCCACCTAAGCCCAAATCGCCCGGTAGCCAGGCATTACTCCCCGGAAGGAGGGAGGGAGGGGGGGTTAAAGAACAGAGCGCCCGGCGCTCGGAAAAAAAATTCTGGCGGATTAATTTGGACCTTTGAGTCGAATTTGGTGTCGTTATCAGGTAACTAGATGATGCCCAATTCATTCCCCATACCAGGTTTTTAGGGTTCCATAGCAAAATATGTCACAATCCTTAAAATAAAAAACTTTTAGTAGTGAAAAAATCCAAACAAACCAGTATAGTTTTATATTTTCGTATCAAACTTAGTTTATAAAAAATACTGTCTGAAAGGCAATTTAATGCAGATTATAAAAACATTAACATGTAACATATATTTTATCATTTTAAATGTAAAAAAAATTATACAAAGTACAAAAACGTTTGACAGCGCAGCGTAGGGGACGGCTAATAGACCCGAAAAACAAGCAATATTAACAAAAAAAACCAGCCAAGTGCGAGTCTGACTCGCTCATCGAGTGTTTCGTACTTATTTGTCCCATACCATGTTAACTGGTCTGGTAGGACCTAGATATCTGATACTCACAAACTTTCGTCTTTATAATATTAGTGTGATTTTTAATCATCTTTAAATTATAAATGAAGTCAGGTAACATTGTTAAAAATAAAGATATATAATAGAACGTTATAGTATTAATAATAATAACAACCACCTCCACAATTGCATAATTCGGTACATTTGAGCTGGCGCTTAAAACACTTCAATCTGGAACTGCAAGATTTCACGCACCGACATCTTATTAATTCAAAGCTTCTCTTTTCTTTTTATTTCAGACGGGGAATGAATATTCAGATTTTTTGTAGGTCCCCAAATATACACAGCCTGTAAAACTGCCCTTAAGGTGTGTTGTTTAAGGGCAGCTTCTGTGGGAGGCAAATTTTCTATTTGCATGTCCTTTTATGTTAAAAATTGTTTGCGACCCTCATTTACTGTCACAGCGGGGTATGATTTGAAAAACAAACATGTACTTATAATACTTATAAAAATATAAGTTCTGGTTAAGATAATCTTTAAAATATCGTGACCGTCCTTAGCTATCATGCATTGTAATCCCAAACTTTTCAATTTCACTGTCTGCATATTTGCCACTGTAAAGTGCTTCATACCCTCGTGTGGCTTTAGGATATGGCTTCCATGCCTCAAATGGAGTTTATTTGCGTCTTGCATTAAATATGAGTTTGTGTAATATCTGGTAAAAGAATGGAATAAGGGCAAAACGTGTGTTCTTTGTGGACCTGATACAAGAATACCATTTCTTAAGAATTATTTGTCAAGAAATTAATTTGGGTACTAAACTGAAACTCTAACATTTATTTATTTAATTAGACTTCTTATAAAAGCAATTTTGAATCGTCATAACATTTTTTTAACATTTATCACCGATTCGGAAAGCAGTATGTATGGAGAAGAACCGGAAAAAAGAAACTCCTTATTTGCTCTTTTAAAATCTTGTCAATATTAAGGTACAATTTAATTTTTCATAGTAATATGTAACTACTAATAAGTCCATTATTTAAACATGAAGCTAGCATTGTTACATGCCAGGTTTTGATGATTTCGTCCTGTGCCGATGTGTACCCATAGTTCTTTTAAACCTTCTAGCTTTGGAACACACGATATAGTAGTAGTAGCCAAAATAATGTTAAGAACAGTCGACACATATAGCTAGTACAGAATATCATGTGTTCCAAAGCTAGAAGGTCTAAAAGAACTATGAGTACACATGCATTTGAGGCATGGAAGGCATATACGAATGTCATACGAAGTATGCAGACAGTGAAATTGAAAAGTTTGTGATTACAATGCATGATAGGTAAGGACTAAGGACGGTCACGATATTTTAAAGATACTCTTATCCAGAACTTATATTTTTGTAAGTATTATAAGTACATGTTTGTTTTTCAGATCATACCTCGCTGTGACAGTAAATGAGGGTCGCAAACAATTTTTAACATAAAAGGACATGCAATTAGAAAATTTGCCTCCCACAGAAGCTGCCCTTAAACAACACACCTTAAAGGCAGTTTTACAGGCTGTGTATATTTGGGGGCCTACAAAAAAATCTGAATATTCCTTCCCCATCTGAAATAAAAAGAAAAGAGAAGCTTTGAATTAATAAGATGTCGGTGCGTGAAATCTTGCAGTTCCAGATTGAAGTGTTTTAAACGCCAGCTCAAATGTACCGAATTATGCAATTGTGGAGGTGGTTGTTATTATTATTAATACTATAACGTTCTATTATTATATATCTTTATTTTTAACAATGTTACCTGACTTCATTTATAATTTAAAGATGATTAAAAATCACACTAATATTATAAAGACGAAAGTTTGTGAGTATCAGATATCCAGGTCCTACCAGACCAGTTAACATGGTATGGGACAAATAAGTACGAAACACTCGATGAGCGAGTCAGACTCGTACTTGGCTGGTTTTTTTTGTTAATATTGCTTGTTTTTCGGGTCTATTAGCCGTCCCCTACGCTGCGCTGTCAAACGTTTTTGTACTTTGTATAATTTTTTTTACATTTAAAATGATAAAATATATGTTACATGTTAATGTTTTTATAATCTGCATTAAATTGCCTTTCAGACAGTATTTTTTATAAACTAAGTTTGATACAAAAATATAAAACTATACTGGTTTGTTTGGATTTTTTCACTACTAAAAGTTTTTTATTTTAAGGATTGTGACATATTTTGCTATAGAACCCTAAAAACCTGGTATGGGGAATGAATTGGACATCATCTAGTTACCTGATAACGACACCAAATTCGACTCAAAGGTCCAAATTAATCCGCCAGAATTTTTTTTCCGAGCGCCGGGCGCTCTGTTCTTTAACCCCCCCTCCCTCCCTCCTTCCGGGGAGTAATGCCTGGCTACCGGGCGATTTGGGCTTAGGTGGACGAGTACAACATTCGTACCAAATGGCATTGCTTTACTCAAAAATGTATACCTTTCCATACAAGCATGCCCATAAGAAAACGGACTAATACATTTTTTTTCTCTAGACTCGACCGTGTCAAAAAGTTTGTGACAGATAATATATAACAACAATCATTCACCACTTTTTTCGTCTATACAGAAAAAAAAAATAGAATTCCATATTTAAAATAAAACGTATCATTATGGGAGGCGCCACACTGAGACAGCATGACAGTTAGGGACGTGTTTGTTTGTATAATATTTTTTGTTTGTGATTGTTGCATTTGAGACGCTGGCTGCCCTGCCCCTGGTTTCAATCTATCCCTTACATTCGTTGGAATAAAATGGGAATAAACAACGGACAGAACAATTGCAGGAATGTCAAAGGGTTTAAAAAAATAATTTGTTGGTACTTTATCAGTAGATAAAGATGTTTGTTTGTAATCAAATATAATTTTGGTTCTCTATAGTTTGTTATAAGTAGGTACCTACCTACCTTTACCTTTCACTTTGGTGAAAATTAAAATTTTCATAAATGCTTAAAAAAATTCCCAAAAATGGTTATTCGAATTCCTGGAAATGGAATTAAGAATTCAGTCCGATAGTTTTGAGTTGAATTTTAACAAATAAATGAAAGTCGAATTTTTATTCTCCCTAAAATATTGACTTACTTGACTAAGGGCCGATTTTTCAATGCTTGGATAAAACTTATCCGTCCAATAAAGTATTACACGATAATATTAAAATGTCACGTAAACTGTCAAATACGGGCAATTAGAATACGTTTTTGAAATGGTAGTTTTATACAGTATTCGACGAATAAGTTTTATCCAAGCATTGAAAAATCGGCCCTTACTTAATTAAATAAATACATTATTTTAATCTTCTTTGTATGATATAAAACCGTTACTTATGATTTTAATTAGATAGTCTGTTCCAATACAGACTTATTTACTCTGTGGTGTGAATACATTCGCTATGTTATGTCAGACGTTTGATAATTTAAGGCTTTTGTGTCGGAACATTGTTAATTACAGGCTTGTATCGCTAAATCTATTAATTTATAATAACAGTGCTATTGCGACAGCCTATACATCATCATGTTGTTATATCAGCCCAATTAAATATCACGTAGGTAAGTTTTCAAAATACTTACTATTGAAATATAGGTATTCTTGTGTAAGTAATGTCAGCTAGCTACTAGTTAGTATTCTGTGGTAATGCTTAATTACGTAGTTCGTAGTAATTTTTATGTAAAATAAAAAATGTGTGTGTTTTTATATTTAACTATGAAAAAGCAAAATTTAATGTAAAGTTTGTTGCTTGGCGGTACATTTGGTCACGTAGGTATTCTAAAAATACATAAAGCAATATATTTATTATAATATAATATAATATAAAACAAAAGCTACAGAAATAAAAGGTTTTGTCAAGTCTTCAAATGTCTCAACACTTGTAACAACCAAACAAGAATTATGATACACGCTCCGACAATTGATTCTATCTTACAAACACATTTTATTCATTCCCAACGCATCCGAGAAATGTTAAGTTTTCAAGAAAAACAACTGATCGATTGATACCTCTATCTAGCGAGCAATAAAATTGAATGACCGTCGGTTTCCAAGATTTATTGGCTTCCTTAGCGCCAAGCTTTTTGTACAGCATCGCAGTCTTTAAATATTTTTATTATTATTTAAGCGGTTATTTATTTGCACTAAACAGCATGAAACCGCAGACGGACGTATTTTAAACACGGAATATATGGATAATCGTTTACACTTTTAGATTTACTGCGTCCAAATGCGGTCGGTTAGACTTTAAAGTTACTGTATCGTGGACCCAGCTGTTGAACGTTTAAAATAAATGACGCGAAAAAGTGTATAAAGATCTTCCTAAGAAGCTTTCGTTCGGTAACTAAAAGGTTACGCTCTTCGTTCTGGGTTAGGGTCCAGGCTTCACAACCATATGTAAGTATTGGTCTTATAACCGTCTTGTATATCCGCAGTTTGGTTTTTTTTACTTAAAAGCCTGGACACGAGCACTTTATGCAATGCTGCACCACACTTGAGGGTATTTTGGATGCGGATTTTAATTTCTTTGGAATATTATGATTCCTTGATATGTATTAGGGAAAATTGATATAAGAAATTTTAATAAGGTTAATAATGTCTTATTTCTTGGTTGGTTTTGAATTGTTGAAGATATGGTTATAAGAAATAATGGTACTTAATTCAATTGGTCACTTTATTTAGGTTGGTAGGTAATAGGTACATATATTTTATTACGAAGATTTTTACCCTAACCGTTGACGAAGCTTTTGCTTTGCGAAATACAATTCTAGAGGGCGTTATGCCTTGCTCATATAAATATAATATGTAATTCGATACTTAGGGGACGCGTAATCCAACATCTAGGAAGTGTTGTAAACCGCAAGCTTGTGTGTAACTTATATTAAAATGAACAGCAATTTGTGTCGCGTCGATAGCGGAACGATCAATCTTCCGAATTGAAACACGCGGTATTTATACAGGAATATAGGAAACTTGGGAATCGCGTTTTGGAAAATTAAAAAAAAAATCTGATATATTTTTTTGTCAAATGAATTACGCATTGAATTAGGCTCCCAAAATAATTGAATGACATGAATACGAAGTTTTATTAATTTAATTAATAATATTCAAAAAAGTATTTTTAAGATAAAAATAACATAAAGGTAGGTAAGCAGTTACGTTTATTCTTGTAAGTAATTGTACTTTTCGTAAATCATTTTATTATGTTACCGAATCTCACTATTTTTAATAGAGTTTATTTCTTAATCCAATTTTCGAAGTGGTCTGAAAAATTAATAAACGTTTACGTTGAAAATTCAATTCAAGAAGTCTCCACAGATTTACATAGGGTCTTATTCAAATAAGACTAGGGCTCCGTATCGGCGACGTCGACGATCGCTTGATTGATCACCTCAGACAATTTTTAATCATTCAGACACCACGTGAATAAAAAAAAAAATCTGAACTGAACTGTAAAGCTGTTTTAATAGGGTTGTTATTTCGTGAATACATTACATCTGCTGTGTTGACAAATGGTGTCCGTAGCCGATATAATATTGTACAATCTATTATTTGCTTTTGATAAACATAACGGAAGAAGGCTTCCATTTGTCCGGTTGAATAATGATAATCATTAATTACGTCTTTGCAACATGGTCGATTATTGTTTGATACTGTCAAGTACATGCCACGTGCTTTGTTGCGAATTCTATAAGTGGAAAGATAACGTATAAGAGGTTCAACCTAACCCGCCATTACGCGCATTGTCCCGGCACTCAATGCATGATTAATGGCTGCAGACTGCCAAACGTACCAAAACATATTCATTCGTGGGAACCGCTACGTCTCCTGACAATGCTTACCCTATCGATATTTCAATAATGGCGAAAAACGCCATGTTTACCCGCGCTCGATTAACCATGGAGGATGGGTTTTTAAAAAATCTACCAGCGTCTGGCGCGTGCTTAAAATGAACGCATCAAAGCATTTCGAACTTTAATCCCGACACATAGAACTGACAATTCAATAGCAATGTCTATATGTTTTGTTCTCCCTAAAGTGAAGAGAATGCTGTTTTATTGGAAACAGATAATTTATTTCGTGTATTTATTTGTTGCGGCTCGTCGGATTCAATATCGTGGGAGTTAGTCGATTTTCTCCCAATAATGTCCGCCTATATTAGCGTATTTATCTTGCGAACGTATATTGATGTTTTATCCTTAGGGCGAAACAATAGGCAATCGATCTAGTGCTAAGTACCTACCGCTGTCAGTATTGTGAATCTGGGAGATGGGTATTTAGCCTATAATCGTCTGATTTCTTAATAATGAAGGATTATAGTTTACTAGTGGTTCGCCCCGGCTTCGTCCGTGGTACATATTTACGTTTTCTCTCCATAAGAACCATCCTCGTAATTCAAGGAATATAATAAAGAAAGAATTATCGAAATCGGAAAGGAAAACGGGTTTCATTTTTATATAATATATTATAGATTATTAAACTATGTTATTATTAACATTATCCAACTTTACTTTAGTTTATTTACTAGTTTCTGAATTTACATTGCATAAATTGAGTTGAGTTGTAAAGTTCATCTAATTTAGACAACCCAATTTCAAGGAAAATTCTCAACAAAATTTTCTACGAAGCCACTTCGAAATTAAGATACGATTATTTGGAAGTTGTGTATTTATGGATGAAATTTGTAAACTCCATTAGCAATGGGAGCGAAGTGACTGGAATTAACTTAGACCCGTGTCAACCGCGAACATTCTTAGACGAAGTTTGTTTATATCGAGTTATATCTTATCTGAGCTTTATGACTTAAGATTTTGAGAGGAAACGTATAACATTTTATACTCGTTTCTTATTATATAGTATCTTAAGCGGCATCAAAGCTAGTTAAAAGTAACTCATCAAGGATAATTGTGAAAGTTTTAATTTCAAATATCTTAATTCCTATGTCGCTTTATATATTGTACATATTTGACCAAAAATAAATAAAGAACTAATATAATCTTGTAATCATGTTTTCGGTGCAGCCTCATTTTATGATCATCTAGTTGAGGCCTTTCTGAATAAACATTCAGAAGTCAGAACACTCTTCAGAAAACTAATAACGTAGATTGATTTTCCCGCCTTTCGCACTTTCGATTGGTGACAATGTTTAAGTTAAATTAATTAAACCTTTATTTAAGTGTTCAGAAAATAATCCTAGTATAAAACTTTCCTCGTTAAACCTAATTCAACCGAATTGCTTTGCTCGGATTTAATATAACTAGTTTTTAAGGCGCCGCTTAGATTAAGTGGGTTGGATTAGGATGGTCGGCAAACAAGATTAGGTCGTTAATAAGAAAATTAAATAAAAGTTTATTTATTAATTACACTAACGTGTGTTGAATGTTTATATAAATATGGTACTCAATCGTTAGATTTATTACGTTTATAAATATTTTCACTTATACAATACTTGCTACTGATAGTTTAGTTTCTATGACATAGGTTACGAATATGCTTTCTTTAAATAATAAATCGTTTTTTGCGCACTTACAATGTAGGGTCAGCGCCATAACTTATTCCAGTAACAAATTTCCATGGTCTCTTGTTATTATCTAAAACACTGCAACCATATCATAAACTTCAAACCCATAATCCTCAGCACCTAAAACAATTCGATTAACCAAAGCCGTAGCAGTGAAACCTACAAGTTTCAAACTGAAACACAATCTATTCTCAAATCCAGCACAACTTGGCAGACCGGCTAATCTCGGATCGCTTATACAAATGCTATTCGATCCCTTCACGCCTCAATCGCTCCGTCCTAAATAACGACAAAGGGTGAATGGGGTAAGTAGTCGGTCACCTCGGTGATAGTGATTGGGGCTACAATGCTCATGCTTTCAATCTCCACCCGTTTGATGAGTTCGCGCTCCCAATTGTGTTTTTCTGTTCGCGAATGAAAGTAGCACAATCATTCTTTGCCACAGATGAAGCTTAGTCAAAGGACTGCTATGAATCCTTTTTGGTTGTCGCCAGCTGTTTTTGAGTCACTGAAATATGCACTATCCTATATACAAATTGAATTTTAGAATGTCACCACATAACATGAAATATTTGAAACAGGCATACATATTTGAATCGTGTTTCAGTAGTCGAGCGTCATGTATTAAAAATTAAAATACGAGGAAGTGGTACTGAATATGTTACTACTATGACCTACATACAAGTAGGATAGTACGCTAGAGCCGAATATTCAATTTGTCAAGAGGAAACGAACTCAACGAATTCTATCTATCTTATAGATATTTTATGTACTTACTTTCAACTTACAGTACTAAAAAATTTCACTATATTGAGTATTGACCCAGATCTAGCTAAAATACCTACTGTATTACACAAAAGTAACTGTTAACGGCCCACATTCGTATTCTTAATTTGTACCCAAACAGAGTAGTAATTTATATGGAACCACCATTATCCCAATTGCCCAGTGCACTATGAACTCATAATTCAGAAAGTTCAACAGTCGCCCGTATCCTTTCGATATAAGATTTCTTTTCCTACTGAAAATTCGAAGCGGTATTTCCTTAACTATTCCAAGCAACTGTCCCCTTACGGTCTGCTGAACATTGGGAGTAGGTCCTTAATTACGTGATAGTAGTGGACCGCTTTTGTAGCAGCCCTCTTTGTGTGGACGGCGTGAAGCGTCCGCTTTAATCACAGAATATCAAATTTTCCTACGTTCACTGTGAGTACGTTGCTAATTTTGGACGAATGCTGAAGGTAGCGAACTTACTCTGTGTGATTTCGGACAGCAATTAGATTTCGCAACTACTAACTATAATGCGACTTGGAAATTCTATTTATCTAACGACCATGTGTCGGGTTGACAATACAATTTGGGGTAGCGAGGGATTATCTTAGGGCGTTTGTCCACTACAAGGAATTTTACGGTCCGGCATTCCGATTTATTACGGTCCGGTATGGCACGCCATTAATCTAAATACTAGCTTGTGCACTATACGTAATTTTACTGTCCGACATTTTACTTTTCCCTATTCCGGATGGTTTTTTGTGTCTACGAGTCGCTGTAGGTATAATTGTTTTCGAATGCCCACTTGCTTGGATTTTACTCTTTTTACTGCATATGCCAATTGAAAGCAAGCTCTTGTTTTACTTTCTTTTAGTTGGCAATGAGATTTGAGAAGTCGGTATTGTTATTTTATATGTACATTGACCAAGCATTGACCTATAATTATTATCTAACACGCATTTTAAATCTCTTACGGAACTTTACTTTTTATTATAACGAAGTATTTTAAAAATATATTTCACCTTCTATATTTTTTACTCGTTTCTTGTAAAATGCTAAAACAATCATTTATGATAGCATTATACCGCCAAACTTCCTTGAACTATACCGCACTGATCCGAGTAAAGACGGACAGGTGCACAAGCAATTCATCGGTTTTTTCATGCCACACCGGACCGTAAAAAATCGGAATGCCGGACAGTAAAATTCCTTGTAGTGCACAAGCGCCCTTAGAGTCGGTGGGGCCATTCGTACTTATGGTAGTCCTAATTATTAGTGGAATTTGTAATTTAGTAACGGCGAAGGATATACTTGTAAACTAATGGCGTTGTACTACCCTAATGATCTATCAAGATAAGCTGTGCTTAAATTTAGTGAGTTGAATGGGTATAATACTGTAATTATATCGTGTCTTATTTGTGTCGATTTACCAAAACAAAAATTTGACTGAATCTAAAATAGTTGTATGATTATTGCAATTTGTTATCGAGCCAACACTTGCAAATCAGAATATTCTGCATACTTGCTTTAAGCAATATTTTCAATGATAAATTCATACTACATTTTTAATCAAACCAAAAGCATTTTAGACGAAAAGTTTTTATAATTCTCGTCATGCATTTGTACAAGTTTCATAGCTCTGTACGTGCAAGCGATAGAAGAAGCTATTGTTTTTGTGAACATCCATTAAGCATTTAGTACCTTCAATACGTTGTTAATCTTGTTTTATGGCCGTAATAAAATAATAATGTCCCCTACCTGGAAGGCAAAAGTTTATGATATAAGTTGGACAATAAGTCTATTTTTTAGCTCGATATTTATGACTGCTACGTTCATTTCAAGGTTGGTATGGAATATATTACGGCTTCAGTAAGAATACTTTTTATATTAATATAAAAGCCATCTCCAACTGTTTTTATTATCTGCAATGTTCGCATTACTTTAATATAATATACATACTTATGAATTATTTATCGAGTTCTGTTTGATTTAAACTCAACGGTATTTAAAAAAGGAAATGAAGTATGCAAGCACCTTTGGTTACGAAATTTTCTTTCGTATTCAGGTATTCATTTTTACTGAATGTTTATCGTATGCATATAAGTTATATCACTACATAGTATAAAACAAAGTCGCTTTCTCTGTCCCTATGTCCCTATGTCCCTTTGTACGCTTAAATCTTTGAAACTACGCAACGGATTTTGATGCGGTTTTTTTTAATAGATAGAGTGATTCAAGAGGAAGGTTTATATGTATAATAACATCCATTAAATAGTGGAGAAGTACTGTTATTTTTGAGGTTTCTAATGTGATGTCGTAAAAAATTACATTTTTTCCGCTTACATTGCAAACGCAGGCTGAACCCTACGAGTTTTATCAAAATAATGTACTAAGTATTATACACATTGAAAAGGTCTACAGAAAAGTCCGCGATGGTATATGTCTATCTCTTATGGATAACCCACAATAACTTTTTTTTGTCATTTACTTTTTACGACAAATAATGGCTAATTTTCGAAGCGATTTTAATCAAAACAGCATTAATCCTTAACCAATTAAATACCTTGAATACATTGTTCATTTAATATAGATCTATATGGCCCTTTACACCGTATGATTTAAGTGAATATTTCCGAAGATATTACAGATTTAAAAATTGCGGGACGTAGCGTTTGCGGCGGTACCGGCCGGCCGCCCGGCTATATATAATTTTATACCCGTGCGAAGCCGGGGCGGGTCGCTAGTTTATTATAAAAAGTTAAGCAATCTGCCCTTACCTCTGCCTTCATCAAACTGTCTCCAAACTGCATTATCTTTTATGCATTCATGTTCTTCCCAAAGTAGTATTACTTCGAACAATTCATGATCTTGTTAGGCTGATTCTCCAACTATATCAGATATAAGCGTTCACAATGGCTTATTTGACTAACAAACAGTATCGAACCCGATTATTTCATGCCCCTTGCATAATGCATGAGGCACATCCGTCCCATGATGACAAACATATGGAATACGTCAAAATAAAGAAATATTTTCAAATGTACTTTTTGTAGTGCATAGCAAATGCAACGTCATGGTGATGTAAAAAAGCCATGTGGGTTGTAAGGTTTGGTTAAGGGTGCTTGAATACAGTTTTAAGATTATGAGTTTTTTTGGTATTCAAAAATATTACATACATATTTTTTATATATTATATTTGTGTTCGGGTCTGGTTTGTTATGTGTTTACATAGGAATATTAATTTAAGTCGGACTCAAATTGAACAGTTTATTCTTTCAATTACCTACTTATTTTATGCGTGCTGTTGAGAACCTACACCTGTTATATATAGGAAACATGATTTACCTACTCAAAACAGTATAACTCCGGGGAACGTAATCATATATTAAAAATTCATTTCAAAAAGGATGATTCCATTCAGATTGCGAAGTCGCGATCACAAAAGAGCTTTTAGGTCGCAGTGATAAGAGCTCGGCCTAGATTTAAAATGAATTACTACTTATATTAAGTTATTAAAAAATAACCAATATTCACGTCAAGGGAGAATTTATAGAAATAAATTTGTTAGTAGAAACAACATATTTTATTTGATTCGAACTGTGCGTTATATAACGTTATATTATTTGCTACTCAGGTACTACACTCTACTAGAAACAGGTGTACTTATTTTACATATATCAGAACCAAATAATAGTAAAATACCTCACATTAATTCCATTATTACTAAATGTATTATTCAAGAGCTATCAACGTTTACAATAAAAATACTTCTGAAGTTAACATTAATAACATAATTGATAATGCTACAAACTTCAGATGCTTAACAATATGTTTGCGTTGCTTAGTATTTGCGAAGGCTCACTATAAAAATATCAACACGATGCAAAACTCAATAACCTACTTTCAGTAGTTGCATTCAATATGTTATCCTTACGGTGCATTTAGACCAAACGAGCGAATGCTCATTCTAAACCCACCACATATATCAAATTATTTTAGTGTAAACAGGCGTAGAGCATTATTTCGTTGTTGTGCGTTCAAAAATATTGTATGCAAGGTTCTAATATTGGACAATACTGAATACGAGTTTTCTTTTACACTAAAAGATCACGAAATAATGCTCTTGCTCCAGCTCTAGAGCTGGAAACCAAACCAAACAAACATAGAGCTAGCTCTATGTTCGTTTGGTACAAATGCACCGTTACATGTATGTATATTGTATAATAATAATATTATATTATCTGTGCCTTACAGCCAGGCGGTAATCCACTTAAAAATTGATAAGTTTAACGAGCTGGCTTCAATGCTATTTCGTTTTATTTCCTATCTTATTTCGTGTGTGGTCACATGCGTCATTAAAATGTGGTGATTGAGATTACGATGTAATTAAATTACTGATCTAGTTAGATGAGTTCTTTAATGTTTTATTAAATAGTTATAAATCGACGCACGCAATATGGGTGTATCTTTAATTTATTTGTAACTAGCTTTCCGCCCGCGGCTTCGCCCACTTTGTCTCAAATCTAATAAATAATATACTAAAACCTTCCTCTTGAATCACTCTATTAATTAAAAAAAAAACACAGCAAAATGTATTGCGTAGTTTTAAAAATTTAAGCGTAGGTACATATGGACACAGGGACAGAGAAAGCGACTTTGTTTTATATACATACTATGTAGTGACGTAGTGATGTGTTATAAATTTGATTTTTGTATGATTGAAAAATATTCAAAATTAGTATTTACAAAGAACGCTTGTACATTTACGCTTCAATAAAATAAAAATATTTACTGATCAAATTACAAAATTGAAAATACATAATGAAATATTCTACTCGTACACAGAAAAGTACAGAGAAAACATATGAACATTCGTCGCTGTGTAGTGTAGTGTGTTCAGTTTTCCACTCGTTTATTATAATTGACAGAGGGACCAATGTTTATTTACTGTCAACGTTTTATTTGAATGTCTTGTTCACGCATAATGGCGTCCCGCCCACGCTCCGACACCCTTGAGGCGCGTTTACGGAATAAAGCAAAACGACTCAATTTCATAGAGATAGTATGTACTTGCTCAATTTTACAACAACTATCACGAACTAAGATAATGTAAGAAACACATTTTGATATTATAGTGAAAAGAGCATTATTGTTAAAAATGTTAGCTTTCTTTGCCAAAATTGAACTTACTTAGTTGTAAAATAATTTATCTCAAGATTTTGACATTCTTAACTAGACATTTTAAGTACCTAATAAAAAAATTCCATCCACATCTGCATACTTATTCGTAATTATTTCAGCTGTTTTTATGTTAAAATTTTTTTTTTTTAAATAATTATCTATATTTTATTCTTCACACTGCTTCTACACTTCACCTACTACTATTCAAAACCGAGTCATTTATATCAAATAACGTTTAAAAAACTTCTTTTAAATTTATGAATATGTTAATACAAATTGAAAATAAATATAAGCGAGTCACTATCGATCAAACTCAAGTTACGATTCCAGTGTCCGATAAAGGATAGTTTATGATAGGGTCGTTTGTTCAGTGGTATACGAGCTTTATTTATGCTTATCGATACATCGAGCGGGAGTGATGATGAACGAGCCTTCACCGGTGGTTATGGTGATGAGAGCCGCGGTTTAAATCGCGACTTGTGTATTCACAATGTGTCCATACATCATATTTACCTGTAATTTGAGCATAGAAGCATTATGAACTTCAATACTACAAAATATAAAATGTTATATCAATGAAGAATTTTTATTGTTATTTATTTATTTATTTTTATCGCAAAATTATGCTTTTTATCGTAGGATAAGGTAGTTCAAAAAGATGATTAATTTTTTAAATACTTACATAAATCATTATTTTTGATCTCGTCATTGAAACATTGAAATAATTAAAAATAAAGCTATATGTTTTTCAATAATAACTGCACATTTTATTAAATGACGACGTCATACAAGTAAATCGCTTCTCGCTACCGCTCCTAATTTATCGCTATACGCGATTTGAAACCCGATACAGAAAAATGCACTTAGAAATGTGTTGTTGGTTAACTCATCTTACGAATAACATTGACGACTTACAGACGGAGCTTTCGAGTTATGAAGCTCAGGTAACTTGATACAATCATTAAGTTCAACAAATTGTTAACGGAGTATTTTTAAAACGTACTTCTTCGATGGTTAAAAAATTATCTTAGATATATTAAACAGATTTTATAGCTGATATTGTATAAAATATCAAATTATCTATGCTGTAATGTAAATCGACCTACACAAACAGTTGAGCATTAGAAATATTAACATTAATTTTCAACGTTAAGTTTGTGGGTTTCAGTGCATATTGCTTGTAACATTTACAACTGAAATATTATGGTTTAAAAACAGACTAACAGAAAATAGCATACAAAAAACTTCAACAACATGAGGTATAAGATTTACTATCTACCTACATTTACCAATATTTCAGTCACTTTGAACTGTGAAATATCTTAAGACACAAAAACTATTATATGGTATAATTATATTTCACAATATATGTATCCCTCTGGTCTCTTGTTGGGCCGTACATATCTTCTAATCTATAATTAAATCAGTGTGAAAGCGTGGTGTCAAGTTTGAGTTGTGATCTCAGACAGAACTCGGACATATTATTTTTAATTATTAATATAATATAAGAGATACTATCAACATACAAATTACAGTATACAAACAAACACAGAGCCTCATTAAAATCAGTTCATTGTTTTAGTAGTGAAAAATTAACAGACATGCGGATGTAAAATACAGCTTTTCATTTGTTTTATAATTAAATGTATCATTATCATAATCAACCTCATCCCATTATATCCCATTGCAGGGACACGGACATCCTAAGAAGATGTGGACCATGATTCTCCTGCGCTGGCCAAGGGCGGGTTGGTGGATGTCACATGTCATCAAACTTCGAACATGCTGGTTTCCTCACGATATTATCCTTCACCGTTTCGAGCAGTGGTGATATTATCAACATGCGCAGATTAATTAAAAATCTCATTTAATCAAATGTACCAAGCATTGAAGTAAGTTAAAATATAAGTGATTACTTAAATTCAAAGAAACATATAAATATGTATAAAGTCTTTATCTGCAAAACATACATGCTACCTCAGAATAAGTACCGAGCACAAATCAATTCACACCACGCCGTTTTCCAAGAATACTCATAAGTAATAAGATCATTAATTTATCACGCCATAAAACAGTGTGTGCCTGCTCGTTTCCAACGTCAAGTTCATTTTGATATATTATGTGGACTTCATTTAAATGTTGGTAAACGAGTCGCAATTAAAATGTTCAGCGGGCCAGATTGTAAATTGCCTTCTAACTGTCGCCTGCCTCTGGAATACACACGAGTACAATTTTGTAGTCCTTGAGGAACTTTAATGGTCATAATTATATGGGGATGTACGTATTCTGGAAATCTTAGGAAATTATAAAAAGCTGATTAACTTAAATCGTAAATTCAAACTGTTAGCTATTTTAACTAAAGTTACATATAATATAAAGTATATATGTAGATACATAATTGGCAGAATAGTTAAACTATGAATAATTTTCCCCAGAATAGGGTAAGCATAGAGAATGCTTAAATGAAATAATGATTTTTTTTTTCATCTGAAAATCTATTATATTATTTTCTTAGTGGAGAGGAAAATATAGTATTCCAGCTCATAGATGCAATGACCTTTAAGTTCTTCTAGTTCAGAGACTGGGGAGCTGATATAGAAATATAACAGCTTTTTAAGCTTAGCTTTTTCACTAGAACAACAAGAACAAAAATTAAAAACATACTAAATAGTAGTATTTGAGTACATAGTTTATAGTTCATGTACATATTTACTATAAGTATATTTTAGACTTTAGAGGTTTCTCGCATCATATAAATTAAATCCTTCAGTGCTTTTCTACCTCCCGTTTAATATTATTGTTGGATTTTTTGTAACTGACCTCCTTTTTCAGCTGACTTCAAAGGAGTTTTCAATTGGAAGGTATTCTTTTTTCACTTTATTTGTAAGTTTATTTGTATTATGATACGTTTTGTTGTTTTTGTTCACGAGCACGTGACACCAGTTTAAAAGCTTCTATAAAAAAGCAAATGAAATGCAAATACTGTAGCTAGCAACATGTACATGTATTCAATTGCAATCAATAAGCACTTAATAGGCTGCTCACTGTTTCAAGTGTCGATAATTCTTCAAGTTGCGAATATAAATAAGGAATACATTTGTCTGAGCCGGCGCCTGTCGCTAACGAGATGAGACTCACGCGCAGTACTGCACGAAACATTATACAGAGTGCGCCTTTTTATTAAATAATCAAAATTGGATTATTAATATTTACAGTTTTGAACCAAAAAATGGTGTGTGTATTTTGTATTACAGGATCGTGCTACAGATAATGTAAGTATTTAGTGAATGCCCTTTTTAATAATAGATACATACATTATATAAAATGCAACATTTATACGGTATTACGCAAATAATAAGGTGTATTATAATTGGGTAGGTAGCGGATACCTTTAAAGAAAAATTATCTTAAATTATTCAAGTGTACTCTTTGTCCGCGAAGCACACATAAAAAGACATGCTGTATAACAAGCCCCTACCCTGCGCAGACGCAGTATGCAAAAATAGTTGATTTACAAGCAACAACGTCTTAACTGCGCAAGAGTTTTACACCCGTCATTGTCGCTCGGATAAATAATAATGTCTTACAAGAGACACATGGGTCTGCGAATGTACTGTGAAGTGCTATCAAATGAATTATTACGAAGTGAATAATGTACAGAATACGGCTCCTGAAGGATATCAGTTTTAAACGTTCTGAAATCGGCTTTAACTTTTAATTAATCTGGCCTAGATTGCCAGTGAACGGTGGTAAATATATGAGCAAACTAGAAATTCATTCAGGATAAAGTTTGCGTACACTGAGTTTTATTTGGGTCGATGTTTTTACTAGTTCACAGGATGTCAAACTATTTTGTTTGTAACAGAAGTACTATGACGATTGTTTCCATTTAGAAAATGTTTGAAAGTATTGATTGGATTTTAAATATAAAAAACAGTTACATTATTTAAAGACTATTGGATTAAAATAACATTATGTATTTGGCGTCCTCAATCCAATTAATAAATTGTTCTAGATTAGAGAAGCGCATTAAAAACGCATTCACAATAAATGATTTACATACAAAATTAATAACATAAATGGAGCATAACTTTAAAGCAGCAATTAATATTATAAAAGAGAGTTTCCTTTGAGCACCTCGTTTAAACAAATCACTATTAGTAACGCCATTTTTGTGGTTGAAGCGACTCATTAAGTAAATAAGTAACTGCGACAGAGAAAAGCTTTTATAACTTCTGAACTTATCAAAACTTTTCTTTATAACGGTACATTTCATTTAGAGATTTGAAACGCATTTTAATAACTTTATAAGTACATTGAGAAGCTGCGAAGTGGTTGTGGAAGTAACTGTGTGCCGAACTTTTGGAAAAGCGGGCAAGGCTAAATTTTGAAGAGTCGATATATAATATATGTATATTGCTTTTACCTTTGTAATATTTGAATTATATAATTAATTTTAAATTGTTCACAATTTATTACTGAAAATATTTTTTTAAAGTACTTAGAAATAAATTTTTTATAGTAGAAAGAAATGATATAAAATGTAATAAAAACAGAAAACATCGTAGATTTAAAAATATAGAGTTCTGAAAGAAATAAATGTACAACTCATTTCTCTGTTTTTCAAAGTCATATAATATGTAAAGTTCTAATAATAATTCGTTACAAACACATGCCGTGTGGTTTCGATTCATACATTCTACCAAAAAATCTTAATCTCACACACGTGTCCTTAGCAAAATATGCATAACCAAATTCGATTTCCACTTTATATAGCTACACATTATGACAATAGGTACGTTATGACAAAGGCAAGGGACAACTTTATCGCTCCTTCGGAAACCAATCAGGCATGCGGCGTCACGTGCGACTAATGTACCATTATTGAGGGTCCACATTGTCTCACATTACTAGGTTCAGTGCAATACTGTACAGATTGCCTTTATGAAGGTACAAATGTAATCTACCTGTAATAAATTTGTGTGAATTAGGATTGGTTTGGGAATTGTGAGCAATGTGGTTTGATTTATAGATGTAATCGAATTTATTAACGTTTCATATCTTACAACTTTATACCATCAATTATTGTTGATAGAATACATACTGGCTTTCCGCCGGCGCGGCGTCTAAAACTTACCAAAAACCTTCCTTGTACTCTTCTACTTCCTATCTTAAAAAAACCGCGTCAAAATGTTGCTAGACAGCATACATAGGGACAGATATAGCAAAGCTATTTTTATACGTACTATGCAATGACTCCTTTTTTTTAATTTCTATATTTAAGAAACTTGTAATAATTGGTAAGTAACGAATTGAGAAATATAATCTGTATTTATAAAATAATTCTGTATATACCAACGTATTTTTACGTCATAAAATTTTCCCCATAACACACAAACTCGTATCGGCAATAAACGTGCTATAAATTGGGATTGTTAGGTGCTCGATGGCAACCCCAAGGAATAATTCAAAATGACAGTTATCGTCTATGGGCCAGGCACGAGGTGTCTGATTGACGCAGTGAGTCGCCGGGTCACGGAACCCCTTTGTTAGTGTTCCGTAAATTGAGGTTTGTTTTTTTATGTACAAGTTATAAGGTTTTATGTACAAGTTAAGAATAAGTTTATATAATTGGATGTGAAATAAAATAACTGTTGAAGAGATTTGTTTAGATGTGAAATTGACAAAATAACTAGACACACGTGATTTGTAGAAATTTATTGAAAACTTAGAATTTCATTAAAATACTAATTAACTATTAACGTAGTAATTGCCCTACTATTTTTATTAATTCACTTTCTGCGAAGTTAGAATGTCACATAAGACAAACGGCACAAACGATCGTTTCGCTTAAAATTCGCCAATTGAAAGCTTTTAATGGGCAGGCAGACCAATCAAAATGAAGCGAAATGATCGTTCGTGCCGTTTGTCATAAGTGATATTCAAACACTGCAGAAAGGGAATTAAAAAATTGTGGGGCAATTACTATTCTAGCCAACACATTTGTTATGCATAAAACTATTCTTTCCTAATGCAATTATTACTTTTGTATAAAACATGCTTGTCATATAAATCCATAGATTTCCTATGGGATATTTACAGCCTTAAAAAAACAATAGACGCTACCGTCCCTGGTACGTGACCCTGCATCCCTAGTGCATCGAAGGGTGTATAACAAGGTTACACTTTGGCCCCTCATAATCCTGCAATCGTGAATATTGACATGGGATCACATGATACAGTAACTATGGTAATTTGCTTCTTATGTAGGCTCTTCTTATGCACAATTATTATTGCTTTCGATTTGCTGGGGATCGTCTTGGTGGAGAATATTATGTAAGTATGTAAGATAAATTATATGTATCTAAACTGTATAATGTATATTCCTTTGTTTTTTTTTTAAGAATACCTGCGCAAAAAAAACAGCACAAAATGCACAAATGGATTTCTTTGTAATATTTAGTTATCTGTAAAATCATTTAAACATTCGTAAACTTGTTTTTGGTTCTGTAGTATAACAATTCAATTCATTATTAAACTTTGAGATTCAATAAAACTTAAATAAAGACATGACCATTTACCGCTAAAGTTGAATCATTTAGGTTAAGAGTTGAAAAGCAATTGTGTTTCTAAATACTGATTTCCTTAAAACTATTGGTTTTTCTTAGAGATTTAATGCAATTTCTTATTCACTACTATCAAGAATAAGATTTATCCGTGTTCTACCTAGTCATATACCTTCTCGTAAATAATTTCAGTTAAGAAAATACAGCGTTCCCGTTTGTAAATGTCAGGGAATGTAATTCAAGTTGAGGCTTGCTATCATTTCCCACGACGACATTCATTTTATTTTATGGACTTTTATAAGTGAATCGTCCAACTTTTAGCTTTAGAATTGGCACAGTTTTAGCTAAAAGTATAAGAATTTTTATTACGTTTTTTTTCGGTAAATTTAATGTGAATTGTGTAATTATATGAATATAAAGATGAAATTCTGGGTTATTAATTATTAGTAGCCACAGTTTTTAAGTTTTATCTATGTCTATAACTGGGTCTCTCTATATTGTTCTTTATCAGCTCTGCCTAACAGGACAGTCAATAAAAAGGCCTATTAAAGTTTCGGGCAATAGCTTTATACATATAAAATACTTTGTTTTATTCAGTCTGTTTTGTAGTATATAAAAAAAATTATACAACAAAAAATCTATTAAAATTATTGTTGTGAGTTTGTGTATGACCGAGTTTCACGTACCTTCTAGAATTGGAGCAAAAGAAAAATATTTCCAAACGTTTATTTCCCTAACAATCACAAGAAACAAAACCGTAGCACTCGAAAGAAAACACTATGTACAGTGTTTTCTCTTTTGTTTTAAAAACTTTTACGAATCCGAATTGGTACAACGGTTGTGTTGGAGTCGTTTCACTTCACTGGGAAGCAAATAACAAAAGAATGAACTATGAGTCCCGTTCCCTTGAATAAACTGGTCAAGAACAGCAATATCGCATCACAAAAGGAAATCGCGCATTTTCATATAAAAGGTAATACTTTTATATTTCTATCAAGCCGTCTCGAAGTCTGCCACAATCCAATAAAGACTTGCAATCCGGATTGTGTGTGCATATGGGTTAAGTAAAAAGCGTAGATCAAAAAGTCATCTTAATCTCATGTTTAATAAAAATCAATAAACATAATAATTCATATTATAAGGTAAAAAGCTCTTTATATGTTCTGTGGTAAAAAGGATGTGAAACGTAGCTTGGTAATAGATTTGTTAAAATATTTCAGTATATTTTCTGTTGGATTGTAAATCTACCTAGGCATCAAAGGCATAAACTATAGTTAAAATAGAAAGTGGAAGGACTAGCGATATTTAGACATAAATAATTCAACGTGCCGTAATTTCTTACAGGTTTCTATTTCCACAGATATACTTTCACATATTTTGTATACAGTTTCTTTCGCTTTTATCTTGCGTCCATTTTCCGAAGAACATCAGCCAGCTCAATTATTCCCTTTGTGTGAAAAGCTATTGGTTCAGAACTTCATTGATTAAAACCGAGTGTAAATGGCCGGGCGCAACGATTCTTTGTCGATCTTTTACTTGTTTGATAAGTGCATGCTGGATTTCATAGTTATTCACGGGATTTATATGGAGGTTACATGATGTATATGAGATATAAATTATAATGAGGCAAGTTTGATATTAATTAACTGCACATTGCTAGAGTGATGCCACATATTTATGTATGAAATATGTAAACTATGAACTTTTGCAGATAAATTCTTCAAATTCAGCAGTTTCAGTCGTGTCTCAGTTACCCAACTCTATATTTTTAATAAATACTGCTTATCAGAAAAGTACCTAAGTATCTAAATAAATTATATTGCCTATTATATTAATGTCAATTATAAGCAATATTTTATAGGATTTTTGGCAAAAAAAAAAAGACATTGTGAAGAAAGAAGCCTTTCTAAAATCTAAATCATAATACCCAATCCATTTACAATGAATCAAGCAAACACTGAAGTGACTTCAGAGCGAGACAATAAAACCCTTAACTGCTACCGACGAGCATTCATCAACGATTGCTCAATAGAGGGTTTAAACTTTTAACACTATGAATAAGACAGTTATTTATTATTCACTATTCGCATAGGCTGAGAGCGCGTTGCAAAAATTCTAATAATATTGATAGCGTACCATCAAAAAATAGTATCCTGGAATGTAATGCAGGGAAAAAGATACAATGCTATACTCAAATATATAATAATGAATAATGTAAGAACTTTTTGTTATAATTGCGTTCAGCAAGAAAGTTATGTTATAAAGAGTTAAGAGACTCAACATTATGTATCGACTAACGAACAAAATAATTTTGGCAACAGAATTTTGTACGGCATCTATAAAACACATGGTTAAGCACAATCATACATACTCTATATTCCTCGTTCACATATCCTAAACTATTACAAAGCACCGTTACTCTCACGTATCATACTCCGTAACCTAGCAAATTTCCCATCCAGATCCCAGACTACGAGCTCCCCTAACAAACGCAGAGCAATTGTGTGACGTGTTAGCTTTTTTGTGCCCCCTGCTGCGAATAGTGCCCCTAAATTTCTTGATAACTTCATTGCGAACTGCGAGGATGGTTTTGCACGGAACGTGACTTGCAGATCTGAATTTGTGAAAGATGCAGTCTGCTAATGGAATGTACGCGCGTATGTATTGCACGCCTCATAAGCGAAGCGTTGAGGTGGGTACTACTGTCACTTCGCGCAAAACATCTGATTTTTCAAACTTAAAATGTCTTTATGTATCATACATTGCACTTGTAAGATAATACATACACACACATATTAAGAAAAAACACTATTTTTAACGTTCATGATATTTTTGATGTCATTTTTGTTATTTAAACTAGTTAAAAAACAGTTTAAAAAAGTTCTGTCTTGGACGTCCGTGTGTCTGTATGTGCAGATCCTTTTTCTTGTTAACACGATAGCGACCGAAATACTTTACTAATCGAGTCTTTTTTTTTCTCTTACGCTTGAGTATGCTCAGGAATAGAACCCTTTCATTTTTCAGGGTCTGATTCGATGTGGTTTAATTGTTATTAAATAAACAAAAATAATAATTAATAAATAATTATTAAAAAAAATTATGAGGCGTGCACTTTTGGATTTTCCAAACTATTTTAATTTATGGACGAACAATCTCAATGTATTACATATTGAAGCTAAAATTTTGAATAACAACATGGTGAGTTGGTTTAAAAATACATCAGCTAACTGTTTATTGTCCTAGCTTTTAAAACTATCATTACAGGTAATGTATATCAAATTTTTCTTGATTAAATTTCTTAAAATTTACATAAAATAACTACTACTGTAATATTAGAATAGTAATTTACTTACTGTACCTACCAATAACGTACTATGAAATTGAATCTGAGATATCTAATGTTAACTTACATTTTTATATACCGTTTATAAAAGCATCTACGTTTCATCATGTTGCATAAAGCCATCCACGGCTATGCACATATGCAGGTCGGATGCACTCAACTCTCGGGGGTCTAATTTTCGTGACCCGGCCCTCCGAGAGGTTAAATTGACCCTTCACTTTTCCTCCAGTTATGAGCGTGATAAGAATTGCATTAGAGAAACTGTTTTGAAACACATGAAAATTTAAACTATATAAATTACATTGTTTTAAGAATGTTTTTTAAGGTTTCTGAATTGGTTATGACTTAGTTAATTATTCATGTACAACAATGAAATATAAAATTGGAAATAATGAGATAGAAATAATTTTGAAGATTCTATTCAATCTTTAAAGCTTATAATTTTACAAATTTCTTACAATTTCTAGTTTTTGACTAAGTTTAATTACTTGTTAAGATAAGCACACAACTAAATTTACTACTTTACAAAAATAAAAAACTCGCAATCGCAATCCTAAATACGTGAACATTGCATACAGCCGCAGCTTGGACCCTTCGATCCCTAACGATAAAAAATTAAGACGCCCTAGGGCACCAAACATATTTCAAGTGCAGGATTAGTTTGTACGACAAAGTGCGAATGCGTAGCGTTTGCTTCTGACAGCTGATTTTAATCTATAGCTTCAAATTTAGAGCGGTCTTTATGGCCACTGAAATCCTTTTTAATCTGCACCTATTCCAACCCCACATTCGTTGCACATGTTTCGCAATAATGGACCACCAGTTTCTTTTTGTTGAATTTAATACAATGAAAGTTTACGACCTTTGCAAAGTCCTTAGATTTGTTGTAGTTGATTATCGAATTATCTATTAATATGAATGAATGAATACTTTATTTGCACCAGTAACAAAATAAAAAGACGTGTGGCACTCGGGGACTGCCGCGGTAAAGCTATTGCATAGCATGCCTTCAAGCCACACCTCCGAGCCCGTCGGAGTGGGGAGCGTGAGGTTTTTTCGTTACGGAATTTCTCGATTCGGTCCCCGCGCTCAAGGCCCGCGATAGAAGCTATGCAATAGCTTAATAACAAACAATATAAAAACGTACAAAATGTAATAATATTTCAGTTATACGTTTTCATTAGGTAATTATTATCCTGCTTAGAACTGTATCGTGTTAAAACTATTTTACTCTAGTCTAAACTAAACTATTTAACCAGTGTTTCTCATTTGATGGATAACATCTACGAAAAATCTGTAAGAAAGTTACTATAGTAACGTTGTTTTTCTTTAATACATTTGAAGTTTTCGTAAAACTATAGATTGAAATTTGATGTAGGTATCGATACAAGCTTTTAAGCACGAATTGATCATTATCTGCATATTAGCATTTGATATACATATTAGCATTTGATATACATATTAGCATTTGTCCGAGTATACAGAAATATACACAGAGTTTGACTAGCCTTTATATCACATTATTCTTTCAATTTGTAGAGTTCAATATTTTTTCCAATTTACAGAGCACTACAGGGAAATCGGCAGATATCAAACAGACTTCCAGGTACACAATCAATTGAAACCAGGGCGCGTCAATTTCCAACACTTAATTACAGAATAATATACTTATAATCTGTGCCCATCGTCAAGCTTTTCACCACATAATTTTAAACGCATATTTCTCAATTTATCCCCACAGGTTCCATTCAATTACAATTCGTTATTGGCTTAATAGCGTGTAATTGGTGTGAAGTATTTATTGATACGTCATAACACTACGACCGTTTATTTGTTTAATTGGGGTGTTTGCTGTCCAAGAAGTTGCTGTCAATAATCTATTTAGCTTCGACAGCCATGGAATTGGTATTGAGTTTGTTTTTATAACAATTTAATTCGCTTGATGTGGTATTGATTGTTGTTTACTGTAAAAATATAGAGCACATAAAACCAATCACTTTCCTTATTGTGCAGTATTTAATGAAAAATAACTAATATGTAAAGAGTAGCTAACTGAGGAAAGTATACACAATGAACAGTTGAACATGTCTCTAACTATTTATTTTTTCTTATTCTTAAATTAAAACTTAGCAAAAAGATGAAAGCAAACTAAACTATGCAGTAGGTTAATCCATACGTTATATACATTATCACAATCAAATGGAATAAAAACTGTAATAACAATGTATGTAACTTGTGTAACATGTCGTTGCATACATTTGAATTTCATCAGTTACATGAGACAAACAAACATCCAGCCCAACGGAATATATAAAAAAACTGAACTTTCATTCAGATCGAACTTCTTTTATCGTCTCACTTACATATCTTAGTAGTTTGTAATAAACATGTCCATAAAACAACGCGTGACCATCAATAACAAGATTATCAACGGTCTATTGTGCATCCATTATAATAGCTCAGAGCTACTCAAAAGCGTTAATTTATTGTTCATCATTTTATTTTACAAGGATTAGAAGCGTGGATGTGGCATCTGTTTTTTTTTTTTTGTACTAGTATTACCTTATTGGAAGTATAGCACTTGATATAGACGTAGTACAGACGTAGCGGTCACATCCTTGTCTTTATTATGTGCAGAATCATTACACAACAATTTATATAAAGTGTGATCCATAAAAAAAGTAAAAGTCAATCAAAACTAAAATATTTAGGTCATTGGTAGAGAGTAATTAACTTTGAATGAGATATCACTGGTCACTGACATAATTACGCTTCTTCTTTAACAACTATCATGATCCTTATATCAATTACTAATACATTAATGATTAGATACAAAATAAAATTCACCTAGTCCATTTTTTATCGCTCCTCGTCGATTTATCGTATTGCTACTCGTTTCTATAAAACTTTACAAACTGTGTTTAAAACCAATTCGTGCGTCCCTTTTCAACATACCAAGTTTTCCACTAACACGAAAGAGACATACGACGAATGTATCATACAAATTTAGAACTATAAAATATAGATGTCTCACGACAATTACAATAGTGTGAAAGCGGATATGGACGCTGTTCCTGTGGGGAAAGGGAAATGAAGCGCCCATTATATGACAATTTATGTGTTTGTAAACAATGGTGAACCATATCATGGTACATTATTAGTTATAGCAATTAAAGGGTGGCGATTATAAAATTAAATATTCTGGATATTCCACACAATGCATATCGTCCCAAAGTACGGCAAGTTTATAATATGGAAACTAGAATACTGAAACTAATAAACTTACATAGTTACTCATATTAATTTCAGACAGTTTTAAATAGTCTTTAACTTCGTTTCAATTTGTGTCTATAAAAAAGAAATATACGTAAATGAGACAGTTCCTTATTCTTAACAGGATATCCAAGTATTCAATATAAATTAAATTAAAGCAACGAACGGCTCTGCACTATACAACAGGGGGATTAGCATAATCTGTCGATTTGTCGAATCTCAAGCGAGTCAGACATCCCGTGTGGGGTTCAGTTTTATCACTGTACTTGGCGAGATAACACTTATCTGCAATCACGTTGTTCAAATAGAGGGTGTTTTAATTGAAAAAAGTTCGTTTTGATGAACTTACTCCCCAATCGACCACTATTACAACAGATAAAGTAAATTTTTGCGATTAACATGATAATTTTCTAGAAGTACCTAGGTATCTATAAAAGTTCCCTTTATTTATTTATTTAACACTTTACTATGCTAGTTAAAAACCGGCCTGTCGTGGCAAGAAGTCAAAGCAAAAGCCCAAAATCGACGTGGCTGGAAAAAGTTTACTGAGGCCCTATGCTCCTCGAGGAGTTAAAGGAACAATCATCATGCTAGTTAATAATACAAATTACTTAAAACTAAAACTTATACCTAGACTAGCACAGAGGGCGACCTTATCACTAAAGAGTGATCTCTTCCAGGCAATTTTTCTTTTTTAAATTTTTTCAATTCCCTTTATATTGAATGAATGGATAGAAGGAATGGGATAGTAAGTTGAAAATATACTTCAAAGCCATGTACATCATCACACACATTCTTGTTTTTTTCAATTAAATAAACTTCAAATTATTTTAAACTATTCGTTAAATCTTCATAAAATGATAACATACAAAAAGACGTAGTTAAACCTCGACCACGAATCAAGATAAAGCAAAGGTCGTTAATAAAAATTAATTTGTCCATAAATTTTGACGTTAGCATGAAATTTCCCAAAAAAAGCATTTATTGTAAATCTCGTGGCACAATGGACGGATTTAGTCGCGATAAGACGAAGAAAATAATTATGTTTATGTGGGCTTTAAACGTGATGACATAAAAGAGCAAGCGAGGTGCGTACATTCTTGTATTTTTTGTACATTTTTATGTCTCTAATAAAGTGCAATCGTAACTTGCACCTTCTGAATTGTCAAATAATCAAGTGTTGTAGAATGGAGATTTACATCATCGCCAATAACAAGAAATAAACCATTAAATTGCGTGTAGAACGAGTTGTTGAATGTTTTTCAGGCAAATAGAAATACTGGAGGAAACGGTAACGTCGGTGCAGACACATTTACTATGCTGCTTCGGGCAACCAGCATTGCTTCGCTGACAGACACATTGCCTGACGACAACCGCCTGCCCGTGCTATATATTGGAAATTAGTAATGTATTTATGGGCTATTTACATCGATAAACTATATGTACAGCCAATTTCTTGCGTCGATACTTCATTTACTCTGAGTTTTCTTTGTAGCGAATGTTTGGAATTTATTGGCTTGTAAATTGCTGCTATATTTAATAATTTACTAACTGCTAATGTCTTAAAGTATTCAATAAATTATAGATTCTACGTATATAATACGTACGAATAAATAATTCAGCACACAAAATACCGGAAATCATCATAATGTTTTCAATCCTACTGACATAAGAATAACATCTGTGATCTGTGCTATAACTAAACAGAAATACAGATAAAAAAATAACCATATCTTTCACCTGTCATAAACTCAGGCGACAGAACTAAGCCACTAATTTGCTGATTTGAACCCGCATCCCTCGTCGCCTGGCTCAACCAAAAATGACATGAGAAACATCTTTAGACAGACCTACCACATACCTCTTGATGAGCGACTGCAGTTACCTCTGAAAGACGAAAATCAAACACTGGTATGAATTTAGAAAATATACTTTATGAATGGACATAAATATCCTTATTTTGTTGTATCTACTAGACAATTAGACATATCCTAATTATGTTGTACCGTAAAAACCGTAGAGACAAGTAGAACTATATATTTACTTGAATTCAATGCAATTTTCTATAAAGTAGCATATTTAATGACTAATAAATAAATAAAGCAACATAAAGCAAACATCCACTTTAATTCAATAGAGGCCCTGTATCCCGAATAGTTTAGGTACCTATACATATATATTATGTTTTTATACATATATGTTTTTTACCTGAATGTTTAATATTAAAATATACGCTAAAGACAACCAGTCTTTCTTCCTTCACAAAGCTTTTTCTTGAATAGCATACTCCAGAACGTTTCAAACATAATGAGGTCACATTTGTTTCACGTATTTTATGACTCTTGTTTTCCATGAGCAATGCATTATTTTGAAAAATAAAAACGTGACATACTTTGCGTTTTCCATACAAATATATAATGAAACGTTAGTTCTTTTATTTTTATTCTTTTTCATTTAACGTGCAGGCTTTATGCAGACACTAGGTTGTCCTGAGGCGGGTCTTGTCCCAGATTACTGCGAACTCAGAAAATAAGATTAAATAATGCGAAATGGAAACTATTATTGCTGCTTTTGAAGTGGAAAGAAAAGGATATACCTATGAATCATATTTTAAAAGTTTTATGAGTAAGAAATAAGAAGATAATAGTAGCGATATTTAATTTGTTTTAAGACGTGACCAAAATAAATTCATAACATGTATTTTACAAACATTAATATCTTACATCAAATAACATTCAAAGTTTAAATTACTTTTAAAAACTTCATGTTTATTCATTGTGTTAATATGTAATGTAAATTAAAGTGGGATCCCATGTTTTAAAAGGGGTGTGGGTCGGTAACATTTTTACATCAGCTGTTTCAGTGTTAAAATATAGGATTGTGTATTCTACTCTATGAAATAAACGCTATAAATATTTATTATTTTACTTCAAACGTAATTTACGAAAATTATTTGGTGTATTTAATCAAGCCTAGTTGTTTATAAGGACAGTCGGACAGAGAAACATGATTATAATTATTGTCTATTGCATTTTAATAAATTTGCCTAAATGTAAGTGGAGCTCGGTCGGTTCTGTTAGTTAATTGTTTATTAACAACAGGTAACTATCGATTAAATAAATCAATTACTATATTTTTACTAATCCTTGATTAGTGTACAAAGTTTGAATTAAATCTGTCCGTTTAAAACGGGTCAAAATCGAGTCTAAAGGAGTCGGTTACATACAAACATAGAGGAGAAGCTAATATAAGCGTATTAAAAACTGCAAAAAAAGCTTATTCCATCAAAATATAGTTACATTACAAAATGTTCTTTAGAGATGATAAATTAATAACGTCGCGACGGTATTATAGAAAGGATGGGACGTGACAAACATGAAAATTAAGATAATATAAAATGAACGAAGATGGATGAATGAAACGCAAGAAATTAAGATCAGTAAACTGAACATGTTTTAGCTATTGCATAGCTTCTATCGCGGGTCTTAAGCGCGGGGACCGAATCGAGAAATTCCGTAACGAAAAAACCTCACGCTCCCCACTCCGACGGGCTCGGAGGTGTGGCTTGAAGGCATGCTATGCAATAGCTTTACCGCGGCAGTCCCCGAGTGCCACACGTCTTTTTTATATCCATTCACGTTCTGTAAATAAACTGTTGCTAAACAACTGTCCTTGCAGGGTTTAGAAACTTTTTCTTCTAGAGACTTCTAAGCTTCAAAGCTCATTAGGTTTAAAGCTTACAGATGGAAATTCACAGTTCCTAAATTATTACTTCATACTGATATCCTACTGCGGTAGAACCCAGTCAGACTCTTTTCTTATTCTAACAACTCACAACTATGTCAATAAAAATGTAAATATAGGCGCCCTATTATAAAAACAAAAGAACATAAATAATTTCGCGTCATCACTTATTAATAAAGAAAAATTGACTAGCGTTTCTCTTCATTAAATTCATTAAAAATTCCCTTCACGAATGAATTTTGAGTCGTTAAAGAGGCACTGGCGAAAAATATTATTTTTTACAATAATTAAAGAAATCCCACGGATAATTTACCGCCGTCTTTGCCCCGGACATTTTTGTCGCTTCTCAAGCAATAAATAATGAAATTAGGGGAAGGAAGACTGATGTATTCTGGGACGTTTTATGGCAATAAGTTTAAAATAAATATAAAATTCATACGCAGTAACTGTCTATTTTATTTGATAATATTATCGTGAATTTTCGTCTTTTTTAATGTTCGTTCTTTAAAAAAACCTGTCTGTATGTGCAATTGCGGACTTTTTAATACTAAGCTTTCAAAATAATTGATATGAATATTGACTATTTCGAATTTTGCCTCACAATTCATATTATTTTTTTGGATAATATCTTCTACAAAACACAAGTAGTTCGTGCAAATCAACATAAACACAGATTTAATATATTTATCGCTTAAAAACAGTCTAATTTGATTCATTTGACACAAAAAAGCACATTAGCTTTTAAAAATATATAAAGCAATTTCGGACAGAACTTTTTTTTAGTTTTAATCCAACATTAAAGTCATAATATTTTATCTGTGCTCTATTTAAAGCCAAGAAATATCGTGTCGCGGCTCACGAATAATGCATATATATACATAAAAAGTAATGGACCGAGTTTATACGAATTGTGGAATGAATGAGGAAAATATACGACGCCTTTTTTCTGTAGCGCTAATTTTTGGATTATCCTACTTGTGTTATTTTTAGGAGAAAGTTATTAAGTTTATCAGGATATGCATTGATATTTTAACCAAAAACTTCTGAACCGTTTTAAACTGAAATGTCCAAACAAAGCATAAATTCCGGAAGGATAAACAAATCTTAATTCCCCAAATTTCATACCTTTACAATTTTAATTATAATTTTATTACATTTTTGATTATAATTTTCAACAGTTATTCTCTATTTTATCCATATTTATCCTACAAAACTTATTATAAAAGGTTCGTCGTCAATCAACACATTTGTTCTACAATGGTTACACTACAAAATATTACTACCACAGGTATTAAAACAGTTTATAGCTTCTTTTTTAAGACCTATTCCCAAAAACTGCTCATTCAGTAATGGTATCATATAGATAGGAACGACACGGGTGCGACATAGAGTAATGTAATACGTATGCTAAGCAGATCGCAAGGGTCCGATGAGATGGATGGATAATGTTCGAAATTGCCGCACCCGAACCCGCGGATCACACTTATATCCTATTATTAGTTTGTTCCACTTGGAGCTCATAAAAGCTTGAAATATTTTTTATAATTACGTGACATTTATAGACGCAAAGCTCATCAAGCTTTATCTATTTAAAAAATACTGAAAGCCCAATAATTGAAATATGTACTAAAGAAGCTGGTTAGTGGGACGCGTTGGTTTATTTATGAATTTTAGAGCATGCACGTTTTTAAAGGACGGTCATTATGTTTTAATAGCACACTTAGTCATATTTTTTCTCATTATAAATAATTCGTCATAACTCCTTATATTATGATGCTCATATTTATTAACACAGTTTCTAAAAACAATCAATATTTTTGTAAGAGCCATTCTTACAATTAAGCCATTGCAACTTTTTGTGTACTAAATCCTTATAAGCTGCTAGTAACAACGATTTATATTACTTGCAGCCACTAAACGTACCTATAACCTAATTCCTGTTTTACAGTTTTATATGCCATGCAACCACCAAACGAGCCTGAAGAAAATTTGGAGATTTACAGTGCAAGGGTCTACCAAAGCGTGCAAAACGGAGTGTACCAGTTATAGGCGGTTATGGCCTTCGCAGGAAAATTGCTGACATATCACCAGCAATATACAAGACATAGTGCGCCGTCACTCATATTCACTCCTCTAATTTGAAGCAAGCGAGAGCTTTCTAGTTTTATTGAATACGCAGCTTTTTCCATTTATTTGCTCGCTGAATGGTATTCAAATGTTCTCCGATGAATCGAATCTCCATTCTGGCATAAACGAAAATATTTTGAACGAATATTCTGTATATTATGAGCTTTGGTATGTTAAATTGGCTGTAAAACAATTGGATAAAGTTTATATTTATTTAGCTGCAAACTGTTAAATATATTATCTATGGGAATATATATCCGAACAACAACTTATTAACTAAATATTTCGAAATTGAGCTAACTAATACATTTTTTACAGGAACCACGCGAGCAGAACTAAAAGCAGTATCTACGAGAAAAAGGCGTAAAGGTACTGTTTGTACCTTGCCTTTGAGTAATTTATTATAATAACTACTGATTTTACATCATCATGTCAAAAAATAATCTCATAAATTTCTTCAGATATATTTTCATGTAAAACCACTCGTTTTGCTATCATCCCTAGATAGATTAGACCTTAATATAATTTATAAGGTTCAAGGGTCTCCCATCCTGGTTCAGATAAATTTCAAATTAGGAAAGGGGGTCTGGAAGTGAAAGATAGGTTTCCCTTCGGAAAATTTATTTGAATCTGAACTTTATAGATGTGTGGGTTACTGAAAATAATGTTAAGGATTTACTTTTTAATGTAGAAATTTCAGAAATAATGGAAATGTAGCGTATGTTTGACTTCTACGTCTTTTAGTAGGATATTTTTGTGGAATTCTAGTGTTCTTCTCTTGGGGTTTGGATTATTGATGGAAGACAAATTTATAATTTAGGTAAGTATAATAAGAAAAGAACAGGTAAAATTTATTGTTTACACACTACCTAGCTACTAGTTATTATTCTGTGACACTACACTACAACAATTAAATATTTTACATATCTATTACTCTCTCTACATTTCTCTCACGTATTCATTAAATTAATATTATGTATAACAAGACAATAGCTTTATTTTTACTTTCACCTAAAATCACATAATTTCCATTTCGACACAAACCCTCAATAGAAGCAGATGACATTCAAAATCAGTTTCCGATTTCACAGCACAAAAGGTGTTATTTAACGACGGCTAAAGCTCAGCATCATCAATCATCATCAATCAATACATATAATAAAATTGTAGAAAAGTAGTGTCTGTACAATTGAAATATGTAAAAAAAAAAATAGCAGGTGTTATTATTGAATCGTGCCCGAATCCAAAACTGTTGTTGAAAAAATTTTTGTCTGTTTGTCTGTTTGTCTGTATGTTTGAACACGCTAATCTCAAAAACGGCTTATCCGATTTAGATGCGGTTTTCACAAATATATTGTGGTAAGCTTCATTTAACATTTAGTGTTTATTTCACGTTAATCGGTTAATAAATAAAAAAGTTATGACCATTTAAGTAATCACGGCGAACATTTGCTAAGGCATTCTATTGATACACTGTACAGTGTACGATAATAACACATAAATAAATTTATTACGTAAGTTATACGCTACAGTTATTCCTTGACAAGTCCAGATTGTCATATCGAAAGTCCCCAAGGGGGGGCGGGGTAAGCTGAGGGTGCAGTAGGGGGGGAGGAGTTCAAAGGACCTTTATTTAGATTTTTGCTCAGCCTAAAACCTGCACAAATTGCATTATAGTTACTTCTAGGTAAATTTTCTACATAAAATTTCCTTTAAATTATGTCGTAGGTATTATATTTTTAACCCCCGACGCAAAAAGAGGGGACGTGTTATGACCGCTATGTGTGTTTGTGTGTCTGTCTGTGCCACCGTAGCCCGCTAACGAGTAATAAGAATTAGATGCGGTATTTGTGAGGGGGAATATTTTCCGACGCTGGTTCTTAGATATAGTTTATCAAAATCTGTTCATCCATTTACCTATTATATATAGGGGTAAAAGTGGGAATGAAAAAAACGAATGTTGTAATTTATACCCAAGTGACAAATCAAATGAAAGTACACGACCTGTCAGAACAATTAGTCAAATTTATCAAAATCGGTTCATCCATTTATTTGATATAGGGGTAAAAATGAGAATTAAAAAATGAATTTTATCAAATTTACCCACGTGACATATCTAAAGAAAGGCATGACGTGTAAAGTACAATTAGGTATATATTATCAAAATTGGTTCATCCATTTATTATATATAGAGGTAAAAGTGGGAATGAAAAAAAGGAATGTTGTAATTTATACTCAAGTGACAAATCAAATGAAAGTACACGACCTGTCAGAACAATTAGTCAAATTTATCAAAATCGGTTCATCCATTTATTTGATATAGGGGTAAAAATGAGAATTAAAAAATGAATTTTATCAAATTTACCCAAGTGACATATCTAATGAAAGGCATGGCGTGTAAAGTACAATTAGGTGTATTTTATCAAAATTCGTTCATCCATTTATTGGATATAGGTATAAAAGTGTGAATAAACAAATGCATTTTGTCAAATATACATAAGTGACATATCAAATGAAAGGGCATGACGTGTGAAGTATAAACAGGCATATTTAATCAAAATCGGTTCATCCATTTATTATATATAGTGTTAGACGTAACTTTTGATTTAATATTTTTGTGGATGAATAGTTGTCAATGTAGTTGTCATTATTTCATATCTGAACAGGCGCGGTCCCAGCATGACTTTTTGGGGGGGGTCACGCGGCTAGAAAGGTTTGCATCCTCCCCCCCCCCCAGGTACTCGTCAAAAATAGTATTCAATAGAAGTTATAAGCAAAAACTTTAGAAAATATCTATACATTTTTTTACTTTTTCATATAATTAAAAAAAAAAAATCGGCCAAGCGCGAGTCGGATTCGCGTATCGAGGGCTCCGAACAAACCTACTTTTTATTATGTTGTAACTCTAAAATGTATGTTTTGGCAATTTTTCCTTTACCTGTCTATAAGATAAGACATTGCTTTAAAAAATTTCAAGACTGTATCAACGGGAAGTACAATGTAGGTTTTGATTCCCATGTGAATGTCGAAATTTGTGATAATTTGCAGCATAAACGGCTGTATATTTGGATTGCGTTGGCTTATAATTTTGATTTTTTCAAAGCTTGAAGAGACCGTAGATTTAAGTATTCGATATAAATTTCAGCTTGATACCTCCATGCGTTCCTGAGAAAAAGGGTCTTGACAGACAGACAAACTTTAAAATTATTAAGGATATTTTTTTTACATACCTAATGTAATCAATTTTTTTTGTAATTATTTCTCTATCTGTGCTATAAGATGTTGCTTCGTACCGAATTTCAAGATTCTGAGTTCACGGGAAGTATCTACCCTGTAGATTTTTAATTTTGATACCCTTGCGAATTTCGAAATTTTGCGAAAATTTTCTGCATTTACGGCTATATCTCCGGATTGAGTTGACACAAAAGTTTGATTTTATTACAGCTTAAAGATATTATAGACCTGAGTTTTTGATGAGAAAATAAATTTAATACACGTAAGCGTTCATTGGTAAATGGGTTGTAAGTTTAAAATTATTAAAATTATGTTTTTTATAGAATGTAATTAAAAATTCATATTTTTCGAAATTATTCCTATATCTGTGTTATAAGACGTTACTTTGCACCAAATTTCAAGATTCTGTGTTCATGGGAAGCACCCTGTAGGTTTTAATTCTCTTGCGAATGTCGAAATCTGCAAAAAATTTCAGCATTTACGGCTGTATCTGTTGATTGCGTTGGCTTATAAGGTTGATTTTTTCACAGCAACAAGGGACCGGATATTTGAGTATTCGATATAAATTTCAGCTTCATAACTCCATGCGTCTGTCTGTCAACACCTTTTTTCTCAGAAACGCGTGGATGTATCAAGCTGAAATTTATATTGAATACGATATCTATGATCCCGTGATAGACAGCTAATAAATGCTAAAATTTTCGCAAATTTCGACATTCGCAAGGGAATTAAAATCTACAGGGTGCTTCCCATGAACACAGAATCTTGTAATTTGGTGCAAAGTAACGTCTTATAACACAGATATAGGAATAATTACGAAAAATATGAATTTTTAATTATACATTCTATAAAAAATGAACCCAATCCCATGTACACAGAGTCTTGAACTTCGGTACGAAGCAGATAGTATATTTTTTAAATTACATCACATAAAAAAATATCTTTAATAATTTTAAAGTTTTCTGTCTATCAAAACCCTTTTTCTCAGGAAAGCGTGAAGGTATCAAGCTGAAATTCATATCGAATACTTAAGTCTACGATCCCTTGAAGCTGTGAAAAAATCAAACCACAAATCGAACTTATAAGCCACCGCAATAAAAAGATACAGCCGTTTATGCTGCAAATTATTGCAAATTTCGACATTCACAAGGGAATCAAAACCTACACTGTACTTCCCGTGAACACAGAATCTTGAAATTTGGCTAAAAGCAATGTCTTATAGCTCAGATCTAGGAAAAATTGCTAAAACATACATTTTAGAGTTACAACATAATAAAAAGTAGGTTTGTTCGGACCCCTCGGTGCGCGAGTCCGACTCGCACTTAGCCGGTTTTATTTAAAGAACGCGCGGTTTTATTTAAAGACTGTTATTTTTATTGATTACTTAAATCTACACTAATTGAAGCTGTGAAAAAAATCAAACTTATAAGCCAACGAATCTAAAGTTTACAGCCGTACGTATATGCTGCAAATTTTCGCAAATTTCGAGATTCGCAAGGGATTAAAAACAGATTTTACGGAACTTTATGTGTGCGAGTGACTCCGATTCGCACTTGGCCAGTTTTTATTTTATATTTGTACAATATTAGAATTTTTTCTATTTTGTCGAGTATGATTTTGGGGGGGGTCATGTCCCCCGTGACCCCCCCCCTGGGACCGCGCCTGTATCTGAACATGCTTAGCTGTCGAATACTATAAAAAGCCGCTTTCCTTTGACTCGTGGTGCATTCGTACGAATCGTGCCTAGGGGCTCGGACGTTGATTATACGACGTTCGACCCAACTACCCTCACTTTGCTAATAGTGGTTGACTTGCTGCGATTTGTTATCAACTACCTACATCAATTAGGTAGCTGTGTAGAATCGCAGTACATTCTAATTACATTCAAACTAATATTTAACCCGGCCTCGCGTGTTATTTCTTACATCAGAAGTGGGATACAATTCAAGCCCATACTTTTTAAATGTGTTTAAGTTTACGTAGTTTTGTAACGGCATACAGGCGTTTGTGTTTTTTCGTGCGTTGTGTAAAGTAAAAGTTTGTTACGTGGATTATTGTAACGGGAATGTAGTTCATCTAAGGAATTGTGTGTGCTATCTGGGCTGCGGTCCAGGGTAGTTGTGTCTCTTTGTGATAAGCGATCACAAATGAGTTGGTGTTGTTCCCATGATACGCTAACGAAGTGCCTCTGTCATGTGGAGTGATTGGTGTTCTGTAAGATCAGTGTGGCCGAGGCAGTGTGTTTTTGAAATCCCGAGATGAACTACCGTAGTATTGTAGTACGAGAAAAGGCGTACGAGGACGTACGATTGTCAGTATGGCCGTGTTAGACATAACTTTTGATTTAAAATTTTTGTGGATGAATAGTTGTCAATGTAGTTGTCTTTATTTCATGTCTGAACATGCTTAGCTGTCGAATACTATAAAAAGCCGCTTTCCTTTGACTCGTGGCGCATTCGTACGAATCGTGCCTAGGGGCTCGGACGTTATTTATACGACGTTTGACCCAACTACCCTCACTTTGTAAATAGTCGTTGGCTAGCTGCGATTTTTTATCAACTACCTGCATCAATTAGGTAATAGGTAGCTGAGTAGAATCGCAGTACATTCTTATTACATTCAAACTAATATTTAACCCGGCCTCGCGTGTAATTTCTCACAATAGGGTTAAAAGTGGGAATTTAAATAAACGAATGTTGTCAAATATACCCAAGTGACATATCAAATGAAAGTGCATAACGTGTGAAAGTACAATTAGTCATATTTTTATCCAATTCGGTTTATCCATTTATTGGATTATAGCAGTAAAAGTGGGAATGAATAATCGAATGTGGTCAAATAATACACTCAAGCGGCATATCAAATGAAAGGGTATGACGTGTGAATTACAATTAGTCTGATTTTATCAAAATCGGTTCATCCGTTTATTACATATAGTGCACCTAAGGGGTGATAGTGGAAATAAATAATCCAAATGAAGCATCAAAGGATATGACGTGTACATATAGGTACAATTAGACATGGTTTACATCAAAATCGGTTCTTCCATTTACTAGGGGTGAAAGGGAAAAGTTGAAAGTCTGTGAAAGTAGAAGGATATGGGTGCGGGAGGATAGCCATACCCTGGAAATTTTAAACTCTTTTGTACCTATGTTTTTTAGCTCAGTTTAGTAATAAATTTTACTAACAGTTCTTTTGTGTTATTATTTATTTAATTTATTTTATTTCTTAACTGTAAAATAATCTGCAAGTGCTTATTATTTAATTGTTTATGGTAGTACGTGTTTACTCAATAAATGTGTGTTAAGTAGTTTACTATGCAGTCACTATTCCACGCGGACGAAGTCGCGGGCACAGCTAGTTATTAATATAAACGTTTATTTTTTTACGATTTCACACCATTTATACCGTCGCTATTCAATGTTCCCTGTGAAATCAAATACGTCATCACAAAACTAACTGGTATTGTATACTAATCTTTGCCGAATGAATTCGTCGGTACGCTTTAAGACGCCATATGGCAACAAAGCCTGGCTTAGGGGATTAACGACCAATCGAATTCGACACGAATCTCAAAGCAATTCGTATACAATTAAAATGTCTGGCCGTTATTATGAGAATGTATTATTTTGATGTATTTAACAGTAACATACGTGGAAAAAGGGTGGGCATTTGTACTTATAAATAGACATTTATCTACATTCTACATACAATTTAAATAGCATTGAATGTTAGAATTAAAAAAAAACATCAATCAAAATTAAAGTATATGTCTGTGACAATCAGTTGCTTCTGGTTTAACTTCAAAACGACCAATTGATAACAAAAATATTCATTTAACACCAACGCTATGTTATAGCCACATATAATATAATACTGTACTATAACTACAAATTATGATTTTAACTCTAATGCGAAAGCAGTGGCCACATTTATTTTAATGCATTGTTGAAATAATAATAGCATTCACAATCCACTTCCCTGGTATGCCTAAACATAGAACCACTGACGTTATCGTGAAGTCGATAAGAGAAATGCAACAACAGTTATTATTACATTTGCACCGGTTCAACACTGTGACACATTTACAAGCGACATTTGGATTTCAAATCTCCTGCCGAGTGCCAATAAATACGTTTCAAATTACCAACAAAGGCGATACAATATAGAGTAAGCCCCCTCCCCACGCATTACTATTTACTTGTACATTAAAATTATTACAAATTGCAATCCAATGGGTGCTACAACGGACAAAGCTGCCACATTATTTACGGCAAATCGAGTTAGCGACTTTATCGAGTTAAAAGCGAATTATGAATCTCTTGTCTGCTTAAATAAATTTTAGGTTTACGCAGCGTGGGCTTGAGAATTCAATTTTCGAACATCCCAAAGAGTAATTAAGTTTAACTATAATGTAGGCCGACTTGTTTTAAGCGGAGAAATAAAATTGCACGCGGTATAAATTGTATTTAAGCGGTAAATAAATTTTGTTGTACGTTTTGAGTTTTGTATAAAAGCTTTTTACGGTTGCATAAAAACGAAAAGTTATTTTAAGAGCCATTCAGTTGTTTTTATTTCGGTAACATTGCGAAAATTTAAATAAGTGTGGTTTTTGTTTTATAAAATATTAGTATACCTAATGTATCTTATTAGTAGGGCACACAGACATGTATCAAGATAGACTAAGCGAGTGTATGTACTTCCCGTGTCCAAACTAAGTTTATGAAACTTACTTGACGCTGGCCTACACTCAGTCCGCGCTTGCAGTTCGCCAAGGAAAGACGTGAAGCTGAATAAAGTAAAATGCCGAATTGCGCCGTTATAAACTGTAGAAACTCCACAGCTGTGAGTGGCCGAGTTAGCAGAGATGTTTCCTTCCACCGGTAAGTAATTTTCTAATCAGAATATGCACTATTTATTTTAAAATCAAATAAAGAATATCTGTGGAAAACGATCGTGACAAACACGGATACCAAATCATACGAAATGATTCGGAATACATTGCGGCTTTTACTTGGCACGGTAAAGATCGCGTCGTATGATAACAAGCAATGAATAGCGTCTTCTCATTTTTCTGTTCTCATTTTTCTGTCCAATTTTGTGGTTAGTGATGTTCATTTGATGCAACAGTTCTCGATTCTAATCGATTTTATAATCGAACAGAAAAATGATAATTTGAAGGAGCAATTTTTCAGAAAAAAAGGCATAGATTTTTTTTGTCATTTAATACGGCTTGACCTAGAACTTTTAAGTATTTTAATACAAAGGTACTAAAAATAAATATTATGACATGGACGCCATTAGTTAAAGTGTCATCTTGGGAGTTTTTTAAGAAAACTCCTTATTGCTTAGACTATGTTTGTTTTTTCAGTTTTCCAAGTAACCCGAACATAAAAGGAAAATGGATCGATGCAACGGGACATAAAGATTGATTGATTGACAGTTTCATTACTTTCTTTCGATGGCCTCTCTAGTACGTAGTACATGGTAACTCAATGGGCAGATGTAAGAAAAAGCTAAAACATATTAGTTTACTTGTTAGAATATTAAAAGGTTTATAACTTTATTTTATCATCCCTCTGTCTATGGTAATTATCATTTTTCTGTCTTGAATCGATTTAGTAATCGATTACGATTCATTTATTTGACTACCTCTTAGACATAGATCTAGTTTGATCTGATTTCTTTCGATTTACTTCTATGGGATAGGACGATACTAGAATCGCCGCGCGAGTGGCGGCCTAATCGATTTAGCGAAAAATGAAATTAACATCACTAAAAAGCGCTCGTGACGTCATAACGCGTCAAGGTCAGTACAAAAAATATGACACGCTTGGTTTTCATACAGATCGCGGTACTTGCGTTGTCTACTTAAATATACATGTCTGTGGTAGGGCAAGAGGTTTTCATATTATCATTATCATACTTTTTAACTTGCTCAATATACAATCAATGTTTTCTCACGCAATTGTCCTGTGAGATAACTTCACACTAGAGCGACAAAACAGTTCACAGATTATATAATTTATTAGCAAAGCTATTTACCAATAAAAAGAGTTGGCAAGTTGTAATAACATTGGTGCGTGAAATATAGCCGCCGTATGGACGTGGCCGTGGGACGAACGACGACCGATATCAATAAGGGACACGCGTTTCTCTTATCCTTTACTGAGACACGCGAAGTTTAGCACGTTTCCACTGCTCTATTGCTTAATAATACCATAGTATTATATAATCTGTGATTATATTAAGTGTATAATGGTGTGTTTGCAAGTATAATAATAATTGTGGTGGCAACGTTATTTGTACATAAATTAAGATTGTCTTAAAATTGTTAATATTTGCTAACTTCCTATTTTACTGAGTGTACATCACTATCACTACATAGTATAAAGCAAAATCGCTTTCTCTGTCCCTATGTCCCTATGTCCCTTTGTACGCTTAAATCTTTGAAACTACGCAACGGATTTTGATGCGGTTTTTTTTAATAGATAGAGTGATTCAAGAGGAAGGTTTATATGTATAATAACATCCATTAAATAGTGGAAAAGTACTGTTATTTTTGAGGTTTCTAATGTGATGTCGTAAAAAATTACATTTTTTCCGCTTACATTGCAAACGCAGCCTGAACCCTACGAGTTTTATCAAAATAATGTACTAAGTATTATACACATTGAAAAGGTCTACAGAAAAGACCGTGATGGTATATGTCTATCTCTTATGGATAACCCACAATAACTTTTTTTTATCATTTACTTTTTACGACAAATAATGGCTAATTTTCGAAGCGATTTTTAACCAATACAGCATTAATCCTTAACCAATTAAATACCTTGAATACATTGTTCATTTAATATAGATCTATATGGCCCTTTACACCGTATGATTTAAGTGAATATTTTCGAAGATATTACAGATTTAAAAAATGCGGGACGTAGCGTTTGCGGCTGTACCGGCCGGCCGGGCCGCTATGTTTTTTATATACAACGTTCACAGTTTTTCTGTAGTGTATTTAGTATCAGCATTGCACCCGTGCGAAGCCGGGGCGGGTCGCTAGTAACAAATATTCGTTAGACGGGCTTAAAAATATTATATTAGATTTTAATAATCCAGGAGTTCTGTAGACCTATTAGATTTCATATCTTATTAGTCTTATATGGATAAGATTGGAAATTAACTTGGATCTTAATTTTCCTCTCACAACATTAACCCTACCGCCATCTGCTTCAAAAAGGCATTCTAAACCGTTCCGTATAAAGCCGTGGGCACACAAGCGACATCTCACAATAGGGATTCGTTACACCTCACTAGATTTACGGAGACCAAATCGCAACAGAAAAATGCGAGTTTTTTCGCAATATGGTGCTACATTTACTTCAAAACTGGAAAAATCATAGCTAAATAAATGAACATACAAATATACAACATTCTTTTTTCAAACACGAAATAGCAATCCACTATTACTATTAGTAAATAGTAACCCTTCCGTCAAACGTCATTCTAAAGCTAAACCGTTCCGTATAAAGCCGTGGGCACACAAGCGACCTCACAATAGGGGTTCGTTACACCTCACTAGATTTACGGTGACCAAATCGCCAGAACAATGCGAGTTGTTATCGCAATATGTTTGTTTATTATTTTGCTCACTGCACGTAAATCGCGCCAGGTGTGGGTGGACAAGCTTGTATTAAATATAAATTTTTACAGTCGACGCGTCTGATTGTTTGGTATTACGTTATCTAAACTTTGATACAGATGTTGCTTTTGTTATTTGGTTGAGGTATTTAATGTTATTTTTGAAAAGGGCTTATATTGCAGGAAATTATTAACAGTTGACTAATAAATAAAATGAAAATAAATCATGTTTAAAAATGGCTAAAAATAAATATATATAACAAGAATTTCAATACTCGTAGCAAGTTACATACTTTCGTAGCACATTCAGATTATACGATTTTATATATTTCTTACACATTATTGTCGCAGGATTCTTCAGCTTCAATTAAACCAGCAAATACTTCAAATAACACTTTTATTAGTATTCTTCACATAAGTTATATAATATTCACAATTTGACAACGTGTGTCGCGCGTCGCTGCTCTACGCATATTGGCGCTCTCTCACCTCCTCTAAGCTTGCAAAGCCCTACGTCTAGGTACATTATATAGATAAATAATAATAGAACCTAACAGCTCGGCCATCCTGTTCATAGCGAGTCCCTTCGCTCAATTATATAGTATCGAATTAATTGACAACAAAAAAAAATAATAATATTATAATGATGGATTAACAGATTCTAAAATACTAACATATTATTGTATTGTAACGAAAAGGTTCCGAGAAACTTAAAAGTAATGTAATTACTAATACAACTCATATTAACCTAAATTTCTTATATCTTTTATTTTAGAGCTTACATCACTCAACAATCCATAAATAAACTAGAGAAAAATATACTAAAGAGATACATATAGGATTCTTAGTTAAACTTAACTCATACACTTAACCTCTAAATACACCATTCTTAATTAAACGTCTGAATCTGAGTTTTCCGTATCACTACCAAACTCCCTATTAAAAGTCATCCATGGCTGTACCTTATCTACCGATACCACGGCCTCATAATATCGTTGTTTTTTTCGAGTTAGAGGAGTATCTTCAATGATTAATCTATCATTAGGAAGTATCTTTATTACACGATATGGGCCTTGATATTTATTTACAAGTTTTTGAGATTTACCATCATGTGGAGTTTGTCTCTCTACACGCACTAAGTCACCCTCTTTATAATAATTTACTGGTTTCCTAGCTTTGTTATATCTGTCAGCATCTTTAGATTGTTGTATTTTTATTTTCTCACTAGCTTCACTTCGAAATGTATTCACCTTATTAACCGGGGTTTCCAGTGTATCATCAATTACAGAACTTAAAATTCCTTCCGTTCTACTTTTTATATTAAAACCGAATAGCAACTCAGATGCACTCTTTTGCAAAGTTTTGTGTTTCGTGGTATTTATACCTATCTGTATATCTAGAATATGCTCATCCCAAGCTTTCTCGTCATCTCCATGAGATGATGTCGAAAGAGCATTAAGAATAGTCCTATTGAACCACTGAGTGACCCTCTTACGTAAGCGATGCCGCTCCCTTCCATATTCGTATCAACAGAAATTGCTTTGAAACTATTACTGTGTACGGTAACGTCATCTTTAGAAAGTAATTTAACTTTGGTATTGACAATTTTCTCAAAAATTATTTCATCAGGAGTTTTAGTGATAATTATATTTGGCCTTTCAGTAAACGAATGTCCTAGTAATACGGGATGCACTAAAACATCATCATCTACTACATATACATCAACCATCTCTTTCACTCCTTGAACCTCTACCATTGCTACCGATATACCCAATGGTCGAACCCTATTTGAACCTATTCCTCTTAGCGTCGGCATATCTTGTTGATTATTGATAGGTAGACCCAAACGTTTAGCTACACTCATTCTTATCAATGTACACTGACTGCCCAAATCAACATGACAATTTTCGATTTTTATTCCATTCATTTTTATATCAATAATATATTTACTGTTCGTATTTTCCTCAAAACCCAATTTCGCAACTTGTTTTTCGTTTTTAGCAACAATGTCGTTTTTATCTTCAGACAATTTAATGTTACCTCTGTTTTTAAAACAACTCGTAGAATGATGACCTAGTTTGTCACAAATAGTGCATTTAATTTTGGGCTTGTCACATTTAAAGCTAGGGTGACCAATTTCTCTACAATTATAGCATCTAATTTTATTGTTGACTTCCCCAGACACAGAAGCATTCTTAAACACACTTGACCTTCGTTCGTTTCTAAGTGTGTTATCAGCCATTTTACTTTGCCCTACCTTTACTGTACGTAAATACTTAAGTACTTGCTCCGGTTCACTGAACTGTGCAGCTTGAGCACCCACCTTTACAGCCCGGTCCTCTATTCCATATAAAATACAATCAACAGCTTGTTGACCATAAATTTTACATCTATTTAGTAAATTTACTTTTGAATAATAATAATTTTCTAACGATTCTCCGTATTTGGCCCTTTTGGCTAACATCTCAGTTAAAAGTTCGGCATAGTCTTCGCGACATGGAAAAGATTCTATTAGCTTTCGCTTCCACTCAGTCCAAGTATGTAATAGTGAGGGTAACCCTTGGTACCAAGTCTTAGCAGCCCCAGTGAGTTTTGGAAGAGCATAGTGAATAATAGCCTTCTCATCCCAACCGTAAATTTCGGCACACTCTTCAACTTTCGTTAACCAAGTTAAAACAGTTTGTTCCTTTGACATGGGATCAAACTCCGGTATTACATTAATATTAAAAGTCAGCGTAGGCTTGTCCGAACTTTTAACCTTATTTAAAATGTTAAGAAACTTATCTAATATACCGTTTGTATCCAGTTGTTTAAACTTCTCCCTAGTCAGCTCACGCTGTGACTCGTCCGAATCTGAACCGATATAGTCCTGGACGTCATGTACTTCCTCGTATCTCGTAGGTGTCGGTTTTCTTTTCTTCCCTCCTTCAGATTTGTGATAATTTTCACAGATGTCCGAATGAAATGGGTACCGCCGTTTCTTCATTATTTCACGAGGTAAGATCTCAGTTTCTGCCCTTGAGCAGGATGCACGACCCTCCGATTTCTCCGTTCTATAATTATCATTTCTTCCGTCATAACGTGATCTTCCTTCACGATCCAGATTCCCCAGCGGCTCCGACCTCGAACACGATATTCGTCTCATTCTTTCCCGTTGCATGCCAATGCCAAAACCACGATCGTTTGGTTCCAGAATTCCTTCCTTCAATACGGTTGCCCGTCCACCTCTACCGGTCATGTCTATCCTTTCCAGTCCTTCCCTTAGACTATTCGCCTCCTGTTGTGCCAGTCCTTCACCTCGACTGGTTTCCTGTTGGGCCAGTCCTCCACCTCGACTGGTTTCCTGTTGGGCCAGTCCTTCACCTCGACTGGTTTCCTTCTGGGCCAGTCCTCCACCTCGACTGGTTTCCTCCTGAGGCGCCAGTCCTTCCCCTCGACTGGTTACCTCCTCCATGATTAATCTTTGACCTTCATCTCGGATCGCTCCATCCTCCGATCCCTCGTTCATTTTGTATTTCCCCTGAAACTTTTAAATACGAGCTTAATACCAGAAAATAAAAAAAAAACAACTTTCACTATTTTAATATTCCTATCATTTGCATTCTCTCGTCCAACCTCAACCCACATAGCTTGTATTTTGAAATATCCACATATAAGTTAACCAATCAACATACATAAAGTTTTTTTTTCTGCTTCATGGGACCTTTTCTCTATAACCTAATAAATAAAACGTTAAACATATATCCTAAAAATGAATATAATTGTAAATCAGCCGTAACTAATTATTTGAAAACCCTAGACTACCAACAAACTGAAAATCTTTTAAATATAAAAACTTAATGTTTATTCCGCACTGTATAAACATCTTTCTGTGTATGACACACACACAAACTAACACATTCACACACCCACACATACAAACATACATATTACACGCGCACACATACATGCAGACAAACACTCACTACACGTACACTGGTCACGTATTAATAGGTCTATATTATTTTAAGTAGAAGTAGATATTAAGTTCAGTCTATTGTTTTTTTTTGTTTTTTTCTTCTTGCCGTTTGTTATTTAGTTATAAATGTATTTTAGTAGTGTTATCCGCGAGGGGGGGCTAGTGATCTGTACTACAGGTCTTTCACAGACCTATTTCAGACACTAGTCCTTCACAACGAAAATGCTACACGTTACATAATATTTTGTTTCATTGTAATAGTGTAAGTTGTGAAGGCAAATAAATTTACTTTTATTATTATTATTATTCCTGAAAGACCGAAACAACTAATAAGTAACTCCAGTATATATGTACGTTCGTTACAATCTCTAGGTAACGCGGAACTATTTATCTATTGAAACATGGTAAGCTCAAAATAATTAGAATAGGTAGATACCTTTTGTTCTCAGATAAAATCACTTTTTCCCACAACAGCTTTCTAAATTAATTACACTGTTCCAAAGTTAACTATACTTGAGTACACTTGATTCTTCTTTTAACTATTGTCCAAACTCAGAAAATAAAGAATGAAATGTCTATTAATAGACCCAAAACCGAACTTAACAATCACACCTTTACTGCGCTAAGCCCAAACGGTATATGCCCGACTCAGTGCCCATTCCTTTGTCTCATAAGTACATGAATGTTTTGTTGTTCCCAGGTTCAGAACGCTGCCACATCGTAATCCTTTCCTTAATGTTGTTAATATCAACACCACCTTTGGTCTGACCTCGGTCCCCATCCGGCCTGTGTACCATGCGTGTGATATCACAGTCCCACTAACACAAACTTGCCCCATGACGCATGTAGGTACAGTTAAGAATACGTCAAGCTTTACAGTTTGAACCCTGTCTGTACGGGTGTAAGTGTAAATATTGAACTGCTCACAATTTTACTGATCATTCAAACTATACTTAGTTAGATTTTTTTCAAAAACAATCAATATGTAAAAAAAAACAAATAGTTATATTATACCGGAAACATTTTCTACTTTTCCGCACAGTAACTATTGGTACAACACAATGTAATGTACTTACGTTAATCCACTCTTGTAGGCGTGTTGAGAAAATTTTATATATATTCTCCGTCATCCCACTTCTGAACTATTGTCGCAGGATTCTTCAGCTTCAATTAAACCAGCAAATACTTCAAATAACACTTTTATTAGTATTCTTCACATAAGTTATATAATATTCACAATTTGACAACGTGTGTCGCGCGTCGCTGCTCTACGCATATTGGCGCTCTCTCACCTCCTCTAAGCTTGCAAAGCCCTACGTCTAGGTACATTATATAGATAAATAATAATAGAACCTAACAACATAGAGAACAACAGAATAAATTCAATAAAAAGTCAGCATCTGAAACTTTCATTATTTAACGATAATATGAAACCATTATGAAGCTATTATTTATAATTTTTATCGATTTATGGATTATTGAAATTTCAATATTTTGAATTACTTACATCATTGTTAATTACGTACTGTAGTATTGTTTTTGTTACCCTAGTCTCACCTATATTCAAATTCCATTGCCTCCTCTGAACTAATTACAATTAAAACAACTTACAGAATGCAGTATTGTATATTAAATCAAATTGCGTTCGATCGCTCTTCAATTTAAATATAGATGAGAAGTCGATCGCTGCATATATTAATTAAGATCCGACGCAAATGCAGTAGACATACCCTTACCGATAGTTAACGTAGTTAGACGGAATTGTGTTAATATTAATAAGATATTCCAAAATTACGGTCTGCACCTGCATTTTCTACGTAAAATAAAACTAGTAAATGGATTAGAAAATTTATAACCTCTTAGCTAGACCTCAGTCAGAACCAAGATTTACCAAAGAGATTTATTATGCTTAGTGAAAAGTTCAAAATCAGGAAAATGAATCAAGCACTTGTTATAATTAGCCAAACAGAAAAACAAACTATTTCTGAAATTTATGTGCTGAAGACTAGGATGATATTATCTCGTTTAGCAACTGAATACTTCTATAGCAATTTTTTTATGAAATTTTATATCAAAGTACCTAGTTTCAAACCCATTTCATCTATTTAATTTATTTTAATGTAGCAATTCATATTTCTCTCCAAATACAACATGAGAATAAGCGTCCATAAAGTTCATCTTCTTTTATTAAACAAAACATAAAGCTCACACGAATCGTCTCAAATGAGTTTTATATCTAAATTAATTCCACCACCATACATTAACAAATACGGGCGTTGTAAAGGATTATGGATGCGGTATCATTTAACCGGCCACAAACATAAAACTCATTACGATAATAAATAGATGTCAAAAAATTAAGGGAGTTAACCTCCTCAGTGGCTTAGAAAAGAGGCAATTAGTGTAATCACCGCCTGGTGTTATCCAGATAGGAGACAACGACTTATTCTGAATTGTAATGGTCACACACGCTGTTTAGATAAGGATATTAACATTTAAAGTTGTTGGGAACAATATATTCTATAATTATTATTGCATTCACTTGCATTTACGTATAGTTAGTAACTGTAATGAGCTTGCATGGGTGCAAAATGTTTGCAGATAAGCAGTTTATTTATATGTATAGGCAAATGTGATATTTAAATGCAAAATTCATTTCATATTGAAGCTGAATATACGAAAATAAAATTAATTTACATATTGAAAATCTGCACCAAATATATAGTACAGCCAAGCACAGCGTATTAAAACCCAAATTACCAGTCCAATTTGTGGTTTTATCAAAAAATGTTCATTCAAAACGTGACGGCTTTTTTAACATGTAAGTATTTTTAAAATAATCATTGATATAATTTTTAAACAATTTTTAATTCCTAGTCAAGCTCCAGAATAGTTCTCCCGTGATCTTATTGTTGGTTTAAAGACCTCATTTGTCCTGCACTAAGTCTTTTATAAATCTAAACTGAACCGCGTCTAAGATTCTTTAGAATATCGTGATGGAATGGGACAATTTGTTTTTGACATAGCGTAGGCTGTAAGCTATTATTTTGCCTATTCAAATCACATTCAAATGCTCTTTATACTTACGTACAATTGAAGAAAAATCATAAAAGTTTATAGTTCATAAAGGAAGGAATAATTATTAATTTAATCTATAATCTACCTATACTAATATTATAAAGCTGAAGAGTTTGTTTGTTTGTTTGTTTGAACGCGCTAATCTCGGGAACTACTGGTCCGATTTGAAAAATTATTTCGGTGTTAGATAGCCCATTTATCGAGGAAGGTTATAGGCTATATATCATTACGCTACGACCAACAGGAGTGGAGCCACGGGGGTGAAACCGCGCGGAGCAGCTAGTCTAAATATAAGCATGCACTGTGATTTATGCGATTTTCTTTACCAGAATCGAAATTTTAAGACCTACATAAGAGCGACTATTTATAAGTTACTATAATTAATGCAATACACAAAAATAAATCACTACATAGCCAAATAAGTGAAAATACCAGAAATTAAATTACAATTTCATTCAATAAGAATATAGGGCAGCAAAAACAAAGGCAATATTATATCTCATAATATTCCTATCACGTATCCAGTATCGAGCGGCCTACAGACGAAATAAACCGCTAAACTTGCCCTACCTTTCGTATCTGGTTAATATTAGATCTTTACAATTACTTCTCAGCTTATTGTTTTGGATTCAGTTATACGTCCGTTATTATAAACATCAAAATATTTAAATTAATAAGTAAAAAAAAGTTAACGGCAGTTTTAAAGCTACGACAACGATTGAACGATAATAATTATAAACAAATTTCTTACTACGTAATACATTGGGAAGATGATCTGAAAAAAGTGGCCGGTTCTGAGTGGATGCGAACAGCGAGAGATAGAGAGAGAAGGAAGTCTTTAGAGGAGGCCTTTGTCGAAAGACAAACTGTTAATTGAAACCTATTGATAAGATAGAAGAAGACCCATAAAAGAAAGTGATTGTTTAAGAAAATTGTAAATATTTATTGTAAAAGATAAAAGTTGTAACAAATTGTAAACAGTAATAAAGGCTTATTTTATTTTATTTATTTATTTATTTAACACTAGACATAAACACCATCACGTATATGAAACACTATTTTAGTTCTATGTATTGAGAAAGCAAATTAAGACAAAAGATAATTTAGGTATATCGACAAAACAAACACTTTTAAAATTGAATCAAATCCTCAAACTTTCCACATTTCATTCCCTTAAACAAACTAAGAACTAACATTAACAAATTCTATGAAATTAAACCACTGAAATTCGGCCTAACATTCAGTGACTGAATATTTGCTTTATAACTTCCCAGCGTACACACTTTTCACTTTCCCCGATCAAAACATTTCCCGCAACAATTAAAACTCGGAAAATTATAATAACATTATTCGTAACAATTTCTAAGCAAAGGGCGGAGTCGAGACCGCAAATTACATTTAATTTTGAATCTCATCGCCGATAAGAGCCCCTCGTGTTGAATTTTCGCTTAATTTTAAACCTACGCTTTCTGATTACTGGGACTACGTACATTTCGACGTACGAACAGAAATTAAAACAGTAAGTATAATAAATTATATAAAAAAATATATTTTATCATTGAATGTATAAAGAAATTAAATATGTATAAACATTTATCTCATTTCACAATCAAACTAAATTACATAACAATTTGTTTTCTACATGTTGAATGTTGATACCAACTTATGTAGAATTATTATTCTATACCTACTTACATCTTAATCTTTAAATCTATAGAAAACTCAACCCACATAACATGCATCTATAGGAAAATTATATGTTTCGATAATGCACCGCTAAGTGTATATCGACCCCTCGTAATCCGTATCTAACCCAAAACTGTTTACCTTAAAAAATCTAATTGAGTATGATTAACGACGAAAACAATGCCGCAGTCAGCTCCTGATTAATTAATATACTCTGCTTATATTATGAGCTTATATTTTGCGGTCCATAATAAGTGTTTTAGGACTCTTCCTTGTATCATTAATTAAGCTTACAGTAAGGATAGCCTGGGAAAATTATACGTGAAAAAATAAATGCGATGTGTTACTATATACTATCATAATTGACAAAAAGCTTGTATGGTTTGTATATGTTATGGCTTTTTAAGTTTGATGTCAGCTGACCTAATTCTTATGTTTTATCCAGAGGCTCTAAGAAGATGCTATAGTTCCGTAAATATATATATCCGTATAATTGATGTTTATTTATAAGCCGCTTCACTTCTAATATACATAATTGTAACACAGATATAACATACATTTCTATGAATGATTTTGTCCCCTCTCTACCTCTATCATGACTACCTCTATTCTTAAATCCAATTTAAACTTTCGTTTAATAATAGAAAACGTTCATTTAAAATAATTAAACGACGAACTTAAATAACCACCCAACCTCAATTTTAAACAGAATTTAGTTTTCAAAGTGCACGAAATCAATATCTCGCAAATCGAATTTATTGCGATTGATGGTCCAATAGAAGTGATTACAAAGAAGCATTTAGGCTAACGAGGAGCTGAGCGGCCAAAACAAAGTGAAGGCGCGAAGCGTCTGTTCCACTTTGCAGTATTACAAAAGTTAAGAGCAAAAAACTTCCTATAGATATTGGAGTTCTTTGTCTTATACCTATCCACTAAAGGAGAGTTTCTTTTCACTATTTTCAGCATTTCATTACTAGATGCAGCGAGAATACTTACGTTGCACATTTGTTACTTTTCATATTTTTAAAAGATTGGATATTTTTGAATGGAAACAGACTCGGTTCAATCTTGCTGTTTCTATAGATGAACTCGATTGGAAATACATTCTCTCTAGTCTAATGTTAGTAAAAAATACAATACAAATCTCTACACCCACATAACAATATTAAATGCTAAATTTTATGTTTTAATACATTTTTCAGGTTTCCCTTACAAAAGTGTAAACATAGCCAAGCAAAATATTAACAAAATGGGCCGCCCTTATTGTGTAAAGAGTTTTTCCTCAGAAAGGATCGGATGAATGAAAATGAAGTGTCACTCCTTAAGTGGAATAAACACGGCGGAAAAATGGATCGCCTCTTTTGTACTAGATGCATGCTTAGTTTGGGATTTTGTATAAAGGAATAGGAAATTTGGTTAAATTATCTACCGTCATAGAGCAGAAAAATTATGGGTTACCTAAATCTACCTATTTTGTTTTCCACTTAGAACAGATATTCTTGTCTGATTATAGGTAACATGTAAAAAAAATATTATTGGAAAAGCACAAAGAGATTTTATCCTTTTTTGATTAAAATTATGCAATTCCAATGCTGAGGGTGCTTTATTAGAAATTAATCAAAAATTCATATTTGCGACCGATCATTTCCCCTTCAACCCTTGAATTGCATATTTTAGCATTATTATGGAGAGGCTTTTATCAACACAGATTTAAAATCTGTGTAAAGGACAATAACTAAGCTTAAGCTTAAGCTTAGTTATTGTCCTTTACTCTACTCAGTTGCTTCAACATAAATACAATATAACGGAAATTGACCTGTATTCACAGTCGTCACGGTAAAAGCGAACCGATATCGAATTATATTCTATGCCAAATCGTGAATAAATTATGGATAAACCTCTGGAATGTCATCAACCCAAATTATTTCACCTGAGTTTAGAAATGCTTAAGGCCTTACGTACCTAATTCAACTACTACAACTACTAACAAATCTATGCTTTTTCCTTAATTAAGAATTTTGTTTAGATATGAATGGCATTTAGATGCAAAGAATGTTTGTGTTATTTTTAAATGATGCTTTACTTATGTTCTATCTACATACTTTTATATTAGATAATGCGACCTTTCTGTCTTCAATATCTAAGAATGTGCTAAGAATATTCAAATCGAACCTCCACTTATTTTACGTTTACAAAAATAATTTCAAAAGATAATATCTTCCGTTATTGAAACTGCATCAGCTCACCTGCGTAGTAGGTAAATCTGGAAAAATGGAAGCAAATTGTGTCCGTATAAATTGATTCAAGTGGGTGTGATTGATTACGCGCCGCATCTGATATACCTGCGAACTGCGATCAATCATAGCTTCGTATCATTACAAATCGGCCACATCCTGGAGGCTGAAGTACCTAATAATGATATTTTCGCATACTAGTGCTATCGCGCGAGCTTTATGTAGCTGTGATTACTGGCTTTATTATCTCGTGCTGTGGTATTAAGGGAATTGACCAGTTGTAGTTTCTGCTTGTACCGCAAATTGGGAGATGATTATGTAGCTGAACTATTTATAATTGAACTTAGGTAAAAGGTTCTTAGGAAACTTATTTACATATGAATTGATTATAAAAAAAAACTACCTTACATACCTAGTAAATCTAATGTAATGATTGCGTTTTTTTTTTATCATATAATACTATAGTTCTAAATCATAATTCAAAATGCTTCATAGCTTCGCAAATTAAGTGGCGTGCCTCAGATATATAAATGGACAAGAAACACAATTTTATCAAATACTTTGAGCAAACAGAACGTGAAAATATTTCGCTGAAAATAACAAAAAGTAAAAGCATTTGTCCGATATGAGTGAGGTTCACGTGATTCCATTTTCCTCTGTCCTTATTGTTTTTCTTCGGACTTCATAACTCATCGCTAGAAACTTCCACTGTATAAATTCCTTCGTATTCCAATTCATTTTGAGTTTATTATTTAACAATAAATTTTGTCAGAAATTTTCATGTCTATTTCGAGGTAGGAACTTGTTAAACTTATCGCTGATATGAATATAGAATTGTTCAACGTTCTCCTATTTAAAACTTTAATAATATCAAGTACCTACCTATCCTTGATAAGAAAACTTTAACGTTTTGCGGGGTTTAACATAATTTAATTAATATCTCTACATTTCCTAATAAATAAATCGTATAAACATATATATATATACTATATAGTTACCAATGTCCCTTAAGTGGATTTATTTCAATTTTATTGAATCAAGTACCTACCTAGTCATATTAAATCCTGCATAAAATATATTGAAAGCTGTTTAACTCGAAATCAACCCGAACAGTTATATTAAGAATCATGTGGAGATAGATTAAAACTCCAATTGTCCTCGGTTTTACGTGGTTTTACTGAGCTCAAGAGGTATTAGGAAGGAGGTTTAATTCCAAAACATTTGTTTTATTCGACGTCGTTGGATCAATCCCCCGGGGTTTGGACCGGGAGATCCGCATTTCAGATAAATTTTATTTCTATTTAACATTTCTTGTGTTGTTTAGTACGTCGGTTGGAAAATCAGTATTAAGATATGGTTTATGTTTAAACGAAATACATATATAAATGGCTGTAAATGTGGTACTTAGTGCAATAAAGATAGGGATGGTATACATTTCAAATAATATTATTAAAAAGCATAGGATTTATCGATTTTTTTTTCTTAGGATTATTCCATAACTAAGGAACAGCAATATTACACGGTATTATATCAATAGTTTCCCAAACTGATGATCGACGTTTAGGTATAACTTATTAACTTACCTACTGCTTTTTATCAAATAACCAGATGGTCCAGCAGAAGTAGTAATAAAATAAAATAATAGATCGTAACCAGATAGCTCAACTACATACGCTTCATAGTTATCTTATAATCAACTCCAAACCACGGCCAGCTCAAATAAAACCTAACAATGCATTTTCCCCACAATATCCCATTAAATGGTGGATTACCGCATGCTCTATCTCCCCACAAAGAAACCGATCAGTAATTACTTTCCCCTGAATGGCACACATAACTAAAACTTCATTACTACGATACACATTTTCCCCATTTCTTGATTATGCTTGAGGGGCATCGATATGATGAAATGTGCAAAGTCATTATCGACTTTCGATGGACAAATATTGAAGAGCATAAGTGCTGTAGAAGTTGGTATGCTACACAGATCACAGAAACTAAAGGGAGATATGGTTAGGGGGCGGGGCCGGTGTCGCAGCAATATGTACAAAAAGAGAACAAACTGTAGCGGTGTTGTATACGTACGTCACTTACAATCTAGTGTGCGAACGAATAGTCGCTCTCATATTTTTGTGTGATGACACGCACACAACGCGAAGTATTGTTTTGATTTTGTTTACTGCAGTTGTGTGCGTAAATTTTTTATGAGACACGGTTTCGTACTCAGCGCAAGCGATTGGCATCTCTCTAGATCTCTATGGTATGCTACAATACCCTTTGATTGAAATTCATATGAAGCATTAAAAGTCTATCTGTAATTAAAGTTAACTAAATAAATGTATTCAACATGAGTATAATCCTTATAATGGATGAGTAGGTACTTTTTTAACGGTTTCTCCACATTTATATTAGGTAATCTTGATTAATATGTGCCTTATTACTCTACAAGTTATTTCGATAAACTAAAATACTTCCAACTTAAAATACCTTACAAGGTCCATGAACCAGGATCCATAAAACACGTATAACGTCCCGGTAGCGCTCGCTAATTGTAATTTATCCCGTTAATTAATCGTATACAAACAGGGGAGGGTTTTTATGTCATTAGGCCCACGTCCGACCCATATTTCTATACGAGAGGACTTTAGGAATGACTGTAGGTGCTACGGTGTGTCTTGTTTTTAAGCAAAAAATCGCACAGTCTGCATTTGTAATTCGGATAATAAAAGTACAAATATGAAATAGGAATTATGCAACTTGCAGGAAACCTTTTCTGTGCGTTTACATAAATATACTCTTATAAAAATCCAAAAAGTCCGCAGTCGGTAGGATACGAACCTACGCTCCCAGAGGGAATCTGATTTCTAGTCAGACGCCTTAACCGCTCGGCCACGACTGCCATGAACAAATCGATGAAAATATCCAATGAATTCGAAAGTTTTTTTTTTTAATGATACTTAATCGAATCTAATGTTATTACACAAAGACAAGTTTATTCTCAATGCTTAGAAAGTAGGTACCTTACTTATTATGATCATAAATATATTAATTACTTATAGAAATTTATATAGAATTTGCCATAGGTACGATCTACTCAAAATAAATTTACAAAAAGACACAATAATTAATACAACGAATGTATTATGGTATTATTATTTAACTGTTTGCGTTGGGTAGAAGTTTGTGATAAGAACGAAGAAATTATCGAACTAAGATAAAATATTTTAATTGAAACTCAAAAGAGATACTTAGGTTTTATGAAATAAGGAAAAAAATGTGTTCCGATCTATATGTAGGTACATACATGCTTAATTCTGATATCTTGATAGTCTATAGACATAACGATAAATTTAAAAAATGTGGATTTGTTCATTTACTTATTTAAATTTCGTAAAATATATTTTGAATTTATTTCAGTCCTTCAACTTTATAATATCATAGATACTTACTAACTTTCCCATGGCCCGCATTGTCTAAATTTTATAGGTAATTTATATGTAATTTTTACTAAATTCTCTCTTAGAGAACACTATCTAGGTAACTAGGTATATATAAAATACCGCCCATAATCCGATATAATATTAGCATACAGCGGGAAGCGACTTGCTAACTACCTATATTATTTAAATATTTATTTGATACAAAGAAATATTGAAATGTGATATTTTGTTTCATTTATTTATTAATTCATGCTGAGCTAAATATAATGCTCCAGTGACGTCACAACTGACGATAGGCCCCGTCCACACATAACATAACCAGATCGGTAATTTCGTCACACATCGTCAAGGCACCGTGGCTTAGTTGGTTAAAGCGCCTGTCTAGTAAACAGGAGATCGTGAGTTCGAATCTCGCCGGCGCCTGAAGTTTTTTATTTTTTAAAGTATATAAAGTTAAATTTAAATACTTTACCATGACTCATTTTCAAGTATTGGCACTATTGTTCTAAAATTATTCTTATGTATATATTATGTAGTAAATGGTGGTAAAATATTTTTCAGATATGTAAGGTTTCATTCTTATGTCAGTTATTAATCATGAATTATACAGTGCCACAAACTTATCTGACCCGGTGGCAAAAACTGGAACTACGTGCCGCTATTTTGAAATGTCACATTTTCACAGACTTTTCATACGGAATATTTTGTATAAATAAAAAGTTACTTATTAATGTTAATTTACACCATTGGCAATGACATTATTTTTACCCTTGCATCCGGGGAAATACTATTTGGCGGCACTAAAATCGACATCAGTGACACCGTCACCGGGTCAGTTAAGTTTGTGGCACTGTAAAATAGACAATAATAGACTAACTTAAAGGATAATCCTTTTTCACACAAGAAACTAGTCCCATTAATTATATTTTGCATCAAATTTGTCCCCAAAACCCAATCAAGGTAAATAAAAAACAAGTTTCATTTAATGACTCATATATTGACATTCACTTCGTCATAATATTTACAAATATACATCTTATACGACATGTACATTATTATTTGTCTATTTGTCTCTTATAAAATTAAAAAATACACAATAATAAATAATTCCAGTAGCTTTAATATTAAAAATGTTCCTACTTGTAATTCTAACCATCGTTTTATGAAGACAGCTAATATCAAAAATAAACAAAAATATTTTGGCAATTTCAAAATTATAAAAGGACCTCTTAAAAATACTTAAGTTTTTTGCGAACTGAAACTCTTTTTCTGAAATAGATATTAGAACTGCTTCATAAAATAATAGTGTACTAAATTCGGTTAAATATTATGATATAGTTCTGATTTGTCAAAGATCAGTCAATAATTTTAATACTTAAATCTCTTTAAAAACCGTACAACTAAAATGTCTTTTATTTTTCTACAAAACAAAAAAATCTCTAAATCAATGCTCTAATAAACTGAAATAAAACTAGTGTTTATTTGAAAACACTATTTTTCTGAAAGTTGGTAATAAAATAAACAAAAAATTGTACACTTTATTTATTGGCACATGATAAAATAAGAATTTGGCACTATAGTTGCCTCTAAATCAACGAAATAATCTACAATCTATTTACATTTTCGTTCATACTATAATATTCATTCTATCAAGCATTTCTTTCTATACATCAATCATAATTTGTATTTAACTGAGGCACATCGATATACGTATTACAATACACTATATTTACAATAATAGTTACTCTAATATGGCAGTATGAGGTTTCATAATAGACCGATGTCGTCGCAAATTTTTGCTTTCTTCTGAAAACTAATTTTTCTAAAACACTGTGGCTAGCTGCCAACATTGTAAAAATATGTTCAATGTAGTTCCATTTTATCTCTGAATTATCATTATTTTTGTTATTTTCGACTGCTGTTTTGGGTCTATAGAAAGTTTAAAGTAGAATATTTTACATATTCTTCGCGGGTGTCAAAGAAACGACACATTTCATAAATAATCTTATAATCTCTAACTTTAATAAACGAAAACGACGTAGGTACTTAATTTACGAAATATGTCATTTTCTTGTTTTTATAGAAATAACAGCGGTATGTGATAAGTTAACAATTATAGACACTTAACCGTTGAGGCAGGAATACAATATTTAAATTACTTTTATATGGGATAATAGTCATTATGTAATAGAGGTCAATACTTTTAAAACTACGAGATACCTACGGAAAAATACTCAAGTAAATATAATAAGACGAGCAATATCCCTGTCAACGTTAAAGTATCTACAATCAATTTATAATTTGATCTTTCAATACAATAACTCAAAGAAAAACAATTTTTCACATAATTTCCCGTAACAAGAACAAAAGCAAACATAAGAAACGACAATACTATAACTACATCAGTCTCTTAGGGCCGAAGATAGGCACATTTCACAGTTGGTAACCGTACAAAACGTACGTGAATGTTGGTAACACAACACAACACTAAGTCCGTCAATGTTGGTAGCAACACTAAGTCTTTGGTTTAGAACTTTAGACGAATCTCGTCAACTGCGCGTGGAAGTCCCTGAGGAAGATCTGCAACTGCGGCAAAGTTGGCCGGTCGTCGGGGGACATCGCCCAGCAGTATGCCATTACCGCGAACCTGGAGGAAAATATTCATTTAATATGACTGAAAGAGGAGTCATTTTTGTGTTGAGATATTGCAATTGAAACGATTTTATAATGTCAATATATATTTTTGTTGTGTAAGCAACTTTTTTATTTTTTGATGGTTTAGTTTATTTAAGAAATAAAACAAACAAACAAAAATACTTTATTGTGCAGCAAAATAAAAGTAACTAAAGTAAATATAAATCCTAAGTATAAATAATTTTTTTATCAAATCTGTTCAGTGGTTTTATCTAGTAAACAACCTAAAATATAGAGACAAAAAATAAAAACGATTAGAGGCAAATGTAATAAGATTCTCAACAACAAAATTAGACTTAAGTACAAATCTACTCACAGCTCATCCGGGCAATTGGCGGGCTGCTGCAACCGGTAGCCATCCCTTAAATACGCGGCCACTTCGAACGGGTCGACCTCCGCGTAGGGCTGGTGCGCTAGCGTCGTCAGTTCCCATAGCAACACGCCCAGCGCCCACACATCGGATGCTGGGCTGAACTGCTTCTTGGACAACGCCTCTAGGGCTAACCACTTGATGGGCCGGTTCTCGTTATCGCCAAGGCAGTGGTAGTCCGCGGGGAACAGGTCCCGGGATAGCGCGTTGTCTGCTATCATTACTCGCAGGTTCTCGTCGACTCTGATGGTGGAAATTGGCTTTAAGCATACTTGTCGAGAAGTAAATAATGTGGGTAATAAGGACGATGGTAAGGAATTTTACAGACACTTTTCTGATATGTTTATTGGTAAATCACACATCCTTAATAGAAAATGTAATAATGGACTTTTATTCAAAAGCTTCCAAATAATGTAATGATTGCTCTATTCAATCTACTTAATTGAAATTAAATACACTCTACAAAACGTAACTTGATTAAAGATACAGAGCGGAATGTATCCTGAGATTTTTTTGCATCTAAGCGAATAAGGAAGTCCGTTTTTCCTATTACTAAATTCCATGAATAGATTGAACCAACGTACAGAACATGTATTTTTTACTTACACGCAATTCCTCGCAGCGATATCCTTATGCAGGACGTGTTGCGAATGAAGATAGGAGAGTCCATCCAACGCGTGGAGCGCCATTCTGACCACGTGCTGTGTGGTGAGCGCGGGGGGCGGAGCGCCACTGGCCGCGCCTCCTATCGCGACCCCGCGGCATGACAGAAGGAACTGCTTCAGGTTCTTCCAGCCGGAGCCCCACGGGTACAGTAGGAAAGGAGCCGTCTGGTCTTCGATGCTCACACCGAGCACGGATAGCACCCGGTCGTGGTGAAGCCCATAAAGCATACAGCCCTCTTGTAAGAGTAGCGACACCTAAGAGATATTCATTATTAGTACAGAAGAGAACTAATAATTGATTGATTAACTATGTATATTACTTCAATGAATTAAATTATTAGAAATGATTCTGTTATTAATTACCTGCACTTGTGATGCATGTTCGGCTACAGTTTTGACCAATACTTCTTGTTCTCTACCATCTTCATCAGCATACGTTCCTCTGTAGACGCGGCCGAACGTGCCTTCCATGGCAACAGATCGTAACCTGACGCGACATCTCTGTATTGTTAATTCCGCAATCCTTTGCTGAAGATCTCTCGCTCTTTCTTCCGCAGCTACTGCCGGTAACGACGCAGGACGGCGGTAGCTGGTATAACTGGCGGCAGACTTGCAAGACGAGTCTGGTAAAAAGGCATGAGCGTCTTGTTCATCGCTCCTAGCTCTTCGGAGCTTCCTCGCTCGAGCTCTGCAAGCAGCAGCGGCTACTGCTGCTATCAATAGGGCCCCGCCAGCACAACCAGCTCCCGCGTAGAATATATCAGCTGACGTTGGCGCGTGGGGCGCGTTATCAACTCTCACAGCTGGCCGAGGAACGTCTTTTAGGCATATTTTCCGTCTTCTGAAGTGCAGCGCGGTGGATGAAGAACCAGTGGAGATATTCATAGATATAGTAACATCAACTTCCGCGGCGACGGTGTGCGTGCAAGGCAGGTCGACCTGCCAAGTCTGAGGCTCTGTTGGTACAAAGCCTGTAGTAGGAATGTTGAAAGTGGGCGGATGCAACGCCTCAGGATGTGAAACCACATCGACGCGTAGAGTGTACGGCAACTGAAACAAAGAAAATAATATATTTATTATGTAAAATTAACGTTGACCCATTCAAGCATTTTTTTTTCAATAATATTAAGAAACAAGAGATATTTTGAGCCTATCAAATAACCATAATTTCATATGTAAGTATAGCATTGCAAGAAAAAACAAATCGTATAACGGGTACATGCACCTCTCGATGTCACTATAACGGTGTTACCAAACGGTCTTTGCCCATGTCAGGCAAATCAAACGTCAATTGCATCACGACCATACCCCATACGGCTTCAGACATTCAAATTTAAAAAACGACCATTTATACGATCTAAAAACGAGCTTTGTAAACAGTAACCTCACCTCAATTATAGGGGACCGAAAAGTGTATTATTAAATCAAAACCCGAACAAACAGAACACGTAACTCAGCCATATAACAAGGTAGTTTGTGTTCCAAGCACTCATTATAATCTGACTAATCAGTGGTCGGTAACATGAATGGTAAAACAAACATGATTTGCCGCGGGCCCTTTGGCCGCCTCATCAGACATGCGGCCGGAGGTGCGACACCGTGGCCTCTAATTAAATATTAGTTAGTCGGTTACGGACAATACGGGGATCGCTCTACGTAACTTAACCGTTTAACAAATATTTACTCCGCATCAAAAGCGCCGCCAGCAAATACCATTCCAAAACATTATAAAGTCTATCGTAATTATGGAACTCTACCGACTTCTGACGATTGATACAATAATACATGTTTACATTTCGTTTTATACACCAATGAAAGCACTTTACTATTAACATGCAACGAGCATAAACTTTTATAGGGCAATATCGAATTTATCGTTAATTTATGATGAACTCTGTATGGAACATGAGAGATTTCATATACCGAAAGATCTTTAACTTGCAAATGCTGTCCTAAATAAACAGATGGTTATTGATAAGTTCAGTGAACTGTATTCGCGTTCGTCTACGGCAATTTCATTTAACTTTAACAATAGAGGCATTCATTTATTTAATATATTAAAAAAATCCTAAAAACTCTATTTTGACTAAACTTAAAAAAAATAACAAGGAAAATTTGAAAAAATAAATGACATTTAAAAAATAAAATATGGATAATGAAATACATTCTAATGTAATTTTAAATATAAAACAGGAAAATACGAAGTAACCTTTACCACCGAAACGCCCACAAAATACGAGTCCGATGTTAAATAATAATTTATAACTAATATCACATAATATTACAGTACTCCAAACTTAATAATGCGCATGCAAATCTTCGCTAATTGTCGTATTTCCGAAGACACTCGAATCATTGAATCGTAAGAACCCTAAACAACGCACTTGCATTTTACACCTTGTACAAAAGAAATAGAAGTCAATTCACGGTCATACACAATCAAAAACAAATCGGGCGGTAGGTGACGGTAGTCTGTCAGTCAAAAAACTAAAAAATCCGTCAGTCGTCTTTAAATATTGGTAGTGACTGCACGTGTTCTCTCTGTGTGGAATTATATAGAGCTGCTATTACATAGGTACCCTTCTTGGTTTTGTTTTTAAAGGTGAATTAAATTCATCGATGAAATGATTTACACAGGTGATGGCAGTAGGGAAAGTGAAAATGAAGAAGAGCATAATGAAAGTTCCGATGTATCTAAAATGTCAGAAATAAAGATAATCCCTGATTTTGATTGTTTTTATTTTTATTTTTTTATAATTGTCATAATATTGAAGAATGATCAGTACTGTAAATACTTTTGAACTGAGATTTTAATGATCAGATATATGGTTTAAATATAAACCTGTATAAATTTAAATTTATAAAGAATAGAAAAAATTCGATCACGAGGCGGGACTTGAACCCGCATCCTTTCGCGCCATTCCCGAGTCCCGCCTCGTGATCGAATTTTTTCTATTCTTTATAAATTTATATTTATAAAGCATTTGAATGCTATAAACCTGTGTTTGAAAACCATATTTTATACAATACTAGCTTGCCACCCGCGGCTTCGCCCGCTTTGTCTAAAACCTAATAAATTATATACTAAAACCTTCCTCTTGAATCACTCTATCTATTAAAAAAAACCGCATCAAAATCCGTTGCGTAGTTTTAAAGATTTAAGCATACAAAGGGACATAGGGAAATAGGGACAGTGCGAAAGCGACTTTGTTTTATACTATGTAGTGATAAATTTTGTGTTATTTTAACCTTCTTTTCTTCCATCATTACACCAGCTTCAGTAAGACACTTTAAAAGAACTATAAAAATTTCCAAGTAAATCAATCCAACAAAGATATATTCGCAATCGTGGGTTTATACTCGCTATTTACTTACAAGGAATTATCGAAACAAAATCGTTACTTACAAATACATATTAATTTCTTTTAGCACAAAACATATAATTTGACTAAATTATGCATGAAGAAAATGCATTTAACCACTCTATATAGATATCATCTTCGGACGCTCCGGGAATATGACAGTTGCCGAACAGCGACGAAGATTTCAATGCGCATTATTACTTTTGGAATACTGTATGTATCTGTATAAAATATAACTTCGGCATATTTGTAGGCATGCCACATATCTCAACGTCATAATATTTACTTCGGATTCTGGATACTTCTAACTGTAATATATTTTACAAAGATATTCGCATTAAAATGCACATATTTACTTAAGCATTCGGACAAAATATACAACTGTCTGTTGAGATCAACTAACTCGGTATTTACATAAGAAGCGTTCGATTTTTACATAAAAACTACATTTTGTTGTTATGCTGTACGTGTCTCCCATCTATACATATAATAAATCTGTAGAAGGGTCAATTCTGTACATTGAAAATATTGAAAAAATAAATAGCAGGGGGTGTTACTGGATCGATAGCAAACCCAAATATGTGATTAAAAAAATTTTTGTCTGTCTGTCTGTCTGTCTGTCTGTCTGTCTGTCTGTCTGTCTGTCTGTATGTTCAGGCATCACGTGAAAACTAACTGTTCGATTTCGATGAAACTTGGTATAATTATACCTTATTATCCTGGGCATAAAATAGGATACTTTTTATCCTGGAAAAATACGTAGAAAAAAATAAATCTTAATTTTTCAGTTTTATCCATAGACGTTGTTCTGTAGAACCGAGAACACACGTTGCGTTAGTTATTATAGGTATTTGGGTCCAATAGATATTTATAAGATGTCATTGTCAGAGTTACTCAAAATGGAGAAATAAACCATCCACGCGAAGACCGACATCCGCGCGGACGGAGTCGCGGGCGGAAGCTAGTCAATAATAAAATCATGTGTATAGTTAGTGGTGGGTAAACAGTAAAAACTCGTGAGTCGTGGGAAGCGCCTCGTATGTAACAAATAATGCGTGTAAATGTCCTCATACTTAATCGTTACACTATAGTCATTATTAGTGCCATGTAGTGCATTACAAATGGTATGCATTTATAAAGAATAGTAAATTATGAAACGACTAAATAGGTTCTGAAGGAATATAATAATAGTCGTCCTTACTGATCATCAGTTGAAACATGTCTTTGTGGATATTCATGATAATAAGGGACAATAAACAAGTAGGATTATTCCTAAAATCAAATTATATAGCGAAATATAAGACTAAAAATTTGCTTCAACTTTAAATTGTGATACTAAACTGAAATGCATTCTGTTCTTTGAACTTAGGGATTTATTTTTGGGTCGACCTTAAGCAATCCACGTGTTGGTTACCCCGAGTTATCCAAAAGTACACAAAACTCTTACCTGCCGACAGAAAGGTTAGGTTAAGCCGAGCAAACATTTAGTGCTGATAAAACATGACAAACTAAATCCCGAAATCCCAGTAAAAGTCAGGAAAATTAATCATACAGATTATTGGCTATGCGTTCCGCCGGTAGCATCTCCGAACTTAACAAGCTATCTAAATTCAGATAAGACTTGGCATTTCCATAAGAATAGCTCGTTTGCCAGACAAATAAACATCGACCGCCCAACCAACTTGGCAGAACTTCCCACCCCACGTTAATTACATTCGAGCTTGTCTGTCTCCACTTGTAAAAAACACGATAAAAAGTTTTAGAACGGCCGGAAAAAATCTAGACGTACAGCGTTTCATTACACCCACTTTCGTACGGTAGTGCAATCAATTTTGATACTTAAGCCTGTGTAGCTAATTGTATGATTGCATACGACTGTTTTTCATACATGTAATGATTACTTTTGCACACACGTATTAAGATTACCATAACAACCTACTGTTAACCGATCTATTGTTCGATTAATCGCCAGTTATCAAACTACGTGATTGTTATATAAATACGTATCGAATTATACGCTGAATTCTTTAAGCCTTACATCATTGTCGCCTCTATAAATTCTATATAGCTTTTTAATAGCGTGTCGTATAGCGAATCAAATATCAATGAGGTAGGTGATTTATTTAATGTCTTTTAGTTTGGGTTAAGCTCTAAGTTCGTGACGGAGATGCTATTAATTTACATGGAACTTCACGTATTTATTCGTGTCTATATTTAGACGTCCACGACTAATCACTGCCTTAAAAGCGTTTAGTAACAAAACAACAAGTCAATGACACTCATTAATCCTTTTCAGTGAACTCGATAGATTTACAAAGAAACTATTTAACTGCGATCTTACGTGCTATCTGGTTGTATATATTCACGTGTCTATGTTTACCTTACTTGTCTCCTGTTTTAAATAAACACACGAACATTTGATCGAATGTACTTAGATTAGTAGTTCAAATAATAAAGTGTAAAACAGTATCAACCACAAATGGTCAATTGAGAACTATTATATGAATTCTCACAACTGTTCGTTCAAACGCTAATTAATCACTACATAGTATAAAACAAAGTCGCTTTCCCTGTCCCTATGTCCCTATGTCCCTATGTCCCTTTGTACGCTTAAATCTTTGAAACTACGCAACGGATTTTGATGCGGTTTTTTTTAATAGATAGAGAGTTTCAAGAGGAAGGTTTATATGTATAATAACATCCATTAAATAGTGGAGAAGTACTGTTATTTTTGAGGTTTCTAATGTGATGTCGTAAAAAATTACATTTTTTCCGCTTACATTGCAAACGCAGGCTGAACCCTACGAGTTTTATCAAAATAATGTACTTAGTATTATACACATTGAAAAGGTCTACAGAAAAGTCCGCGATGGTATATGTCTATCTCTTATGGATAACCCACAATAACTTTTTTTTGTCATTTACTTTTTACGGCAAATAATGGCTAATTTTCGATGCGATTTTAACCAATACAGCATTAATCCTTAACCAATTAAATACCTTCAATACATTGTTCATTTAATATAGATCTATATGGCCCTTTACACCGTATGATTTAAGTGAATATTTTCGAAGATATTACAGATTTAAAAATTGCGGGACGTAGCGTTTGCGGCGGTACCGGCCGGCTATATAAGGCTATCTATTTTATACCCGTGCGAAGCCGGAGCGGGCTGCTATGTTTTTAAATACAACGTTCACGGTTTTTCTGTAGTGTATTTAGTATCAGCATTGCACCCGTGCGAAGCCGGGGCGGGTCGCTAGTCATATATAAATGCCATCACCTAGATATCGAGTACACAAAACATTACAGTGATTAAGTTTGTTGTGTTATACAAAATATTTGACGTCCAGCCACGTGGAGCAAAATATTAAACAGTCTGTTGTTGCAACATGTGTACTTATATTTATCTGGTTTGTTGTAAGGCATTTTCTTTGCTTGGCTATTTCCTATATTCAAATACAGTTACACCAAAATATATATTGTCTACTACTTATCTACTACGATGACGATAGGAACCATCTCCTATAGAAATAGAGGAGGTCGATTTTAGAGATATCCTAGAGAGATAAGGGTATATTACAAAAAATATTTGTATACTATCTTCTACACTATTCTATAGTACTTTATAGTGATCAAAATGTACTCACCGGTCTTCTCGTAAGACTTTGCCATGTGAAATGCAACTCTCCAATCGTAGCGGGAACAGGCACGTTGAAATTTAGTGCGTAGGAGTTGATCTGACCTTCTCGAACGTAATACAGCTCTGCTGTTAGACCTGGGGACGATAAAAATTATATATTAGCAACTAAATATCTTCTCCTTATTTCTTTATCTATTTTATACTTTATATTATCTTTTTAACAATTACAATATGCCATTTTTACGTACAATAAAGGCTTTATTCTACACAACTGGAGCTCTCACCATACGTACAGATTCGGTAACGCATTAAACTATGACGACAAAAGGCTGTAGTAAGACGAGACCGCGTATTGAATAACATTACAATCGGCACACAAATCAATACGCATCAATAACAAAGAATAACGGACAAAAACTAAGATCAGAGCACGCGTGGCGGCATCTACAAAGGCTGGAGACGCCGACGGTGCCGCCACCTGTCCACAAATCATGGGAACCAGTCCCAAAAAGCGACCGTTTTAATTCAACCCATAATCATTTGTATATGTACAAACATTTACCAACATACGAATGCATGATTCGTGTTACGAAGCCTCATTTAAAGCCAAATTCTGTGAACATATCGAGTTGAGATCAAATCACGGACGACGGACGTGTCTCGTTACCAACGTATTATTTTACATAATTAAAATATAGCTTCGTGTTGATATATATCTCGAGCTATAAAAGATAATGTAACAATGATAAGGTATAAAACTAAGAATAGTAAGTACATCATAATGGAATTTCTACCTCTTGATTTGAAAATAAAAATAGAGTGTAGTTCTTTAAAAAAACCCCATGTATTCTACTCGAATAATTTCTATCAAAAACTCATTTGAAGAGCAGACGATTAAATTTAAAAAAAGCACTGAATACAAACATTTTCCAATAAGACATTATTAATTTAACGACCGCTTTAAAAGCACCATATGGAACGAATACAGGATTTTATTATAATAAACACACAGCGGTAATGTGTGTTATTAACACAATAATCGTAAATTATATATCCTATCCAAACAAGTTTTTGGATTTTGTATATATATGCAAATGAAGCAACTGTATGTAGAAATGATTAAAATGATAATTTTAACGCCATTAGTGTTATGTTTGTTTATTCGTTCCGCGATAGGGCCAATTAGGTGTTAACGAGAAACATAAATTACTTGCAATAAGATCGTTTGTATGCAAAATGGTGGTCAGGCGCGGATGTCACACTGCATCGACAAATTGACCCGACGCCTGCGCTCGCGCATGCATTGAAATGTTGAACCCCGTCAACTTTTTATTTAATTTCGGAATGTATAGTTTATGCGTATTTCGATCCATATGAATTCTAATAAGAAAATTCCAGAAAATTAAACGCAACAACTAATGTGATAAGATCTAGAAACTTGTTGACACAAACCAGTTGATAAATTGTTTCCTCGAATCAAAATCAGATTAAGATTTTAATGAGCGCCTAGAAAGCGTATTCTAGCTAAAACTAAGAATTCTGATTAGGCAATCAAGATGTGACAAAAATAGTTTTCAAGCATTCCCATAATCAGTGGCTGTTTCGAGTCTGCTACCGTGCGGCTCCTTTGATGCGGCGGCAACAAGAAACAACGTAGGTACTTGATTTGACAAATAACTTAAGATAAACGCTGCCGTCTCGCGGCGCCCACTTTTTGCTTAAATAAACTAATTTTTAAGTGTTCTTATCTCATTGCTACCTGTGCTCGAAAACCCTTGTCAAACACACGCTATAGCCTATAACGAATCCAATACCGGGAATAAAACTATACCCGTAACTAACGTCGATGACGATATAGATCTCGGAGTATATAACCCGCTCTTTATTCATATTCCTGCTAAAGCTTTAAGAATCGATTTTATTGTATAGGTAGCACAAAGAAATATTCAATAATCCATCTCATTGTACTTAGGATATCGCGCGAAAAATCACGCCCGCGCGAAATCTGGCCCATTCAACGTCGCACCTACGAATAAAGCATTCATTACACACAAATAAAAAATTTGTATGGAACAAATGGAAAGCGAACAATAGACGGCGATATTCAGTTAAACCTTCCCCTTCGTGGTAGCGGAGAATTTTAGGGCAAGCCGAAGGCATTATTGTAGAATTATGCGGTCGAGGCGTGCAAGAAAATAAAACAAAGTGCAGAGGTGACGGAAAATAAAGGTGTGCAGAGTTATGCACTTCACTTCGTCGAGGGTTGAGGGACAAAAAATGTCGTATATTATTTCTACCTTAGCGCATTATGCGCGAGATATTCTGCACTAACGCTGAATTTGCAATAAGTAAACGAAGCGTCGTCGCCTTTATCCGGTATCCTCTAGTTGAATGCGAAATGGTCAGGTGCATGTTGAAACTGAAGTTGAATACTTGGTCTTAAAATACTTCTTTATGATCAAAATTCTACATAAACAGTTTATAATGCCGATCTTGGCCATTTTAGACGCTTCTGTTAAATAAATATTTATTCGCATATCTCGCATAAATTTGCTCATTATTCCGGAGAAAATGTTTATTGATGAATAATTCATGTACCTATATTTGCATGAAAACATCGCAGAGTTAATTAAGGAAACGGGAAACCGACACGTAAACAAAATGCGTTTTACAACTCCGCATCCCATAAGCACATGTGATAATCATAATCATAAACTGTACGACGCGCTAAGAATAGCGTCGAATGTCCCGTAAAAATCATTGGGAATACATAAAAATGCGTATTTAGAAGCATCATGTCGCAATGGCGACAGCTTTATTGGCCGATACCGGAAAACATCGCCTTAATGTCTTTGGGCATCTGACGGACTGTTGTCGTATTGCTCGCCGATCAATGCCTTTCCGGATACTTTATTTTTACAAAGATCCCTTGTATTGGGGGGGAGGTCCTTAATGACTTAGGTCAGGATATACCTCATGTTGCAAAGATGTGAACCGGTTCACTGTGCAAATTTTACTAGATAAATCGTTATTTTGATCATTTTTCCCTTTATCTATATTTATTCCACAATTCCACACGATTTGGCTTTGACAGTGTGTATATCAAACATTTTTATAAGTCAATCATGCACCACGTCCGTGGTTAGATTCTACAATGCTAATACTTTCTAAGAATTCACCTTTATCAAGCAATATCTGTACAAACACATGTAAAAACTAAAATCCCTTTGATAACAATATCAGTACCAGTCACACTCAACGGCGCCTGGCGTTACAAAAAATTTAACCCTTATCTATTTCCCAGGAATCGACACTAAGAGCTCTCGCAGAAACCTTACAAAAACTGGCCAAGTATAAGACAGATCACACACGAGGTTCCATAGGCCAACATAATATAGTACCATCGCAGTAAGATTTATAATAAAATTTTGCTAACCGAAGATCGAAAAGCAAATTTTTTTATTACGAATATGAAAGGCTTGCTAATAAAGAATCGTTAAACTAACTGACCCAGACAACTTCCTCTGCTCTCATCCACCTAATATGTAATATAAATGCGAAAGTTTGTGAGGACGGATGGATAGATGGATGTTTGTTGCTCTTTCCCGATTACAATAAAATTTGGTATGTAGATTTGGCTGTAGACCCAGAATAAGACATAGGCTAAGTCTCGATAAATGGACTACCTATCCAACACGATAAGAATTTTCAATTCGAACCAGTAGTTCCAGAGATTAGCGTGCTCATCCAAACAAACAGACTTCAGCATTATAATATTAGTATAGTCAGATATGATTGGATATCGAATATACAAGGCTCGTTATAGTCTGCGACAGAAGTGAATGTGCTTTTGTCGCAACATGTAAACAGTGTGAGGCCATCGCTGTCGCAACAATCAAGATGAAAGATTGTTTACAATTATTATTAGAGATTAATACCTAAAAGTTTATTACACAAAGTTTACTTGATCATCTATTATAAAACATATTTAGAAACGGGTCATATTCATAAATCTTTCAGGCACGCAAGCGATATTAAAAAGGGAATTCGGTCCTTAATTTAAAGCAAATTTGAAATACATATTATATTCAAAATTACGTCAGGACAATACTTCAAACAATATTTGTAACTACAAAATCATTAACTAATGTATTGCTTTAATTCTCCACTCAATAATCTCATCTCTAAGTACCGCTAAATAGTGTTTTTTAATTATACCTGCACACAATAATTATATACCTAATTGATTACCCGCATATTACGGTACAAAGAAATTAGATGTACCAATGGATGTACCTAACTAATTCGCTAAAGGGATTAAGTTAAGGATTTCGCGGACTTTAAAATTTACGGATTTGTATAAAAAGTGATCCTTGTATTGTTCTGTCAATTTGTGGTGATTTGTGACAATCGAACCGTCGTAAACTACTTTGAGCAGACGTTGTAAACCTGCGGTACCATAAACAGTTTTAAATAAAGCTAAAGTATGATTGGCATAATTTAGTATTTTAATTTTAATCTCATTAATAACATACTCCCAATGATGATTGAGTTTGAGGATAATTATCATTTAAACAAGATGTTATCAAAATTACATGCATGGTAAAAATGTATATAATTTTGGTAAATACTTATATACCTTACCAAATATTACACCTACTACAGCTTTTTTTCTGAGGAAAATGTGGGTATTTTTATTTCAAAATTCAAATTTTCACAATCAATTTTTAGGTTCACCCTTCAGAAAGCAAAACTTTTTGTTAACTTTTAAATTTACTTAAAGGTTTACCACACTTGCCCCTAATACACTTTAATACGGGCAAATGCAGTCAGGTGTAAAACTTTCCGAGTTTTTACCAAAGTTACCACGCCGGAAACGAGGTAACAGGATCCCTTATTGTTATTTTGGTTTTATCCTAACAAGATTTGGTCCTCACAAAAGCTCGTAAATTAAAACTTGTAATACGAAACGCTGTAAGAAACCTTTTTAAAACATTATCGCGGCGAACCAAAATTGTTTACACATGTTGTGGTATATTTATTTTTGATAATAAAGATATTCTGAGCAATTTTATTCTATTATATTTATATCTATCATCAGCATAATTATGTAATTGACTAGGACATTTATTATAGTCGTCAAACTTAACTAATAAATCAACCTAATTATCAAATTACACAGACGAAATGAGAACCTTCTGGCTATTCATTCAAATATATACTTACGAATTCATTCTCTTGCACATACCAACGCATAAATTCTTGTAAAAAGACAATCATTCTCAACACCTACTTTAAACGGGTTAACATTTTCTCTAATTTGTGCTCAAACGATCATCTCGAGAATCTTCAACAGGAAAATTAAGGTGCAGAAAATTTATAGAGGGTGTGAAGAGGGTTCTATCTTGTAGGTGTTGCGTGTAATCGTGGGCCATACTTCATTGCCGCGCCGCTTCACACTCTTTATAACCTCCCTCCCATATATTAATTACAATAATGAAAATACAATAGAATTCCGACATCCTTGACAAATGAGGTAATCTTTTTGAGCTATGAGTTTTATTTAATTTTAAATTGTATGAATATGATACTTACCAAATACCAACTAGATAAATAAGGTTTTATTTTTATTATATTTAATATTGACTGTTAAAAATGTATTTCTAAAACAGAGATATCACATATTATCAAGCACAATTTAAAAAAAAAAATCAAAATTCAAATTTCAAGTGAATAAATTCAAAGCGAATTGAATATAGTTAATAATAGAACAGTTTGCGTATCATGAAATTAACTGCTATAATCACCTCGACTCCGTACCATGCGAGCGACCCTGCGCCTAAATTAGTCAAGGATTTCATAAACGATAATTGACAACATACATTGCTTCATTACGACACACGGGCAGCCCTATTAATTGGGAAGGCGTGAAAATCTACAGCGATGTAACGTGTCGGCGTCTTAATGATCGAACTCGGAGGGCGTTTAAAAATATCTATTTGATGAATGTCCCTTTTTGCTCGCGTGCCCGAGGCCAGAAATCCCGTCGAATTAGTTTGACAGACGGAATCTTTTCCGAACTTTTTGCGCTCATCAAGAACCAGATGTTATTGAATTCCATACCTTTAATTACGTGCGGCGACACGGAAACCGTCACTTTGAGTGGCTTCTGATTTACGGCCCAATGGGTCGTGCTAGTAAATCGGATTATAGATAAGTCTTAAACAAATGACGTTAATTCATAGACAAGTCTAAACAGCCAGTCTTAAAGCTGATTATGTTTAAGAAAATCAAGTGCATTTCTTAACTAACGGTCTTAGAATATTAATTACTTGAACGATAATTTAAAAATAAATCACGCAGTTTAAAATATTTTTGAACTATCAAAACAAACGTGAGCTACTACATAGAACATACATAGAAAGAAATTACCATTTAATTTTGAAAGTACAAAATATGAAAAAAAAAATACAATTGATAATCTAAATCTTGATACATACTTCCTAAACTCTATTACGAACTGAGTAAAACATTTTTAAACATAGGTATTAACAGCGCAATCCAGTAACAGTAACTATGTTACTACACACCGTAATGAACTTCGAACGCTAGTCTATACGCGTATTATTACAGGCACGAATTCAACCGTTTACCAAAATATTTGTCGACTCCAGTACCAGTGTATCTAGTGCTGGTAAATATTTGTTTTACCTCACAGAAATGGCCCGATTTGTTTAGTTCAAATAAATATGGCGCCGGATAATCAAGATCGTTAATTGTGAGTATTGCCTAACGGGAGTGTAATATACATTAACAAAATGTTATTGTTACAATAAACATGCCCTATTTGTAGCGCTATCGAGACGCTGGCTGCTGGTTTATGGGGAAATAAGAAAAATTTCATCGGAGATTAACGCAGGCAAAGCAAACAAGACAAATGATTGAATTTAATTGTAATATAAATTATTTTTTCTTGTTTCTATAATTTAAAATTGAAACAAAGTATGAAATAGGAAATAGGAATGTTATTTTGGGAACCAAATTTATTAATTTATCTCGTTTATTATGATCATTTAATTTACACAACGAATTTTAATTTGCTTACATAAATAAAAATGTATCAAAATAATTCCGAGAATATCTCATAAGACATAATGCTGCATTACCACGAAATTCGCATTAAGTTTCATCAGAAACGTTTATCAACACAAAGTTAGCTATTAAAAATGCAATGAGCACTTTCAAAAGCGCGAATAAGCACAGTAAAAGACACTAGTCGGCACTTAATTATCACTTTTTCGCAACTTTCAGACAACTTCGTACAAACTTACACTTTTTGTTTATATTAAATCGTGACTGCGTCTTTATACAAACGGAAACTACCATTTTCTCTTCATTGTTTTGTTTTGAATAAGAATCAGGTTAAAGCTCCTTGAAATAAAAAGTAGAGCGCATTTGTTACGTATTTTATGATGTCTCACTCATTTGGATCGTTTATATTAATAAACGTCTTGCACTATTGTCGTGACCACTTAATGAACCTTTTAGACATAAATAATTTGTTAATAGGTCGACGAAAAATACGTAAGTACATGAAATCTGTAAGATCTAATATGTTTGATCAGATTAATTTGAATTCCTTATTTCTTAAACATGAAATAATATTCTATTTGTATGTCCATGTCGTTCAATAGTCATCTTGATAGTGCATCAATAATCAACAAAATACTAATCAAATTATAAAGTCTCAAATTCCAATAACATTACCATAGAGATAGTCGAGGAAACAATCTCTCCAACTGGTTATATTTACATAGCCGTCAGGTTAAACGAATCGTGAGTCCGACAGGCGTATAAACACAAATGATTACCGACAACAAGCCGTGATTGTCTAACACCATCACAAACATTGAATGTGGTTACAGGCTAGTTAGCTTTGACTCACTATTTACTGCCCTATGGGTATATAGATACTCCGAGTAAATTGCTGTACATTGTTGAGACACAAGTTCAAAGCTTAAGGCTTATACATGCGCTAATAACCTTGACCATACTTGACGGATCTCAAACCTCTCCCGCTGCACCTTCTTTTTTCCTCGCATTTTGTATTTAAAAAGATACCAATCAGTGAAACAAAAAATCCTCGTCAGGGACTGTTGTGTAACTGATAATTTATTAAACATAAAATTTTCAGAGCTCTAAGTCAGCAGGTTACGAAGTTTATAGAGTATTTGCGGAAAGATCGATGACCACGGCACATTTTTTTTCTAGAAATCTATTAACTTTGGAAAAAAGTCCTCGCGAGCAATTAAAGATCAAAGACCATCCTATTTTATATATTTTTTTCGGTATTGTGTTTTATGTTGTACCAGACTTTATAGAGGTTGAACATAGTCGAAATTGCCGGGTAACGCCTTAAACACATTTTAGTTGTTTTCCTTTTCTTATCAGCGATTACGACCTTTACAGACACTTGAAAGTAAAGATACAACTTTGATTGCTGATGAATCCTTATTAGTAATTTTACGTGTAACCAGATAAGCAACCGAACTAAAGAAACATTTAAAAACACCCGAACAATTTCTCATCACCCCAGCGCACAGAGCTGACGAAAGTAATTTGAAACTAAACAAAAACCCCACCCATGCCTTCAACAACTCAAGCAGCCAATTAAACCCCGTGATATGTATCGCAATGTAACCGGATAAGGCTGTAACAAATTTGTCTTGTATTATAGCAATTATCAACTCGACCCACGTGCACTCAGTATGCAGGCATTTCCTTATCAAGGGATTAGCTCGTACCCGGGGTTATCGCACGGTAGCCCTCGTTGTAAAATCGATTCCTTATCACGAGCCGTGTTATTACGATATGAGATTTATTTTCAAACTTATCTAATTGATAAGAAAACGGCTTCTTATCGACTCCGCTACTGAATTTTAGTTTATGTTAGGATAGTTTTGAGAATACCAGGTGTTCAAATAGTGGTTGGGTCGATTCCTGAAAATGCTTGAGTCAAACATGTGCATAGAATAGAGGTGTCCAATAACAGAACAAACCAACACGTATGTCAAATAGCGCTCAGCAAATATTGTCAAACCATACGGCATTACAGGGAGGATTTGTGCCAACAATGTATGGTACAGAAGCAACCAATATTTACTTTGGAACTTAGAAAGGTTATAAGGCTCGGTGAAAGGGAAATATTGAAAAAGACACATAATTCTTTTCTGACATTATGACACCAGCGTGTTTGGTTACCTGTTCTTTGAAGATGTTTGCGTAAAGCTTTCATGGAAATATATTTGCTAAGAAATTCATATTTGCTTTAAATAACGCCTGAATCTTTGTAGTTATTGAATTCTACTCAACTCAAATATATTCTTAAAAATTCAGTTTGTGCAACACAACACAAGCGCTTACAAGCGCTCGCCATTTAAAATGATAATTTACTGTTTCAAGAACTTATAAATAAGCCAAGGAACTCGTTCTCGCAAAGACCAATATTTAGTGTCTGTCTAAATTTTACTCGCCTCTTTTCAGCTGTTACGTAATGATTTTTATCCAAGATATAAAGGGTCTATAGAAGAATTTGTACAGGATAATCGAACAGATCTAGCTATACCCACATCAAAATAGTACCGTACTTTTTGGAATTAAAGAAAAAACTACCGTACCGGGAATTTAAATCGTTTATTTCGAGAGAGCGATCCCGGAGAGGCGTGGAGGGCCCTCGACGTCGCCGGCAACCGTGCTCAACTTACTGTTTACACCCTTCCATCCAGCTTTACCTTCCTATCATGTAAGCACCGGTCTTTAGTGTCATACACTCCATGGATCTTTCCTGACACCTTAAAATATTAAGTTATGCAAAGCCTAAAAATATGAGCAAAATTTTATTCAATACTAGCTTTCCACCCGCAGCTTCGCCCGCGCAGTCAAAGAAAAACCCGCATAGTTCCCGTTCCCGTGGGATTTCCGGGATAAAACCAATCCTATTTCCCGGGGTAAAAAGTAGCCTATGTCCATTCTCGGGTATCAAAATATCTCTATACCAAATTTCATGCAAATTGGTTCAGTAGTTAAGGCGTGATTGAGTAACAGACAGACAGACATAGTTACTTTCGCATTTATAATATTAAGTATGGATAATAAACATTTTAAGTATATTATGAACATATAATAGAATAGTAATAATTTGGGATACAAAACTACCTACAATACCTTGATCATTGATGTTGTGAAATATTCGGCTTTGTTTAGGACTAAATGAACGCTGCTTTAAAGCATTAGTTTCAACTTTCAAGTACTGAAATGAGTCACGAATATAGCTCCACTCCAGGCGTTATGAATCTAAATTAATCATGCAATCGAACACGTACCCGTCTTGTCCCATAAATAAAACGATAATCGAGAATCGTACGCAACTGAGAATTATCGAGTTGGCAGCCGCTCAGAAAATATACCGTCAGTCAGGAATCATAAAAATTTAACACTGCCGTGTAAAGTAAACAATGGGCAAAAAGAACATGGCCTGAGGCCGGGATCCGGCGGCACCGCCCGCCGCGCCGGCCACTCGTGCACGGTCACGGTATAGAGAATCATATATTATGTAGTATGTAGGAATTTACTTCTAATAATAGTTATATTATTTTGTTTTTCATATACATATTCCGAAATAATAATAACTGCATACCAATATTTTAGTTAATAAGTATATTAACTTATGTAGAATGTAGAAACTGAGAGTAGGAGAAATGTTATTTAATGGACACCATCCATACTAATATTATAAATGCGAAAGTAACTCTGTCTGTCTGTCTGTTACTCAATCACGCCTTAACTACTGAACCAATTTGCATGAAATTTGGTATAGAGATATTTTGATACCCGAGAAAGGACATAGGATAGGTTTTATCCCGGAAATCCTACGGGAACGGGTTTTTCTTTGAAAACGCGGGCGAAGCCGCGGGCGGAAAGCTAGTAATATATATTTTTAGTAATTCCTTATTTTTTAACAATCAATACGCTAACGTAATAAACTATACCTACTAAAAATAAGTGCATAAAAAACTAAAAAGACATCCGATTAAATTTGTCCCAGTCCACTTGATGAGATTCAATTACATGCCTCTCTGAATTTACGTGACGGAATGGTATCGAAGGGCATCTGTCGTTTTGATACACGTAATGACGTCTACCTGTCTTCGACACCAACTCCAGGATGGACAATTCGTTCCATCTCAGTAACGAGCCGTGAAAATCCCTAAAAAAAAAGACGGGTTGCACTCCGGGAGTGCCGGCAGAAGTGAAAACTTGATTATTAACGTTGAGCATGTTTGATATCCATCCGTCTTACGCTTTTTCGATCAGGTCACGTGTCCTGACGCGAGTTTAAGATTTTATACCCAACGCCGCTAAAGAAGTTTTCACTTCAATATCCAATTATGTAGTTACATTCAGTTCGAATTCGTAGTACGTATCTATAATTAAACTAGAAATTTAGAAAGCATTTCACACATCTAAACTCAGCTTCTGAATGCATTCATAAATGGCTTTTATAAAAAACACTATATCAAAATTCAGGTAGAAACCTGAGTCCACCGACGTGACTGTCAAGTACCACGCACCTGACACTGACAAGGACAAAAATATTATAATGTGGGAATGTTTATACATGCACATAATTCAACGCGACCGTATAATAAATAAAACATATTCAATTAATTTCCCAGCAATCAACGCAGGTTAGACATCTGTTTTGAATATGAAATACAAACACGTCCCCTACTCGAAACTCCAATAAAAGACCCGAACAACTGACGTTTACAAAAAACAAAACAAACTCGCATAAAAAACTGACTACACGTTGTGGATCTTAAATTTTGATCTAACGACCCTGAAGGATCCATTATTATTAATAACCGATGTCTAAATAAAACATACGGTGGGCATAAAAAAGGACGATAAGACTTTTTTCCAATACAAGACATTTATTAACACGCTCGAGCGTTGGATCGAGATAAAACAAACATGGCGGTCGGCGCGCGCGCACATAAACATGGACGTTATCGTGGGAGGCTGTCACAACAGCGGTCATTGGGCACTCTCTGACACGCCAGTGAAAGCTGGAGAAGCACCCCGCACCACGATCCTTATCACCAACATTTGAAGCCTACGCACGCCATACCTCGTTATATTCCAACCTCGAATGCCAATAGACAACATTCAAAACGTTATCACGCGTCGATAAACATCAACTCAGGCGAACACGTACTTCAACTCGTAATAAATAACCTCGCTATTTTGTTTCTACGTGATTTTCTGTGAAATGAGAAGCACCCAGAGCCTCGACGTTTATTAAAGTAAAAAACAGTTAAATGGGAACGTGATTATGCGTTCTTGGAATTTAAATTTTCAACGATGTAGTTAACTGTTAGGGATAGCACGCTTAAAATTAAAGTACGCACTATAAGAGACAGTACATAAATGTATAGATAAAAAAGATAAAAGATAACGTTTTCAATTATCATCACAACATCGGCCGGTAACAACTTTGTAAAAAGCTATTCAAACATAACAAGGCACTAATACAGTAAGCAGGCGTCTCAAAGCGTTTATCAATAAAGCAAAACAACAACAAAACGAGTCGTGAGCCCATCACAGATCCATCATGCGGTGCCGACTACTGCGAGATAGATTGCTCGTATTATCCCAACAAGCACCTTCGGATAACCGACTCGAATTGCCGTCAATCAGCCTGAGTCACATTCAATATGTTCTCAATATTTCTACATCACCGAAACATTCGATTCTTCGTTGAAATATGATGTTTATCATAGATCTAACAAGGTATTTTACATATCATATTAGACTGGTCAAACAACGAAACAGATCAAATCTTCTCGATTCATTCTATAATTCATACAATATACTTATTTATAAAACTCACAAGTTTGCTTAATTGGTTATGTTAATGAAATAAAGCGAAGTATCAATTACTGTTAATTATAAGCTTGGAAGTCAGTAACAAGTTTACTCGTATTTAATTATGTATGTGTTATGTTTAATTCATGTTCATAAAAACGACACACAATAAATCAAAATTAAGAACACGCTAACAAGAGAGTTCTGTTTTTCGGATGTGATTAATTTTGAATCATAAATAAATAATACTACAGGCAATAAAATTTAAACCAGTTTATATTAAAATCGGAGCTACTGTTCAAAAAATTTAACGCACGAGTAACACGACCCTAACTTATTCCCTTTATACTAAGTCACGACACAGCGGCAAATGAACGCAAATAAAAACCCAGATTTCCATCACACAATATAAAACTATAGGTACGTTAAAAAACAACGGTATAGTCACAGTATAGTCCACCGAAAACAAACAAAAGTATCGAGCACGCTCCCAATGAATTTAAAAAATCGAAAAAGTTGCTCACCAAACAAAACACGCACTAAATGCGGAGGATTTAATGAGGTAGAAAATACAGAAACTGATTGAAATATAATTTTGCAAAGAATAACATTGACTATAATATTATAACCTCAGTCCTCATAGCCACTCGATTCTGTTAAGATAGACATTTATTTCCACTTTTGCAAAACAATAAAACAGTTATGATACTCCACACCACCCACGATAGAAACAGACAGTTAAAAATAAATTAAAAAAAAGACTAAAGTAAACATTTCCAATCGCTGTATCCTCAGAGATTTCCGAGACGGAATTGAATTTGCATGAGCGGATGAAAAAGAACATTGCAAATCGCGCACCCACACCTCACTGGAATTCTCTGTTCCTTTATTACATGCACATTTTACGAAGAGCCCGCATAACGTGACTCTTTTTTCATTTCGTGGATCTATATCGGAGAGGGACGGAATTGTCAATCCATTTTGAACTTCGGTTTATTGAACAATATTTGCATAAACTTGTTTAGGTCCTTTTGTCCAGGTAAAATCGTGACTTTTGCTCACAGCCACGCATGTCCCAAACTCACGACTTAACTGAGATGTAATCTGAGAACTGCTACACACGCTCCTTTCTATTTATTTTTTGTGGCGAGCAGCGACCATATTTAGACTCAAAAGAGATATTTTTATCGCTGTAATTAATTATAATTCGTCATTTAAGAAACATTTAGTCAATGTTACATTCTAACTATAGGTATATTAAAAAAAACTTTTTTAAATACACTGTCAAAGAGTGATTAGCACAGTTGAGTTATAGTCCAAATATCCAAACGCAGCCGTAACAAATCGAGTTTAGATCGGTTAAATAAACGCCGCAGCCCATTAATGCTATTGGTGCCCGGAACGCTGGTATGTTAACTGAGCCAGAAATAAAGCTTAACCCGATTGCGGGAACACAACGCAGCGACATTACATCGAGGAAATAGTTAAATATCGTATTTCAATAGTTCCTGGAAATAAAATTTCAAATAAACGAACTGACCACCGTCGGATAGTAATAATGACCTCTGTAGGGTATCCTAATATTTGTTCACGAGCACCTCAGAACGGATTCTAACAATATTTGTTTTGTACGACTGCTTCCCAAAAGTGTATTTTCTCACTCAACAACTCCCAGTGTTCGACGCCCATGAGGGTGATTCGGTATTTACTCGAGCAAGACTTTTGAAGCAAATATCGAAATATCGAGTGCCGTATTGGTTCACAACACACACGATAAAATAAATGCCAATTCATCGAAGCATTCGTGTCGTAATAAATGAAAATATATATTTTATATTTATAATTCTATATTTTATTCTCTTCAAACAAGACTATTGTGTACACTATACACATACATAAACAAAAACGAATTCGGATTTAAAATTTGAATTTTACAACATGCGGGTCCTGAATCGGATCGCCGCAGGAGGCATAGAACCCGCGGGGCCATGAGTCGCTACAACATCCTTACTTCACGCTGAGATACATACGAATTCACTTCCAAGCTTGTTCGACTTAAAATCGTCGATCAATTCACGTCAAGATGTTTTGTCAGTTACTGGAAAAACGATTCATAAACCACTAAAGGCCAAACAACAAACAGAAATAAATAACACACATCCTCAGCATAAAGATATCACTTCAGCATTGTTTAAACGTGCCAAATCCCCGCTGGGTTTGAAACGCTCATGGTGGTCCAAACAGATAAGGTACGAACGACCTGATGGTTATCTTAAAAATATGTATGCTAAAAATATTATTGCTAAAAGAAATGTTAAAATTATTAATCGACATTTCCAAGGGATAAACCGTTGTTTTTAAACGTTTTTAACGAGTTCTTATATTCAAAAAAAAAACAATACAAAACATGTCTTTCCAGAGATTTTTAACGTAAATTACAATCGAAGCCCAGCACATTACATTAGCAGTAAACTTCAGGGATAGACATAAATCTTAGGACACTATATGCCGCGATCGACCATAAAGCGTAAAATAGGCATTCGTCAATCCCAGTGACGGAGGCCAATAAAATGTTATTATTTAGAAGCTCATAACAGCAAGATTTACTGATCATAAAATAAGTGAGGTCGACCGCATCCTTTCTAGCGAATAATAATTCTTTGTCCGCAGCGATGGCACTGGATTTTCAAGTGGCAAGAGTAGAGTTGGATAGGCATTTAAGTCTTCATTTAAAGGCACATGATGGATACGTTCGAGTGGGAGCCATATCCGGTGCAAGCAAATTTAACTTCGAATAGGCTTGTTTATTCAGGGGTGCACTGAACCATTAAACACCAGCCGTAACAACGTCGACCGCGTTAAATTCTTCAATACTATCATAATGCTCAAGTTTAATTGCTTTCTTACGAACCTATAAAAATTAAAAGTGGCCGTGGAGTTCAATATTTTAGAGCGGCTCCTACTTTACCTACTTTAAACGCCGATAAATTAGAATTATTACCAGTCGTTATAGTTAACGTTGTTAATAGATTACGGTTATCAACAACAAATGTTAGGACATAAGCTCGCAATAGGTCTCTTATTATCATCAAGTTTACCATTGCCTTTTCAATGAATTTAATCAAAATTAAAGAATAGGAATGCAATGATTTACTAGAAAATATAACATAAGTTTTACTTTGTATTGTCACTGAATATTTTAAGATATTAATTTTATTGAAGATTACTTATTTATAGCCTTAACAATTACTCTTTATTTTTTGTCTATATGGCAACAAAAAATCAATTTTATTGCAACGTCATTGATTAATTTGTTCTGCCACTAAAATCCACTCTGCGGGACCAAAAAGTGTCCCAACGGAGCGTCGTATTCGATTTCGGGTCCTTTATTTATGGTGTGCCATTCTTTTCGAGCTGTATGATTTACAGCCGGCGTAACAAAAGCAACTGCCTTATGACGTGCTGGCTGCTCTAAACATTGTGCCAGAGTATTTTTATACGTTTGATTATGTGCTGTTTGTTTGTTTTGGGTCCTTTTCCCTAAACGCTGTATTGTCGCGAAGCTGTGACACTGGTGCCATATTTCACGCTCCTTAATTATAACAATGCTGAATGTAAAATATTTTTGACTAGTACATTGAACGTATTTTTTTTTCAAAGATGCGTTAGCTTTCTTATTTCATGGTTAGACATCGTACTAATTGTATTTACCTAGATTTCCATGAAACGAGTTACGCCTTAACTTAAAACAAACAAAAAGCTTCGATCTATGCAAGTAGGTGACTAAGGTTATCGCGCTGTTAACGAGGGAAAGAATGGTATTGATAATGGTAGATCGTGTTTAGACCTGATTAGAGCTGAAGATGTTAATAAAAAAGTACACAACTGTAGGTAGTAAGTAGGAGGGACCCGTGAGTATAGTAAACGGTTACGCCTTAGTTATTTGCGTGGGGGGAGATGGTGGGGCACGTGTGTGGTCCTACCTACGCGCTAGTATATTTTTTGCTTTTTAGTTCAAAAATATCGTCCTAAGATAAGACGTAAAATACAAATATAATTCAAATCGTGCAACGTTACTTTATGCGTCATACAACTGAGAAACTGACAGCTGAAAGAGATACGAGGCGAAAACGTATGAGGTTCATTTCTTAGTTCTCGTAAGTGCATTCAACAATTTAGATAAAGCTCAGGTAACACAAAACATTACGAATTCGAGAGCAAAACCTGCTATTACTGTGATGTCCCTCATAAATAACAGTATTCACTCTCGTAGTAATGCGCGTGAAACCAACACAATAGTTTATTACACATTTTATTTACACATTCTGCTTTAGCACCGAGGGTCACGTGGCTCTTCCCAGCCGCCTATTCAATTATGGCGCATACAAAACTAAATTGTCATAGCGTTATCCCTAATGGGACATTTCTGAGCTTTGAATAAACACGGCCGGTAAATGAAATACTAGTCGTGTGGCATCACTACAGGAGTCCTAATATTTTTATGTGGCGAGACAATAGCTCTCCATGATTAAATAAAACGAACGCTAGTTTAAGCGTGGGATAATGTTATGTCGTCTATATAAATGGTATAATATTCGACGTTAACGATTCTCGAATGCTATTTCTGTAGCATTCTTCCTCAGATCATCGATCATGGTTGGGGGCTGTCAGATTTTAAACTGAGCTCGAACTGACTCGTCAACGGTGGCATGTGATGGACATCGGGACGGGCCGTCGGCTTGCCAGTTAGAGAAGGGTATCCGTTAACTGACCGGTTACCCCTCCTTATCTACGGGTCAAAGTTTAGGCAATCCTTCAAGATTGACTCTCTATTTTTTTATATTAAAAAAGCGATGCTAAAGGTGAAACAAAGTTATTCAAATAAGAAATTACGTTTGGAATATAATTTTCAATGTCTGATTAATGTTTTTTACTACTTAGAACTTACTATTTATTCATAAGAAAATACTAAACTTTTAAACATAATCTGTCAATAAGCAATTATTTGGAATCCATATCCCATTTCCAAATTAAGGGAGCGAGAAGCATTCCTGTAATGTTTTCGTCCAAGTTAAAGCTACATTAACGATACCAGAGTGCTAGCGTGGGCCGTGTTCATCTTGGAGGTGTTTTATCAACCATTGTCTCACCCCACGTCCCGTGAGACTCTGAGCTCTCACAAGTGATTATTTCTGACACTATATTGAAATTGGAAAGAGTATTGTCTACCCTGAGCTCACGTAACAAATTGTAAGGCATCTATGCGCTGCTGAAACATTTTTGTAATCTATGTTTAGCTCTCGTAATGTTTAGTCTCGCGAAAGATACACTTTATTATATTAATGTCCATGGGAATTTCAAGTGACGCGACAATATTGGAGTACCTCATATCTATGTGTTTAATATCTTCCTTCCATACATAGAAAAATCACAAAGCAGAGTTATTCAAATTAGTAAAGGCTTGTTAAGAGACCAATAACATTGCAGTCTAGACTGATTCTCGGAAAGTTAGTACGTTATCGCAATTACACACCAAGCAATACCAGAGATTACTAAACACTTACTACGTGCAATACGTTGAACAATGTTAAATACTCGACACTGGCAACTGTCGCAGAAAGGACACGAGCTCAACACCACATACCCGCAGAGGAGCGCGCGCGCACGCTCGTTGATCGATCGAAGCTTTTTGTCGTGTTGACGTCTCCATCCATTCTGGAGCAAATTGCCGCACAAGGGCTAACACAAAAGCCGTGCCGTGATTGAACGAAGACCTACCTATTATTCCGAATAAAACCAACTATCGATCACTCGGAAACTAATTTTAAAGTGTCTCTCTAGCATGTATTGTTAGCGCTGATGTATTCGTAACGTGACTTCTCACTTTATACGTTTTATTCTAATGCAGTTTCAAGAAATCTTAACTCGATGGGTACCGCTATGACCAGATTTTAAAAGCCTACCCGTCACGTCTTATGTTTTTATCTCCATTTATTATAATTTTCCGTATAACAGTTACAGTTACAATAATGCAAATAAATTATTCAAAACGTCCAAGAAAATTCGAATTATTTATTCAAACTAATTCTCTTTAAATGACTCGCATGCTTTGCAAGCAAATTAGCCTGTACCGTGTACACGGAGCTTTCGCGTTATTTATAAAGATCTATTTATTCAGCTGTAGACTGACCTGGATACGCGTGTCGTTCTGTTTGTTTTCTAATGGCCAGGTCTAATCATGTTTGGAAATCTATAAGACTTACCCAATTAGCAACTGTGCTTTTGTTTAAGCAGTTAATCTGGTTCAGCTCCTGAAATGCTTATAAGGAGAACCAGGTGGTTATCTAAAATCTTGCTCAAACACAAAGCTAACAATAATAGATGCATCTTAACCAGAATTATACGCTTCTTACGACATCGATAGACTGTTTGCTTTATGAGCTCTCCCACACGTTCCAACCGTTGAAAGAGCAGTAACGGTATATTAATTGCCTAGTCACTTAAAAATTTAAATGGCAATCAATCATTGTACACAAGTGAAAAATAATTAATCTTTGCAAGCATTTCCTACTTTCACAAGAGTCGGTGATTGCTTCAGCACGAAACGAGAGGATTACATTTTAAAAGTATAAATGCTCCTACAAGAAATGAACTGAGAATCGTGTAGAAGTGAATTAATAAATAGTTGAACTAATATCGGCGGATCGCAAAGACTGAGCAAACAATTACATGAAAGACATTATAGGCATATTATAATGACTTAAAGGAATGTTAACAAGGGTCTCTGCAAAGATACCACAAATGATAAATGTATTAAATATCAATTATCGATAAAAAAAAGTTATCTTACAACTCGCGAACACAGACACTTTTAATATAAGGGCAATTTAAAATACTCATACGATGTAATATGTCAATAAACGGTTGGTAAACATGGCAAATGCAATTAGAGTTAATACTTACGTACTAAGACGATTTATATTAATTATTAGTATAGAATATAGACCACCAGTATAAATTAATAAAATATACGAGAGATATTTTATGTACAAAGACTATTTTCTAAATTTGTAAAAGAAAGTCCTAACATCTAACCTACCAGAAATTCCAAACCTTTTAAGGTGAACATGAGTAACTTTTTTTATTATTACCAATTATAATAGGACTACATTTCAATTGAATTGAAAATTGAAAAATAAACCGTATTTTCTATTGGAATAAAAACGTGGAAAGTGACATCGTTAGTTCATCCAGACCATTGCATGGAATTATCCCTATTAAGTTCATTCGAGTTCATTGCAACTTATTACGATACCATAAAAGAAATAATCTATGCTATTACTATTCAAAAAGGGAGTAGCAAACAATTTAATTATTCTGATAGAGAGCTACAAGTGACTATAAAAACAACGATATGTAGACTAATTGTTGTATGATATACATTTTACAAATCAAAGGAGACCATTTTTTTGTTTGGAGAATAGGCCCACCCCAATTTCTTAGCGTATATGAAATGTGTGTTAATTTGTTCCTTGAAGTCCCCAGATTACAGTGGTAACATTACTTTTACATGCTTTAACTGGAATCTTTAGAAATACGTGTGCAAACATTCACCTCATTACTACATAAAAACTAACTGATAATGAGCGATTTGTCATGTGTGACCCATCCGAATCATTGGGTACAATATATTTAAATAAATGAATAAATAAATATTAGAAAACATCATATACATTGTCACGATTCCAAGCTCGGAAATCGGACACAACGAAGGTACCACAAACACAGAGACCCGATTTGGTTATAAATAGTATAGAAAATAGATATAAATGGGTGTACCACAAGTGTCTGGACCTTGATGCGATTTTAGCGATTGGGAAAACTGATTCAATAAGAAATTATTAGTTAAGTAGGTAGGTATTTAGGTACGTGATATTTTATGACTAGGAGTAGGTAGGTACATAATATTAGGATAGATATCCATTTGCACAGCTATTCTATTATTCATGTTCTATTGTAATATAAAATGCTCTTAAGTTGTAGCAATTTCATTTTAAAATAGGTAAAAAAAACATTGTTTACATTCATTGCAAACATTGACGCAGGGGGCTACGACAGGAGGAATCTGACATATTTCGTCAAAGCAGCCAATAGATATAACGTTTCGTTACACGGATTTTTTTAGCTGAGTAGAAACAAATTGTTTTATTTGATAAATGACAGGATTTAAAATCGCTATCCATCATATTCTTCCATATAAATAAGAATAAAAACAGTTTCTAAAGTGGTTTATTGAAGGCAATTTTTTTCGCTTTTTGGTTTTATTTTCATTTTATCGATAAAAACGTTTCGTTCCAGTTTTTTTTAATGTTGGCCATTGTTCTTGGTTTGTAGACAGCACACTACAGCAGGGATGATATCAAAATAAGGCTTTTTAAATCGATTTCATGATTCCGGTTTCGTTTGTAAAACAACGAAGTTACAAAATTCATAATATAATTTTATATTTATACACGTTTTTTTTATGACTATACGTTACCGACTCTTGGTGGGCCCACAAAAAATAGTCTCCTTTGTACATTATAACTGTAGAAAGTTAATGTGACAAAAGGATATGTGTAACATAAAATGAATCAATTAATTTCAATTTAAGACATAAGTTTAGATAAAGAAAAATAAATAATCACATCCGCTTTTTGTTAACACAATTAATTATACATTGAATAGACTATCATTTTAGTAATTAAGATAAAATTTAAATCGACCATCCAAAAAGTGAGGCAGGTGAACAAGACTTTTAAACTGTATAAAAATAAATAATTACTATAGCTGATATGTAGTTAAAAAAAACAAAGATCTCAATGAGAGGAAAACTAGAAAATGCCCAATATCACTACATCATATCGCAGACGAGTCGCGGCATATTATAAGCGTGCTTCATGTCTAATTCGCATAAATCCAATAGCGATCTATACTCTCTTTTGATCGAATAACGAAGCATCAGGGATCGCATTAATTAATAACAAACAAACGTCAAGTCACTTACTCCCGCTACGACTGTGACGAATACACGCATGGAGTATCACAATGGTTTACAAAGCGAAGCCTCGGCTAAGCCGCTATACCTAATTGAAAACGAGTTGCATATTCATGTTACAGGCATAATCCCGCTATATCCCGCAGCTCCCATGCACCTAATTCTATTTCTGCCGTCTGCATGCGCCCGTAAGTGCCTTTAACTTAAGTAGATTTAGTGCTGTACGATATAACATCCTTTGCAATTTAATACTATCCGGAGATACGGTTTGATTTTGGTAATGCAATTTTAAAACATCTCTTTACCTAAGATCTTTATATTATTTTTATATACATATTGTGATTCAGGTACTTGAATTTAAATAGGAGTATCTACATTACAAATCTACAGGATATCTCGAAGACCATGCATGAAAATTTATATTCATAGAAAATCAAACATTAAAACTGTGGACGGAATGGGATTTTAATTAAGCCTCTTTATTCCTAACACGCGAGATCATGTCCTCTGTAAGCCGCACCCGACGGGGATGACACATAACACGCGGATGGATTAAAAACTCCCATCGCCCGTGAAATTAAATTTATTTAGGACCCACTCCACATCACCCCGGATGTCAACATTATTTACATAAAAAAATAGTTTAGGACGTACGCCCGTATTTATACAGAACCGACGCGAGATGATGTTATTGAAATATTTCATTGTTAATGCCTTTAACAAGTTCGCTCTGAGGGAACGAGATCCGTATGGAGCGCTGCTCGTTAATAGTATTTATTAAAATAACAATACACTATTCTGGTCGCGTTTTATTATTCGTTCTCTAAAATAAACTGTTGAAGGATACGGCACGAAGGATGCTCACACGTAGGCACACAGAGTGATATTGGCATAGGTCGGAAAAAAATCAAGATCGACCATTCAGATAACATTCCAAGATAACGCCGTGACAATTTTGTTGTTATTGGGCTTTCTTTACATTTCAATAGCAAAAATAGAGTAATAAGTTTTTACGTTTTAAACCCATAAAAGTATTTTAACTTGTAAATCTTAAAAGGTCAAAATGTATATTAACGGTAGTTAACCTATTTTTATATTATCACAAGAGAAAGACAACGGAGGCAAGATACCGTGTGAAGGAGGTTACCGTGTCTAGACGAAACCCTATACAACCATGATATAGTGTTACAGCCTTCAATTTTTCATTTTTTACCCACTAAGAAACCCAAAACTGTGAAAAAATATCACCTTACTGCCAGATGCGTGAGGTAATTATTTTTCGTTAACAAATTAGGAATAAATCGAGTTCAATTATTACCGTTCGATTCTGAACGAAACAATTTTGCGGTTTGATTTGATTCTGCGGTAGTAGCTATTCTATTGTTTTTTTTTTTACTTATATTACAGATCTCAGTGCAGCCATACAATTATTACTCTCAGAATAATTTCAAGGAACATTACGTTGCACCTACGCGCTTGTTAGACTTGAAGCTATTCTCTCTATTGTATGGTTCTAACTTTGATTATGGTTCTAATAACATCTAATTTTCAATCTTAGAAATAATTTATTTTACATCCAGACCAAGTAGATATGTATTATTTACCAACTAATATTATGACATCTAACAATTCTTATCTAGTGAACAGTATTTAGGAATTGTTTAATTTAGATACCGTGCAGTTCGACCACTGCAATACATTTCCACGAAATAAATTAACGAACACATACTATAGAATTAAGATCGAAATTCATAATAATATCCATTGGAAATATTAGCAAGAACGTGTTACCCTACACTTGGCGAGACGTAGAGAATTTAGATGAGCGATAGTGCTCCGCCATAAACTATGCGGTTCTGATACCGAGTCAGCAGCCGAGCCGAGTCCCGACGCCCTTATCAGCACTGCTTTATGTTCATAGCGCAAAATATCTAGGAAATAGGCTGGTATGTTCTGCTTTAGTTATTATTTGAGACAGAAAGCAATTTCGAGCAATATGAATCTGGACAAAAATGTTATTTGATCCCTGTAGGCAATGCATGATAAAAGTATGTAATTTAAGTAACTATTAGACTTGTAATCATTTAAACCTCTAAGCATAAAGTACTCTTTTGTCTAGGCAATTTCCTACGAATAGCGGCTTTTCACCCTATGTTTTTTTTTAACATTAAAAAAATGTGTACACAATATTGTACATATTATGCCTTATTCATGTATTATTATTTATCGAATAGTCGTAAACCACACCGGTCATAAAAGCCAAAAACGAATTCTCAGTAGCATTATCAATAGACATCGAATGCAATCGCAGCTTAGTCCCCTAGTAAAATAAGAATAATTTCGGTAGATTTATTCGATTGGCCCGTAGAATCACCATAAACGTCATCTTGTTACAAACGACTCCCGGAGTGCGATGGAGCCCCGAGATACGGTTTCGTGGAGACCAACTTTAGATTATGATTTTTAGTTCTGATATAAAATATGCCCACTTGTTAGGAGAACTCCTTGTTCACTCGAGAACATGGAAAAGATATTAATTTATGATATGTTTACCTGCCTCTACTTTATTCATATTATGGTCAGAAGAAGAAGCTAAAATAATGTGAACTGCTTTTATTGACTTTTTTTTAAATGGTTTTAACGTTATATCTAGTACAACATCTTTTACTCTAATAATGCTTAATTCAAAAAGATTTATTGGTACAATTTCTACCGGCGCGGACGCAGAAGGTCCTTTGTTATCAACACAAGAGAAGTGAGTCGTTAAGTACGTAGTTTTGTAGAATTCTAATTCAAATTTTGACCAAGAACAATAGGCAGCTGGCATGGTCGTTGTGACTTTTGACAAAGATGGATAACTGGGCCGGCAGGTTGTCACAAAAGAATTTAGACAAAAAATATACACTTATTGTAGCGTTTTACCTGCGTTTCAGGTTACATGCGTAAGGGCATCTTTGATTTACGCAAGCTTTTGACATAATGTTTGGTCCCGGACTAATTAACAATTACGTAAACAGTACTTAGGTATATGGAGAGTGTGCTGAAGAACATTAGGAATAGTTAAACCTAAAACAGTTGCATTACCTGTCTAAGTAATGCAACTGTTTTAGGTAGTATTAACGTACCTACCTTAAATAGATATTATATTTTGTGTCAAGTTTCATAGAAAAGTTTGATAGGTATTACATATTAGAATTGTTTTATATTTTTTTAAATTTCGTACTGACTTAAATCGTAAAATTAATTAGAAAATTTTGTAACCAGTTATTTTGCAATTCAAAATAAAATGTGTTGTCCACGTCTTTAATCTTATATTGTTAAGCCATTGTAACCCTTTGCAAGCAGGTGTTAAGATCGAAAATAAGATAAGAAATACCAAATAATGGCTATTGTAGGTCGCCACACGCCATATTTCAAGAAGGCCTGTTTTGTCGCCGTTTTCAATAATAACGAAAATCTTAAGTCGGATTAAATTTGGATCAGGGTGCTAATATCTATTGAATTTAAAATTGGCGTGAAATAACAAAAGAATTTAAATTCCACTTTTGAAGGTTCGCTGAAGATAACAAGATAAAAATATAATCTATAGGTAATTTCTCGTGTACCATCCAGCTCATCATCTTTAATATTTTTGCTATTAGTTATATTAGGTATGTATTACGATTACTTACTTACCTACCTCATTAAATTATTGTGATTCAGTGAAGTTTGTGTCGGAATAAGTAGCGTAGATAGGTAACTACTTAGGTACATAGGTAACTTTAGAGTTTAGTATTAAATATTTTATACCTTCAGCTTCCTACAAATGTGATAGGTAAATTAGATATTCATGATGTTCAGTTGTTTGTTTGTAGCTCAGTGACACGATATTCTAGTACCGATTTTATTAAAATTTATGATATTCAAGGATACATTGGGATAAGGCAGTGAGCTAAAATCTTGCAGTCTAGCTTTCGATATTTATGTACCTATCTGTTGATCATAAATTCAGTATAACTAAAAATAGGTAAGATACGTTGCTGTCACATGCTCCTATCACAGTGATATCGATTTATCATAATCCTGATAACGAGTGCATACAGATTATATTACATCTACAGAAATGCGTCAAAAAGTTAGCAAACTTATAATAATTTACGATTATAACCTGCGTGCATGTAATATTTACTGGCAATTAACTTTATTTATATATTAATTAATTAGGTATGACGTCTTGTTATTTAGATTTCTATGGGTATGACTGTTCATACGTAATTTGGAGATGGAAGTTTTATGATAACGTTTTTCGAAATTGTAAATTTAATAAAATATTATGAATTGTAATTTGTAGGTATATTGTCACAATAATTACAATATTAATTATCTTTAAAATCAGATAAGTTTTTATCAGTTTGGTCCATTATTTACAAATATAACGTTCCTACGTTACATCTAGGTATGTATTTTTTTTAAAGTGAAACTTTTATTACATCGTCTCAAACTTTTTGGTCTGTGTAGCGCATGTCGCGTGACGGTCGGCTGCCGAGTAGGTATAAAGCAGTGTTCGGAAAGTTTCACTTTTACCGTGGTTTCATAAAACCACACAACATTTTTTTCATATAAATACGAGATACTTATGTCCAGAACAGACAGAGAGGTTTTTTTGTAACTTACCCAGTAATCTCCATACTTCTTCACTGCTGAGATAAACGTTCAAATGCGCGAAGCACGCTGGCAACAACAGAAGATACACAAACCACCTCATTGTCTTAATTTAATTTCTAGCTTTAGTAATATTGGTCCCCGATATATTCAAACAATCACCGGCACATTTTGTTTCACATTTTCATCCACCGTCCAACATCGAGTCCTCTCTGATACAAGATACACTCGTTAAAACGAACAAATTCGAATGAAAACTAACACAAACGACCTTACTGCGCTATTTGAGTTCACAAGTCTTTGACAATATTCACGAAAATTCTCTTTTATAATGTTATTACCACAAATTACGATTGTAAACAATCATAATCAAATTGTTATGCACAGAAAAAGATCGACACTACCTACACGTCAAGTGATCAAAACTAAACTGGTTCCTCAAACACCGGGGTTGGCGGTTGGCTAGCTGCTAGCTCTCGTAAATGACGCTCGCTGTCAGGCGTCAGCTTGCTTATTTTTGTTAGTTAGGCCGGCATGCAAGTAATACATAGTCATACTAGATGGCGCTTTTTCAGAAATTTATAGCGCCATCTTTGTATCTTTTATAAAATCTCTATTAATGTAGTGATGAGCAGTTGAATGAGCACTACGTCATGCGTTATTCATTCTCATAGCTTCCAGTAGATGTCACATGTCAGTAAAGTAAACAATTAAACAGGATAATAAATAAATAAATTCAACGTATTTTAGACTTGAGTATGTATAGCATTATAATATTGTCTGTAGTTTTATGCACTAGAATTAATTATTAAAATGTTATGTAAAAATATTTTCGAAAAATTGTGTTTCCCTAGTGTGGTGTTTCCATTGTATACCGACGTTAATTATTTAAAATCGGTATGCATGGACGTATAAAAAAAGACGGACGCCGTTTTACGAACAAACAACGTGAAGCCATCGTAGTAAGCTAGCGATCGTGTAAAGACAATAAACACGCACACACTCTCACCATAGTAAGCTAGTCGGCCGCCATTACGTCGTGAACTACCGACTGATTAACAGCGTCTGTAGAATCGCACCAAGCCGAAATAGCGGGTGGCTTCTACTACATTAGGGAAAATTACGTTAACACAAAATCGATGTTCAGAAATAGTGAGCAGCAAAAACAATGCACCACGTACCTTTGAGATGCTGCAGCACTCGATGAATTTGCGCCAATAGGCATGACGACAGTATCCATAAATGGTCGTATTAGTGTTTTTAAGGGAAAATGTATAATAGATAAATTACATATAGTGACTTAGAAATCTTAAAAACATTAAGATTAATGAGATTATCAATAAAATAAAACATTGAAATACTGCAGTTGGCCATTTTGACTAAAACACGCGTGACGTCACGCTTAAGTAAACAACTCACGTCAGATGTTTTTTGTTGTTATGAATATGTTGAGAATACGCATTTTTATTTATTTTCTATTGTTTCACGTATGCTTTATCGACTCAGAACAGAAATATAATTGCGAATTCACGAATACATGGTTCGGGGTTCTCCGCGCCAACTTTATACAATCATTTCTTATTATTTTCTCGCTTAAAATAATTACTAACACATTTTTGAGCATTATTTTTATGTGGATTCACACTGCAATACTGCACACCACTTATAAACTTTGAAATTCGTTTCTATAACACATATTAAATAAATATTTTTTTAATTTTCTTCGCAATGTGTACAAATAATTACGTATTTACCAAAGTGTGACGTCACGCCTACGCCATGACACCTGCGAGCTGTTTTGGCACAGTTAATAAATATTTTTTGGAAAATGGCTTTTATCTTCGTTAAATTTAAGTATATTACCGAAATATAGGGTTTTTCTTGTATAGTAAACGTATACACACATTATGGAAGAGGATTTCAAAATCTTTCGTCATGCCTATTATCCGATTTGCGATACACGTGTTTCATGGCCGCCGCGTGCGCACAGCAGATGAGCGGCTCGATCGGAGGCGGAAGTACAAGTACAAGTGTCGACTGTCGTGGTGCATGACAGTTGCAAAATAATTTGACAACCTTTGTTTGCATACTCTATGCCAAACATCGATAATAGACACCACGATCAATTACACGGTAACGAAACATCCCGCCCACCAAAATGCCTATGGTATTTTCTGGTCAGACGATAAATAGAACATAATGGGAACGAGAACGATAAGAATGATCCGTATAATCATTGATGATACTTATTGATTACGATAAAAACTAGTTACCTAACTAATTGATTCTGTATAACACGATAGATGTTGCACAGACACGATATCTTATTGCTAACGATAACTTAATGTCTAGACACCTTACGATACTAAAAGAATGATAAACGATTTAAGCTAGTCCTCGATTGGTAGAGGGCATAACTTAACCAACGGTCTCTGAATTATATGATTTTTCGCTGTTTTAACTACTGCAATCCGAGCTACACCATCAGAACCGGGTAAAAGATCCACTACTCTGGCAAGAGACCATTGTAGTGGCGCACGATTTTCATCCTTAATTATCACCATTGAGCCTATCTGAAGCGGTTTAGAATCCTTAGTCCATTTGGCGCGTTGTGTTAGTGAGTTAAGATACTCGTGTTTCCATTTGGACCAAAAACTCTGGTGAAATGATTGTAACAACTGCCACCGATGAAGCCGACTTATATTAACATTTGATAGATCTTCATCAGGGACAGCTGTCAAAGGCTCTAAGGTAAGGAAATGGCCTGGAGTTAAGACCGATAGATCATTTGGATCCGAACTGATTGGACAAAGCGGTCGCGAATTTAATACTGCTTCGATTTGCACGAAAAGCGTTGTAAGTTCTTCAAACGTAAGAACTTGATCACCAACTACACGAAGTAAATGAGATTTAGCCGCCTTGATTTGAATTTCCCATACACCACCGAAATGAGGAGCTGATGGAGGATTAAACTTAAATTCGATCTTTTCTAAATTAGAAGCTTGATGCATAAGAGACGATAATTGATTTCTTGCACCGATAAAGTTTGTTCCACAATCCGCGTGTATCACGTTACATCGACCACGGCGTGCCACAAAGCGTCGTAACGCGGCTATAAATGCGTCAGTGGACAGTGTAGACACCACCTCGAGGTGTACTGGTTTTGTTGTAAGACAAATAAAAAGACAGAGGTAAGCCTTTTCAATCTTAGCACCTCGATGTGGGCCTAATTTAATACGAAACGGTCCGCCGAAATCGACGCCTACTATAGAAAATGGTTTGACTTGATTAACACGATATGACGGTAAATCACTCATAAACGGTTGTAATGGCTTTGGATTTGTTCGATAGCATTGTATACATTTGCTTAAACGATTGCGTACAGTACGTTTTGCCGATATGATCCAAAATTGTTGAAGAAGTAAGAAATGCGTAGTATTGATGCCCGGATGCAAGTAGTTACGATGAATGTTGTCGATAATTAAAAACGTTAATGGATGATCAGACGGTAGAAAGGCTGGATGCCTTTGTTCGTATTCTAAACCTGCGCGTGAAATTCTACCGCCCACCCTGAGAATACCTAATCGATCGATAAATGGATTGAGTTTTCGAAAAGGTTTCGATAAAGGTTTGTTCGATGTAAGATTAGCAATTTCGTTCGAAAAGACTTGACTCTGTACATGTTTAACGATTTTTAATAATGCGTTGTGCCTTTCAACGTTATTAATGAAACTATTACGATTAGCTTGAGCTGGGTTTCTAGAATTATTGATAAAACGATATATAAATGCCAAAATGTTAACGATTGCTTGAAATGATGAATAACGATTCAGTAAAGAGTCAATTATTGTTGGTTCGATTGGAGCTCTCTCTTCAGCGGAAAGAGCTACCTTACGTTGCTCCTTCTCCATAACGACCTTCTCCTCATTTGATGTGACAACAGCTGTATCCGTAGGCCAAGTATCACTACCTTGGGTTAACCAGCACGGTCCCGCCCACCATAAGGCATTGTGCACAAGCTCACTTGGAAATAAACCTCGTGAACACAAATCAGCAGGATTGTCACCTGAGGATACATGATGCCACCAGTCTGTAGGAGTGATATCCTGTATGTGACTGACACGATTTGCGACAAATGTTGTCCAACGCGAAGAATGAGAACGCAGCCAAGACAAAACGATAGTTGAGTCAGACCACAAATATACAGAATCAATATGAATACGAGAAAGATACGTATCTTTTACAAACTTGCAAAGATCTGATAGAAGAACTGCAGCACAGAGCTCGAGTCGTGGTAACGATGTATGTTTAAGAGGTGCAACTCGAGCCTTAGAGCAAACGAAGAAAACGTGAATATTACCAACAGCATCTGCAACACGTAAATAGATGACAGCTCCGTATGCAAGGGTAGAACTGTCACAAAACCCATGTCGCTCATACGATACAGCATCCGTGCAGGTAAGTTGCCGAGGAATTAGAAGTTCACTCAAAAGATTAAGTTGAGTGCGATGTTTGTTCCATGTATTGATGATCTCGTTAGGCGGCGTTTGGTCCCATCCAACGCCGAGAATCCACAACTTCTGAATTAAACATTTTGACTGAATTGTGATGGGAGATAGAAAACCTAACGGATCGAAAACCCTAGCGACTTCACTAAGGATTGAACGCTTAGTACATGGCCGATAAGTAGATTCAATTTCGAAAACGAACGTATCTGTGGATGGATTCCATTTAAGACCTAATACCTTAAGAATTTGATTATCAGAATTGTCTAACGATACGGATCCAGTCAAACAACTATCACTGGGTAGATCAGACAATAACTGCGGTTTATTACTAGCCCACTTCCTAAGTTCAAACTGTCCACACTTAAAAAGTTTAATAATCTGCGACTTGCCTTCCTGAGCGACCTCTAACGATGAAAATCCGGTCGTGACATCATCACAATAAACATCAGACAGTAGTACTCGTTTTGCGAGTGGATAAGAATCTCCCTCATCTTCAGCAAGCTGTCGAAGCGTACGGCAAGCGAGAAACGGAGACGAAGCTAATCCATATGTGACTGTATTTAAACGATATTCTAAAAGGGGCTCATCAGGAGAACTCCTCCAGAAAATGCGTTGGTAATCACGATGTTCGTGCGCTACTACAATCTGTCTAAACATTTGACGAGCATCAGCCATGAAGACAACGTTGTGTTCCCTAAAGCGTAAAAGTAAATTTAAAATATTCGGTTGTAGCTTTGGGCCGATAAGTTGTGTGTCATTCAGTGACTTACAATGCATATCCTTCGCAGAAGCGTCGAATACAACGCGGAGGCGTGTGGTCGCAGAGTCAGGGCGTAGAACGCAATGATGAGGTATGTAGTATTTTCCTGTACCAACTTGTGCTACAGGAACCACTGTCATGTGACCACTTTCGATGTAATCAGACATAAAGTCAACATATTGCGATTTTAACAAGGCATCACGTGACAACCTACGTTCGATAGCATAGAACCTACGCAAAGCAACTTCGCGAGAGCCCTCAAATGTAGGTTCTGAATTATTCTTAAATGGAATACGAACAATATAACGCCCAGATTCATCACGTGAGTGTTCTTCAACGAATTTACGTTCGCATAATAACTCATCTGGAGTTAGCATTGAAGTTTGCGGTACTGAATCTAATTCCCAAAAACGATGAACTAATGAATTTAAATCATTATCGATTACAGGCAACGTCTGCAACAGACTACTACATGAAATATTAGTTTTACCTAGAAGTAGCCAACCAAAGATTGAATTAAACGCGGTAGGTTGGTTGGCACCTCCCTTGATATGTTGATTAAGAACAGAGTCAGCGAATACATCAGCAGCAAGCAAAATGTCAATGGGACCAGGTATATCGAAACCAGGGTCCGCTAACGGCAACGATTTAATATGGGACCAACTTGATGAATTAAGTTGAGCGATAGGTTGATCGCCACATATTTTAGATATGACGTGCATATCTAAGTTAAATAGAACTCGACCGTTAGTGCCGATAGAACAAGTGACGTCACCAATAATAGGTGCATCCGCTTCTCCTATGCCACTAATTGACACGGTTGTTGAAGCCGGCGTTAAATTTAAAAGTTTTACTGCTGATTCCGTTATGAAATTGCTCTGACTGCCCGTATCAAACAGGGCACGAAACGATTGCATATTACCTGAAGCATCCTTAACCTGAACGATAGCTGTGGCTAACAGCACTGTATGATTCGTATGTGACCTTGACACCAGCGACGACCCGATTTGATTTGATTCGATCTTAGTGTTATGATCGCGATGGAGTAAGGTGTGATGTTTACGCTTACACATACGACACGAAAAAATAGATTTGCAATTTTTTAATTGATGTGATGGCTTCAGGCAATTAAAGCACCAATTGTTTTGAGTGGCAATAGCCATACGATCGTCAATCGATTTACCCGAGTTGTCTATGATTAAGTCATAACCATTGACAAGAAATCGAAGAAAGAAAGAAATAATTTATTAATGTACTAGCTTAAAATTAAAATGTACAAAAATAAGGTTTAAAAAAAAGAAGAAATAATAATAAATGATTAAAACTTAAATATTAAATCTAATATTATATGATTACATCGGAGAGGCCAACATTAGAAATATTTAATATGTAACATATTTTCTGAGAAAAGAGAAACGAAACAGCTAATATTATGATTATAAATTTCGTGGCCAGAAATAATTTAGTTTTAAAAAGCTAACCTAACCTAACCTAACCTAAACACACACCTAACTATTATTACATTGAGGTTCAAATTTATGTCTATCAAAAATGAACGCCCTCTTTTGTTGTTGTTGTTGTTGTTGTTGAATAGCCGAATTTTTTCAAATTTTAAAATTTTCGAATTTTCTGAGAAAAGAGAAACGAAACAGCTAATATTATGATTATAAATGTCGTGGCAAGAAATAATTTAGTTTTAAAAAGCTAACCTAACCTAAACACAAACCTAACTATTATTACATTGAGGTTCAAATTTATGTCTATCAAAAATTAACGCCCTCTTTTGTTGTTGTTGTTGAATAGCCGAATTTTTCCGAATTTTAAATTTTCGAATTTTCTGAGAAAAGAGAAACGAAACAGCTAATATTATGATTATAAATTTCGTGGCCAGAAATAATTTAGTTTTAAAAGGCTAACCTAACCTAACCTAACCTAACCTAACCTAAACACAAACCTAACTATTAAATCGTCACACAGAAACCTAACTATTATTACATTGAGGTTCAAATTTATGTCTATCAAAAATGAACGCCCTCATTTGTTGTTGATGTTTTTGTTGTTGAATAGCCGAATTTTTTCGAATTTTAAAATTTTCGAATTTTCTGAGAAAAGAGAAACGAAACAGGAAATTTCTGGCCACGAAATTTATAATCATGAATTATTTTTGACGACTGCACGCCGTAACTGCACGCGTGCAAAGTTTTTTGACTTGACCTTGAAAACACGAGGCGTTAGTGCCGTTAATGCAGTGAGTGATACGTGAATGGTAACGGAAAAAAATAAACAAACAGAAACTCCACTGCCGCCGGGATGCGAGACAATCGGTGCGCGAGGCTAGCGAAGACGGGGGGCGATGCGCGTGCGCAGCGAGAGATTGTACGTATGTGTATGTATTATTATTTCGTCGCTGTTGTAACGCGTCGCCCGTGTGCTCTGCGCTCTCCTCGTTGCCGCAGTTCGCGTGTCGGTGTGGCGTTGATGTGGGGTTGGTGTTTGGTGTGGTGAGTTTGACAGAGTTGTAGAGTAGTGTTAGTTCTATAAAATAATAAAGACCAAAGATGATATTGTAAAAGCGTTGTGCAAACGGCGCGATACAGTTTTTAATCTTTAGTATTTTATGGAACAAAAACTCTTCAAATCGGAAGATCAGTGTTTAGTAGTAGTAGTAGTAGTAGTAGCTGTAGTAACATTGCGTCTGCCGACGGTTTGATAGATTGTCAGTTTCGTAGATTGTATTTTAATATGTGTACAGGTAAATTAGCTTGGAGAAATTTTTGCATATGTAGTGGTGTGTATATTACTCAGATCTTAGAGCGCGTTTCCACTATATCGTTCTGGCCTATACAAAAATGTTTCGATATCCTAACATTACTATTTAATTTTATACTTATTCCTAGCAACACTTTTGTTTTCAATAAAAACAAGTTTTTATTTGAAAGAAAATGGTTTTGACTTTATAAAAAAAAATATATCATTCAATTTTACGTCCTTGAGCAAACGACAAGGCGACTACCGTGAAACAATAAAATATCGTGTCCATAATAATTTGTTTCATAATTAATATTTGACCATAATAATTACGAAACAAAACAAATAAATAAATCGTCACTTGATAGTGGAAAGTGGAAACACGCACAAAACCAGAATAAACCAGTTTACGCTGTCCGCAGGTGCCACGTGCAGTCGTTTGGTACCGTTAGAACATAAAGCACATTTCATTCAAAAATTATAATTATTATGTACGTAGTTTAATTGATAAATTTTGTATTTGTTGATTGTTGTTATTATTTGTTATTATTGTTATAATATTTGTTGAAGTGAATTACATGTCCCGCAGCCGGAGGCCCCAAATGAAAACTCAGATGTACTTAAAAACTACATTTAATAGCTAAAATGAGACTTTTACACCCATGTCTGCACGATGCAGACCGGAGTTAAAGAATGAATTTATACAGTTTAATAATTATAAAGACGTAAGCTTGGATGCTAACTAAGGGAAATCGCATCCACATTCTATTCCCGTGCGAACGGCGTATTCAGCAGTTTTGTATGAAGGCAGGGCCATAACTAGTGTTTAATTTGTGTGTAAGTGTTGTAACTTTATATTGTTAATTCAATATGGCTCCAGTGTTAAAACATGGTCGAGGCAAGCCTTTGACTTCTCAAACTAAAGAATTAAACTTTAAATGTCGTTTCTTTTTCAGGTTAGTAAATTTTTCATTTTAGTAACATTGTTAATGTAAAAGTTATATGTATGTTAAATGTGCAAATATTAAAATAAAGTCTCATCTTTTTCAGAGGAGAAACACATATAGTTTAATTTAAAATCCCTTATATATACAGGGTTACTTGTAAAACACCGGCAACCTCGCAGGACAAGATAGCTAACATCATAAGTAACAACATTTGTTCTACGACTTTTGATAATTTGTTAGATTTTATTTTCATACAAAAATAAATATTCATTTAATTTTCCGTCTGAATATTATAAACTCTACGCCTCCCAAAAATTACGTAAACAAAAAGCGAACGAGAGGGGGAAGGGGGCGTCGCGTCGTCCATCCGATAATTAATAGAACATAGACTTACAAATGTAAGGAGAGTACAATAAAAGTTTAAAAAATCATTTAAAAATAATTTATTGCGTTATGCCAAAAGTCGTAGAACAAATGTTGTTACTTATGATGTTAGCTATCTTGTCCTGCGAGGTTGCTGGTGTTTTACAAGTAACCCTGTATAAAATAAAAACTAAAAATAAAATGTTGTTTTATTTTATTTGCTGACCATACACTACTACAAACGCAAAAATTTCTCCAAGCTAATTTACCTGTAGTGTAATAAATATTACGCATCTTGATACACTCTCGGAGCGCAGACCGTGAAAAATATACGACTATTGAAGAACGGCAGTATAAAAATTTTTAATGCTCACATCGCACACGTTTGTGATGTACCAATGGGCTTTTATCAGATGTTTATATGTGTGTGTGTGTGAAACACGCATATTCCAAAACTTGGTCGCAATCTTCGATCCTTCCACTCTCCGTGCGTAGATTGATCGTTTGCGTCATAAAAGTTGACCGATATTAAAATTTTTCCTTCGCTTGATGCGAATGGGAATTGTTAAGGGGTGTCTCGTTAAGATGATACTTTCAACGATTAAACTGACTATGTTCAGATTTATCCATCGTGTGTGCGCGCGCGCGTGTGTGTGTGAATAGTGTGCGTGTGACGGTCGCCGCCGTCACATATCATGTTATTTAAACACGCCGCGCGCATATATAATTATATAGAGAAGCAAACGTCGCGGCGGCATCGTCGTGTTACGTTTGAGGCTCTAGCGGAAGCTTTAGTTAGCTCCCTGGTTGATCCTGCCAGTAGTTATATGCTTGTCTCAAAGATTAAGCCATGCATGTCTCAGTGCAAGCCGTACTAAGGCGATACCGCGAATGGCTCAATATATCAGTTTTGGTTCCTTAGATCTTACTCAGTTACTTGGATAACTGTGGTAATTCTAGAGCTAATACATGCAATCAGAACTCTGACCAGTGATGGAATGAGTGCTTTTATTAGATCAAAACCAATCGACGGAGGGCCTGGCGTCTGAAGTCGTTAATTTTGATGAATCTGGATAACTTTTGCCGATCGCATGGTCCAGTACCGGCGACGCATCTTTCAAATGTCTGCCTTATCAACTTTCGATGGTAGTTTCTGCGACTACCATGGTTGTCACGGGTAACGGGGAATCAGGGTTCGATTCCGGAGAGGGAGCCTGAGAAACGGCTACCACATCCAAGGAAGGCAGCAGGCGCGCAAATTACCCACTCCCGGCACGGGGAGGTAGTGACGAAAAATAACGATACGGGACTCTTACGAGGCCTCGTAATCGGAATGAGTACACTTTATATATTTTAACGAGGAACAATTGGAGGGCAAGTCTGGTGCCAGCAGCCGCGGTAATTCCAGCTCCAATAGCGTATACTAAAATTGTTGCGGTTAAAAAGCTCGTAGTTGCATTTGTGCGCCGCGCTGTCGGTGCACCGCATCCGCGGTGATACTGACACGTTTGCGGAGCATATCGTCGGTGAGCCGGTCGTTAAAAGCCGGTTCAATATCAAAATCCTATCGCGGTGCTCTTCAGTGAGTGTCGAGGTGGGCCGACAATTTTACTTTGAACAAATTAGAGTGCTCAAAGCGGGCTCAAAATGCCGCTTGAATATTTCGTGCATGGAATAATAGAATATGATCTCGGTTCTATTTTGTTGGTTTTCAGAACTCCGAGGTAATGATTAATAGGGATAACTGGGGGCATTCGTATTGCGACGTTAGAGGTGAAATTCTTGGATCGTCGCAAGACGAACATCAGCGAAAGCATTTGCCAAAGGTGTTTTCATCAATCAAGAACGAAAGTTAGAGGTTCGAAGGCGATTAGATACCGCCCTAGTTCTAACCGTAAATATGTCATCTAGCGATCCGCCGACGTTACTACAATGGCTCGGCGGGCAGCTTCCGGGAAACCAAAGATTTTGGACTCCGGGGGGAGTATGGTTGCAAAGCTGAAACTTAAAGGAATTGACGGAAGGGCACCACCAGGAGTGGAGCCTGCGGCTTAATTTGACTCAACACGGGAAATCTCACCAGGCCCGGACACCGGAAGGATTGACAGATTAATAGCTCTTTCTTGATTCGGTGGGTGGTGGTGCATGGCCGTTCTTAGTTGGTGGAGCGATTTGTCTGGTTAATTCCGGTAACGAACGAGACTCTAGCCTGCTAAATAGGCGTCGTCATTTAGGTGTGCGCGGCTCTCGGGTCGCGCAACTCACTGGCGGCGTATTAAAATTCTTCTTAGAGGGACCGGCGGCTTTGAGCCGCACGAGATTGAGCAATAACAGGTCTGTGATGCCCTTAGATGTCCTGGGCCGCACGCGCGCTACACTGAAGGAATCAACATGTTCTCCCTGGCCTAGAGGCCCGGGCAACCCGTTGAAACTCCTTCGTGCTGGGGATTGGGGTTTGCAATTATCCCCCATAAACGAGGAATTCCTAGTAAGCGCGAGTCATAAGCTCGCGTTGATTACGTCCCTGCCCTTTGTACACACCGCCCGTCGCTACTACCGATTGAATGATTTAGTGAGGTCTTCGGACCGACACGCGGTGGCTTCACGGCCGTCGGCGTTGCTGGGAAGTTGACCAAACTTGATCATTTAGAGGAAGTAAAAGTCGTAACAAGGTTTCCGTAGGGGAACCTGCGGAAGGATCATTAACGTAACGCACTGCGCACTCTCGCACTACTCGCATACGCGCCTCGTGTGTGTTTGTGTATAGTACGAACAAGTGTCGTGGGACGCGTGAACGTGACTGCATCCGTTAAAAAAAAAAAAAAAAAAACGAATACCTCTAACATGTCAGTGTACGACGTGTTAGAGTGATTCGCGAAAGCGCGCGGTACATATTTTAACCTATGTACACACACGCAAACGTTACATAAAAGAACGCGCACAGCACTTTGATTATGAAACGAAAAAATTATAATAATAATATCATAATAAACTATTACCCTGAACGGTGGATCACTTGGCTCGCGGGTCGATGAAGAACGCAGTTAACTGCGCGTCATAGTGTGAACTGCAGGACACATTTGAACATCGACATTTCGAACGCACATTGCGGTCCGTGGAGAAATATCCAGGACCACTCCTGTCTGAGGGCCGGCTGTATAAAAACAACAATCCACACTGTTCACACGCGTGTTTTCACGCGTGTGTGAGCATGTGACGGTTTAGCGAGCGCATTGTGTGCACGCTATCCGTTTGAAAATTTTACCTGTATTATGTTCTACGTGTGCGCGACTCGGTGTGAAACCGTTGTGGACGCTTCTCGCGCGACGCTCGTATGATATGTCTCGTGTAGAATGTGTCGTGAACTGTTTCGCATATAAGCCGAGCCGCATTCAAAGCGCTCGTAGTGCGTGTTATTGTGTATAATAATATATTACATATTTTTGTCATAATATATTATATGTATTATGATAAATGAAAGTGAAGCGTAGGCGGACTCGACGTCCGTGTAGCGTCGTAGTAGCGCTGATGGATATCGCGTCTGCCTCCCACTTTTTATCGTTGGCCTCAGATCAGGGAGGATCACCCGCCGAATTTAAGCATATTAGTAAGCGGAGGAAAAGAAACTAACCAGGATTCCCTTAGTAGCGGCGAGCGAACAGGGAATAGCCCAGCACTGAATCCCGCGGTCGTAACGGTCGCGGGAGATGTGGTGTTTGGGAGGTTCCGCTTTCTCGTAGGTTTCGCACCTGTCCAAGTTCGTCTTGAACGGGGCCGTTTTCCCGTAGAGGGTGCCAGGCCCGTAGCGACGGAGCGAATCTGCGAGAGGGACACTCCTCAGAGTCGGGTTGCTTGAGAGTGCAGCCCTAAGTGGGTGGTAAACTCCATCTAAGGCTAAATATTACCGCGAGACCGATAGCGAACAAGTACCGTGAGGGAAAGTTGAAAAGAACTTTGAAGAGAGAGTTCAAGAGTACGTGAAACCGTTCAGGGGTAAACCTGCGAAACTCGAATGAACGAACGGAGAGATTCATCGTCATTCCGCGGCGTACCCGTTCGCGCCTTGATGTTTGCACTTGCGCGTCTCACGGCGTGTACGTGCGGGCACAGGTCGTGCGGGTCGACGTTCGCGGACGGCGTGCACTTCTCTCTTAGTAAACACTCCGCAAGGGGTGGGATACATCGCGACCCGTTCTCTCTGTCGGTCTAAGCGTCGTTCGGGAGCCTAGCGGCCGCGTCTAAACAACGCCGGCCGTTAGACCGTGACGTACGCCGACCGGCGGAGGACCATATATTCATATATGGGAACCGCGCACGCGTTTCGACGCGTCAGGCCCGATGCAAGTGTTTGTGTCATCGCCGACGTCCTGCCTATGTGCGGACGACGACGTGGCGCCGCTGTTGTCGCAGCCGTGTAGTCTCTGACTGTGCGCGTGTCCGTCTGCGATGTTTCAGTTTCGGGCACTCGCAGGACCCGTCTTGAAACACGGACCAAGGAGTCTAGCATGTGTGCGAGTCATTGAGTTTATGTACGGCATTCCGTGCCGTATGATTGATAAAACTGAAAGGCGCAACGAAAGTGAAGGCGTGCGCTTGTCGCGCTCTCAGGGAGGATGGAGCGTCGCGCCGCAAGGTCGACCTCTCGCACTCCCGAGGCGTCTCGTTTCCAATCTGTGAATGTAGGCGCGCTCTGAGCACAGATGCTGGGACCCGAAAGATGGTGAACTATGCCTGGTCAGGTCGAAGTCAGGGGAAACCCTGATGGAGGACCGTAGCGATTCTGACGTGCAAATCGATCGTCGGAACTGGGTATAGGGGCGAAAGACTAATCGAACCATCTAGTAGCTGGTTCCGTCCGAAGTTTCCCTCAGGATAGCTGGCGTCGATGTGCAACAGTCTCATCCGGTAAAGCGAATGATTAGAGGCATTGGGGCCGAAACGATCTCAACCTATTCTCAAACTTTAAATGGGTGAGAACTCCGGCTTACTCGAACGATGAAGCCGGAGATCTGATGACGGTGCCAAGTGGGCCAATTTTGGTAAGCAGAACTGGCGCTGTGGGATGAACCAAACGTAGTGTTAAGGCGCCTAAAGAACGCTCATGGGACACCATGAAAGGCGTTGGTCGCTCATGACAGCAGGACGGTGGCCATGGAAGTCGGAATCCGCTAAGGAGTGTGCAACGACTCACCTGCCGAAGCGACCAGCCCTGAAAATGGATGGCGCTGAAGCGTTCTGCCTATACACTACCGTTACGGGCACATGCATGTCGTTTAGACGTGTTATTATGCCGTAACGAGTAGGACGTGCGCGGCGGAGAGCGCAGAAGGGTCTGGGCGTGAGCC